>CM031623.1:28934588-28952328 GCA_018398815.1 Conus ventricosus
CGGACTGGGGAAATGAATACAAATTCCCCCCATTTTGTACAGCGTGTAATGATAGCAATATTAATGTCAGTGTAGACATAGTGTTTTGTACAGCAGTGTAATATGCAATATTGATGTCAGTGAAGACTTGTTTGTACAGCAGGTAATAATAGCAATATTGATGTCAGTGAAGACATTGTTTGTACAGCAGTGTCATAATAGCAATATTGATGTCAGTGAGACATATTGTTTTGTAAAGCAGTGTAATAATAGCAATATGGATGTCAGTGAAGTCAGTGGTTTGTAAAGCAGTGTAATAATAGCAATGTTGATGTCAGTGATGACATAGTGTTTGTAAAGCAGCGTAATAATAGCAAAATTGATGTCAGTGAAGACATATTGTTTTGTAAAGCAGCGTAATAATAGCAATATGAATGTCAGTGAGACATAGTGTTTTGTAAAGCAGTGTAATAATAGCAATATGAATGTCAGTGATGACATAGTGTTTTGTACAGCAGTGTAATGATAGCAATATTAATGTCAGTGTAGACATAGTGTTTTGTACAGCAGTGTAATGATAGCAATATTAATGTCAGTGTAGACATAGTGTTTTGTACAGCAGTGTAATAATAGCAGTATTAATGTCAGTGTAGACATAGTGTTTTGTACAGCAGTGTAATAATAGCAATATTAATGTCAGTGTAGACATAGTGTTTTGTACAGCAGTGTAAAATGGGCAATATAGATGTCAGTGAAGACATATTGTTTTGTACAGCAGTGTAATAATAGCAATATAGATGTCAGTGAAGACATATTGTTTTGTACAGCAGTGTAATAATAGCAATATAGATGTCAGTGAAGACATAGTGTTTTGTAAAGTTTTTGTAATAATACAATGTAGATGTGAGACCAGAGAAGGACTAATGTTTGTAAGCGTAATAATAACAATGTAGATTTCAGTGAAGGCATATCGTTTGCAAAGAGGTTGATAAATAATATAGATATTAGACCAGAGAAGGCATGTTGTTTTGTAAAGTGATGTGGAATAGCAATATAGATGTCAGTGATGGCATATTGTTTTATCAAGTTGTGTAATGATACAAGTGGATGTCAAACCAGAGAAGGCATTTCTGTTTTGTTAAGCAGTGTAATTGCATGTCATTTGTAAAGTATTGTGTCATAGTAATGTGGATGTCAGACCTGGGAATGTCCTACTGCTGTATAGAGTGTTGTCATAGTAATGTGGATGTCAGACCTGGGAATGTTCTACTGCAGTGGAGAGTTTTGTCAAAGTAATGTGGATCGCCCGGGGAATGTCCTACTGCGTAGATGTTGTCATGTAAGTGGAGTCGACCGGAGTCCTACGCGGGAGGGTTGTCATAGAATGGGAGTCAGCCCGGGAATGTCCATGCGGGAAAAGTGTTGTCATAGAAAGGGGGGGGATTCAACCGGGAAAATGTCCTACGCGTGGAGGGGTTTGTCATAGTAATGTGGATTCGACCGGGAATGTTCTACTGCTGTTAAGGTTGTCTTTAAAATGTGGAGCCCCCTGGGAATGTTCTATGCTTTAAGAGTGTTGTCATAGAAATTGGATTCAGACCGGGGAATTTTTAAAACGCGGGGAATTTGCCAAGTAATGTGAATTCGACCGGAATTTTCCCTTTGTGTTAAGGGGTGTCATGTAATGTGGATGTCAGACCGGGAAATTTTTTTCCTTTCTGGGGAAGGGTTGTCTAGAATGGGGTGTCGACCGGGGAATTTTCATGCTGGGGAAAATGGTCATAGTAATGTGGTTTTAAAAACCGGGGAATTTTTCTTTCCCGGGGGAGAGTGTTGTCATGTAATGTGGTTTCAAACCCGGGAATGTTTTGTGTTAGATGTTGTCAAGGGTAATGGGATGTCGACTTGGAATGTTCTGTTGCTGGGAGAGTGTTGTCATAGAAATGTATTAAACCCGGGGAAAGTCTATTGGGGGGGTGTTGTAAAGAATGGATGTCAAACCGGGAATTTCCTGTTTTAAGTGTTGTCAAAAAGGGGAAACCCGGGGAAGTCTTTTGGGGTTGTTGCTGTGGGGTTTCAGCCCCGGGAAAACGCGTAATGTTCAATATTGGGAAGTCCAAACCGGGATGTTTGTTGCTTGTAAAAGGTTGTCAAAAAGGGGATGCGGGAATTTTTTTGCGGGAGATTTTGAAAAGGGGCGACCGGGGAAATTTTTCTGTGTTTTTTCGTTGGGAGTAGACCTTTTTTTGGGTGAGGGTCTGTTGGGATTCCCCCAACCCCCGTAAAAAAATGGGAGTCGAAGAAAAAAAAATCTTTTTTGGTGCCATTTTCCGCGCAAGGAAAATGAATTTTACCCTTTCCCTTCAAATACCGATTGTTTTGGACTATTTGGATACCGGGTTTTTTGCAAATTGGGGGAAAGATAGGGGGAATAAAAAAACTAGTTTATTTGGGGTTTAAAGACCTGGGGGGTCAGAGTATGGGGTTTGGAACACAAACACGGAAAAAAAAAAGGGAAACTTTGGACCAAAGGGGGAAAAAATGTTTTTAAAATTTTTCAATTTTTTTGTTTAAAGAAAAATTGTTTTCTTTAAACATTTTTTTGGTAATGGAGGGGATTTTAATAAAAAAAGACATTTTATTTTTTTTACAAATTAATCACTGTGGTTTTTGAGTCCTTTAGTTCCTAAAAACAAAAAAAAAAAACTTTGACCCCGGGGGTTTCGTTTTTTAAAACATTTTCAAGAATTTTTTAAAAAAAGGTTTTTTTAGGAAAACCGGCCCCCCCCTGCGATTGGTTTGCGGGACTTTCCCTTAAAATCGCACCCACTGTCGTTTTTGAGCCCGTCCCCTTCCCAGATCCTCCCCTCCCTTCCCCCCGCTGTTCCCCACCCTTCCAAAAGGCAGGAAATTAAAAAGGGGAAAAAGCGGGCCCCCCCCGGGGGGGAAAGGGCGTCGGACCCCGGGGGGGGGTCGGGGTTTTCCCCTGGCGTGGTTTTTTTCCCCCCGGTCCCCCCGGTTGGTTTTGGCCCCTTGGGGAGGGGCCCGTCTTTTTTCATCCCCTTAAGAAGCTTTTTCAAGTTTTGTAAAATTTTCCTGACCAAACACTGAAAGTCCGTATCTCTCGGGCCTGTTGACGCCAGGATAATTTTGAAAGGAACGTAGAGTACGCCCGCATTAGTCTCAGCCCAAAAATGGAAATCCTAGCATCATTTTAATCCCTCTTTCCCCCATTGTCAGCATTAAAAAAAAAAAAGTCCAAATTCTGGGCCCTTTCATGCCCTGTTTCCATGGGACCTCAATTTCGATGTCCTCTCCCGTCTGTGGGTTTGGTTTGCTTCCGTTGGGACACCGGTTCGGCGAGTCCAGGGGGGCTGTCTTAAAAGCTGGGGGCGCCCTCCGGGGGAGAGCTCACCACCCGGGTTTTCTGCGACAAGCAATTTTTGTAGCATAGGGGTTTGCAGGGTGCCCCTGCGTATTTTTAGATCAAACAGGCCCCACTGAAACCCCGAAGGGGCCGGCAGCAGGCGTGTCTCCCCCCGGGGGTTCCCTCTTGACGATTTTGCATTGACCTCCCTGGGATTGGGTGGGGGGGCGCGGGGGGGCCACCGGGCTATGGCTTGGACGGGGTCGGAATGAGGGGCTGGGTCACGCCTCGGGGTGGTGAAAGGGGTGGGACGCAAAAAAAAAAAAAAAAAAAAAAAAGAAAGCGTTAGTATGGCTGCGTATTTTGCCAGTTACATTTTTAAACCCAAAAGACCCAACCCCACATTCTCTTTTCTCTTTTCTGAAACCCCCTTGCTGAAAACAGAATCTCAATTTTGACCTGCCCAAAGGAAAAAAAAATTTAACAGTAATTTCCCCTTTTTTTTACTCAAAAAAAGCTTTTGGGTTAGTGTTGGTATCCACTTCTCGTGAAAAATGTTCGGACTTTGCGTTCCATATGGTTTTTCTCCCTGATCAGCAGCACGTGCACAAACTCGGGGAAAAAAAGAAACAAAACCAAAAAAAGACTGTTTTTCAGTCTTCCAGGGCCAAGACACCACAAAGACATTGATGGACCTAAAAAATATGAAAGGGGCCCTTTGCATAAACTTGAAAGATGACAGTTATCGCAAAAATGAAAAAAGCCCTGGTCTTCACTCTGGTGTGTGTTCTGTTCAGCGGCCCATTGGCCTAGTCACAGTGGTGTAAGACGAAATTTGAAAGGGGAGAAAAAAGTGCAGGCGCCACCAAGTGAATTTTTTTTTATATGCTTTTATGTTGGAAAAAGTTCTCTGAATCTTGAAAGGGGATTGGCATGTCTGCTTTAGGATAAAACAACCATACTGTGTACAAAACAACTGCATAAATGTGCATGATTTTGGGGGTGTAAACACTAAAAAAGAGCTGCAACCCCGGGATGTAATCATGCGGTTGCTGGGGCAGTGCCAGCCAACGGAGCACGGGCATCGCAGGCTGAGGGCCAGCAACCGGGCCGGCGAGAGGGCCTCTCCAGCCGCCGGCCTGAGACACAAAGACACACACACCTCGGATGTTTTTGAGCGCCAGTAAGTGGGGTCCCCATGTAGCAAACGCTGGGGGAGTTTTGAAAGGGGGAGAGATTTTGGTGTCCTGTATTTTTGGCTGTGTGTTGCCAGGTGGTAGTGTTTGTGTGGTGCAGTGGTTTGGAGTTTTTGGAAACATAATTTTTCGCTTCGTTCCTTTAACCCCTTTAATACAAAGTTCTGAGGTAACATTGAGACAATTATCAAATTTGATTTTTGAGTCCAGAAAAAATTAACATCAAACTTTTAAAATTTGGGTACTCAAAAAAAATGTTCATTAGGCTATTTGAAGTTTTTTATTTAAAAAATCCATAGGTTTGGGGAAGCGGGAAAAAACCGAGGGCCCTTTTGGGGCAAAGACCAGGTGTTGTAAGACCATTCTGCAGATGCCCATTAGCCATCTTTTTGACCGGGTTAAGGCTACAACACCATGTAAAATCTGACATGTATCATCTGCCTAGTCTGGGGTTTTCCCCGGTCATCCCCTTCTTTTTACTGAAAAAACTTTGTGGCTGATTGGGCATGCCCGTGTTGTCCCATACCCACCATTTGACGTCCAGCATTTGGGGTATCTGAAGCGCATCCGTCCCCTCCCCTTTTCAGCAAAAAAAATTTATACTTGTGAATTCTGTACACCGGGGCCCGGGGGTCCTCTCGTTTTTTTTTGACCTTGCCTTACGCCATTGGACCATCAGCGGTTTACATCCCTCCACTTTGGTGGATAGGGGTTTTTGACTTGGGAGAAAAAAAGGGTGTTTTTTTTCAGGTCAAATTCGTGTAACTTTTAAAAGAATGTAAAAAAAAAAACTTTTGACGGGTCTTCGCCCTTTGAAATTCCTGGTAAAAATCCCCATTACAGCTGGAAGGAACCCAAATTTGGAAATTTTTTTTTTTTTTTTTTTTAAATTTCAAAAAAATTTTTCATGAAAAAAAATTTACGGGTTTTCATTAAAGAAAAAAAAACATGACAATATAAACCAAAAAAAAAAAAAAAAAAAAATTTTTCCAAATTTTTGTCATTTTTCACAACCACACACACGCGCACACACCCCTCTCTCTTTCTCTCTTTTAAAGCATGCAAGCACACAAGCCAACACCCCCACACTGAATACATACAGAGTGATAAAAACAAAATTTCTAAAGTAAAAATTTTCCCAGTCCAATATTTTTTTCCCGATCACAATAATAGCATTACATGTCCACTGTTTTTTTGGGGTACCAGGGTAGCCCTAGAAACCATTCAAACTTCAGATAAGGTGTCGGTCTGGGAAGAAATTTAAAAATGAATGTAATCAAGCTGTTTTCGTTTTAAAAAACACTTGCAGAGCTCCCAAACCCCTTTACGATTTTGGCAAAATTTTTTTCCGCCAAATTTAAAAAAAAATACGCCAATACGCTTTTTTTTCTAAAAATGGGAAAAAAAAAAAAGGGCTAACCCCCAAAAAAAAAATTTTTTGGAAAACAAATAAAAAACCTTAACGCTTCGCAACAACAAGGCTCTTCTGCGAGATCGTGTTTAAAGCACAGTGAGACGTCTGCGGAAGACGTTTCATCCAATCGGCGCCAATACCCCCACAATAATGGGATGTTCTCTTTTAAAAACATGGCTCTGAAACAAAAAAACTGAGGAAAAACAAAGGGAATTGTATGGGGGCTTGTGATTTATGAGGTAGTGCGCCAAAAAGGCAAAAGTGAACAGTTTTTCCGGGCACTTTTTTAAAAGGAATTCCTGTAGGGGGCCCTCAAATCGACCGACATACGCAGGTGTACTGCCTGTAGAGCGATTTTTCGATCCTCACGGGGGTATTCCCGCGAATAAACTGTGAAGATCTACGACATTACCCAAAGGCCCACCTTAAAAACACCCTCCATGGGGATTTCTCCCAAGAGGTGACGAATGTGGGGAAAATAGGTGATTCGGGGCAGGGGCCATTTAAATCCTTTTAGTAAACCCAAAACGTCCCTTGGCAGCCCTGACCTGCGGGAAGCTATTTTAGGAGCATGTTCCCCGACAGAACATTGCTGGAGCCTACGGGGGGCCCGACAAAACAGAGCCATGTGAACAAATTGGTGCAAACGCAAAGCTGAACTTACTTGCATGAAGGGACCCTTTGTGTTGGGAACTGATGGAAGCCAAGGGGGGGAAAAGAAAAATCCCTTTCCCATTGTCGTTAGTGCTTTGGTCCCCAAGGGAAACATAAAAACAGAGCTGCTCATGTTCCCAAACATGTGAAACTTCAGCAACGGGGGAAAACATCTTGGACTTTTAGATTCAGAGCGAAAGCTTTGACAAAAACGGGGAGAACTGCCGGGCATTTGTCACTGACAATGCATGTAGGTTGGCAGAAAACAAAGGAGTGATCCCTATTTTCGGGAGAAAACCCCCAGACCTTCGGGCTAATGTGTTTGTACCTCCCGCCTCCTGGAAAAAGCCATAAAGGGTCAAGAAAGTTTGACTTGGATGACATTAGCGCCATTGTCCTGGTACCTCCCAAGAGCCTGAAACAGCAGGTCTCAAAATAATTCAAAAAGGTTTTGGGACCCAGACCATAAAATTGCGACCACGTTCCCCCCCGAGGCTGTCCGGGGTGCTTTGGGGACAGACAGGAACTGGGGAAAGGCACTGAGAAGTTCTTCAAGGAGGAATGCACATCAAGACATGGGGCGCTTCCGTAAATCTGGCTGTGATCCCCCCATGCGAAAAAAGCTCGGGGACTTCTTCAGAGTAGGCCACCAAGTTGTTGTCTTTTTCAAAAAGCCCGGTTCGGGAATTTTCAACAAAGTGAACAAGGGGAGCAGACGAAAATCCCAGAATCCATCTGTAAGAGAGCCGGGAGCAGCTGACAGACGTTGTTTGTCAGTTTCTCAAGCCCCCCCCCGCCATGAATTGGTCCTTCTGGAATGGACTTCGGGTCCCTACAACATCAAGAGAGATAAAATTTTCTTTGGTTTGCCACCCGACACACCGGGCAGTGGAAACAAGGACAAAAGATTTTAGGAGAATGTGAAGACATTCAAAAGGAGGCATGAAATAATGCAAGAGAAAGTGACCCACCCAAAGGGAAACTCTGTGGAAGCATGCACGGGTTGCTGTGTTCACTCAAATTCTCTCAAAATCCTCCTTTTATTACTTCCGAAAAAGTTCCCATGCTCCGCCACCGCACAACCCCCATGAGTTTGGGGCTGAGTTCCCGGGGGTACAGACAAAAAAGAAATGCCACCTGAGGGCATGAACCGCCTTCAGAAACTGCAATGAAGGAAATTGGTCCTTGAAGGGTCACAATGGGCTACACCTTCACTCCCCGCCGTGCCATGCTGTCCATTCTCCTCATCCCCGGGGCCCCCAAATGTGGCTTGAGAGGACTTTAGCCAAATGGGGAAACAAAGTGACTTCCGGGATCATTGGGCCCAGAGTTTAATCATGAGGTTTTGAATCCAAACCGGGGCCCGCTACCAGACACAGTTTTTTGAGGAACTTCTGAAAAGTGCAAGCTGACCCAAAAGGGAGCAAGGGGGGTGAATGCCCCCTGCCTGGTCATTGCCTATCATAGTCACCAGGGGGCGTACCAAGTGTAAATAGTGTAAAGAAAACTTAAAAATCAGGGGTGATGTTTTTTTATAGGGCTTTTCCAAAAATATTTTATAAAGGACTTATCCACCCGTACAGTCAATATGACAATAGCGTTCGAATCAGAACATAAATACAGTAAATGTGAAATGTATAATTTTCTCCACCATCACAATTCATAGCCCAAAAATGAAAGTGAACAGTCAAACCTACCAACGTACCCTTTGGCTAAAGTACCATCTCCTGGGAAAGAGGGCGAGGTTTGGGCAAAAGGATTTCGTTTTGGTTAAATCCATTTCTTAGTTTTTAAAGTAAAAGGGGAAAACCGACAATTTTTTTCCCAAGAATCTCCAAACCTTTGGGAAAAAACTCCAAAAAATTGTGGGACTGCGGCTGCCAAAGGGGTTTTAGCTTGCACTTAGCAAAAAAAGAAAGTAAAATCCCGTCTTTATGAAAAATTGGGTATTGCCACAAATTTTTATGTTTCTTTGATTTGACCTATTTTCAATTTTTTTCTAAACAAAAAGAGTGGGCATGTATAATAATTCTTTTGCTTTGAAAGTATGTTTAGCAAAAAACTATAAAGTTGTAAAAGCGTTGCTTTTACACCCAAAATCCCCCTCCGATTATGATGACATTTTTCCCGAAACTGTTTTAGGACAATGCAATTTTCCATAAACATTTCAAGGTCTGACCCAAAAATGGGTTCCAGGTTTTCTTCTCCAAAGAAAATTCAGTGCTTTTTTTTCTTCCTTACAAATTCAGTGGTCTTATTTACAAAACCAATTTCTTTTTAAGACTATGTTTGTTGCAGTTACAAAGCGACATTGGGATTTAACCCCTTTAAAAAATTCCGGGTTATTTCAATCAAAAAAATGAACTTAAAAAGTCACACCAGCACTTGAACATTTGGGAGAAACCCCCCAACGCCCAGCCCCTTGAACACTTGGCAGAAAACCACACCCCAGCACTGACACTTGGGAAAACCCGATCATTGTGGAGTAGTGGCACATATGGGGTTGGGCACCCCAAAAGAAACTCCACGCTGTGTCAGTTCAAACGGCCTACCTGTTTTGTCTGTATTTTTGCCAAACCTTCCTGCGAAATTCTTCTCCCATCACCCCAAGGGGTTTGACTCAGTTTGAATCATCCGCTCCACACCTATACAGTCTTTGCAAGGGAGCGAACCACCCTCCCTAACCATCAGCTGAAAAATTACTTTGAAATAATTTAAACTCTTTCCTAAAGCCAAAACCCATCTTTCAAAGTCCGTGTTTTTTGACCCCAAAGTTTCCCATGAAATTTGAAGACCTCCTTAGTCCCATTCTCCTTTTGGAACACTTCTCCCCCATTTGAACTTGCAGAAAAACTTTGGGGATATTTCCAAGTTTCCCGACGCCCATCGGGACTTTCCTCTTCCAGGATGTCCCATTTGATCTGGTTCGTACTCAATGTATGGGAAAAAAAGTTTTTGCATATTTTCTGTTATTTGGGTTTAGGCATTGAATGGGTTGATCAAATTTCCAAGAACACCAAAAAAAGTGTGAAGGGGACTATCCCCCATACTATCTGTTCTAAAAACATCCCAAACCTGAAAGCTTTTTACCGTTGCCACATGCGGCTGGGAAAAAAAAAAAAAAAAAATTCTTTTCGCCGTTGCCAAAGGCCATTCCGTCCCACCACCCGTCTTGTAAAAGTGAAAAAGTCCATGGGGCATTCCATGTTATGTCCCCACTATAAAAACCCGTTCTTGGAGTGTTGGGGCTTAAATGAGTCGGGGCATAAAAGCTTTAAAACACAAAAACTTTTCAGAGATTATTTAAAAAAAAAAAAAATTTTTTTAGGGTCAACCCCTCTTAGTTTTTAAGAAAATGTTAAAGAAATTTACAAATTTTTAGAAAGCTGTTTCATGATCTGTTTTAGTTAAATTTTTTTGTATAATTTTTTTTTTTTTTTAAAAATCTAAATTTAGAGTTGGGTTTATGAGGTGCAGCCCCGATATGGCCCCTTGTGACTGCTTGGCTGAAGCAACATCACACCTTGCAACATCACCTTTTCAAAATCATCTACTTTCAACATCACTACCCTTTTCAATGTTTATTTTTTATCTTTTCCTACTCTGTTCTTGATGGTTTCTGATTATTTTCTAAATCCATTTCTGTAAAATCTTTATCAGATGTTTCTCATCTAAATTTTGTGTGGGCACGTTCATGATGTTTTTTTTTGTCAATTTTATTTTTAATCTGTGTTTGATTTTTTTTTAATTTTCATCTGTGATGTATTTCTTAAAAGACTTTTCATGAGTATGATTTTTTCCCTCATGATGTTTTTTATCTATCATTATGTGTAAGTGTTTTTTTTCAGTGTTTTTAAAACTATCCATGGTAGTGTTTCTTTATGATGTTTATATTATCTCATGTGAGATTTCTTCATCATGATTTTTTATATCTTTTATCATGGTATGATTTTTTATCATGATGTTTTTATCCATTTTTTATATCTATCATCATGTGTAGCATTTCTTACAAAATTTTTATATCTATCACATTGTATGGATTTCTTCATCAAGTTTTATATCTATATGTTTTTTAAAACTATCTCAGTGTATGCATTTTTTTCATCATGATTTTTTATATTATCATTTATTTATATTTTCATCATGGTAGTATTTCACCATGATTTTTAATTCCCCTCATGTGTATGGTTCCTTCCCAGATTTTTAATCTATCATCATGTGTATGGATTTTTCATCATGATTTTTAGCAATCATCTGTGTTGTATTTCTTTATAATGTTTTTATTATCATCTGTGTAGGATTTCTTCATCATGAGTTTTTTTTTCCAGTATTTTATCTTCATCATGGTATGTTTCTTCATCTGTTTTTATATCTTCATCATTTATGGATTCTTCATCGATTTTTTTATTTCATCAGGTATGGATTTCTTCAATGAAATTTTTTTCTACATGTTTTTTTATTATCATCATGTGTATGTTTTTTTTCACTGATAATTTTTATCTATCATGTTTTTATATCTACATCATGTGTATATTCCTTCCCATGAGTTTGAATCTATCATCATGTGTATGCATTTCTTCTCAGATGTTTTATGTCTATCTGAGGTAGGGTTTCTTTTATCATGATGTTTTTTGTCTTTTATATGTGTATGTATTCTTCATCATGAGTTTTTAAAACATCTCGTGTATTATTTCTTCATCAACACCATTGACTGCATCTGTATCTTTTATTTTGTTGACATTTTTTTCATGGTGGTGTTGAATTTATCAAGGGTTTTTGACACTTTTTCATGAATTGTTGACATATTATTGAGATATTGTGTTCCACAGTTTAAATGGGGATTGTGTGCCCACAGTTGAACAGTGATGATTGTGTGTCCACAGTTGAAAAATGGTGATTTTGTGTTCACGTTGAACATGAGAGTGTTCCACAGTTGAACAGTGATGATTGTTGCCCCCCGTTTAACATGATGATTGTGTGTCCCAGTTGAACATGGGATTGTGTTTCACAGTTGAACGTGGTGATTGTGTGTCCACAGTTTAACAGGGGTATTGTGTTCCCATTGAACAGGATGATTGGGTCCACTTTTTAAAATTGGGGATTGTGTCCCACAGTTAACATGGGGATTTTGGCCCCCGTTGAACAGTGGGATTTTTGTGTCCACAGTTTTGGGGTGATGATTGTGGTCCACATTGAACATGTGTTTAGTCCACGTGGGAACTGACGATTGGTGCACAGTTGGACAGGATGATTGTGTGTGCACAGTTGAAAGGTGATTTGGTTCCACATTGAACAGGATGATTGTGTCCCCCGTTGAACATGATGATTGAGTGTCCACAGTTTTAAAAAGCTTGATTGGGTGGACAGTTAAAAAGGAGATTGGGCCACAGGAACACACAGGATCCGCCCCGCATGCGTTGATGGAACGGTCAAAAAGATCTTCCCACTGTTTACTACTTCCTCGGCCTGCACTCAACAAAACTCCGCCAAGGGAAATTTTAACGGGCCCAAGGCTGCAATCAGGGAGGGCACACACAAGGACACATTGATTGGGGCCTTTACAGCAACAAGGGGAGAAACCCTTTTTCCCTTACGATTTTGCCATAGTTTTACGGAAAAAAAAAAACCCAAAAATACGGGGAAATTTGGGTCCCCCCCCAAAAAAAAAAAAAAAATTTCGGGGGGAAAAAAACAGACACATATTGTTTTAACGGGGGTTTCGTTAAACCGTTTTGGGCAAAAACTAAGAAGACATTTCCCCGAGTGCCTTTCTCTTTTACCTTTTTAAAATGGGGACTGGGTCTTTTCGGCCAATTTTGGGATCTTTATTCCCTCCGACACTCTTTCATCTGGTTTGTAGGGCTTTTAGTTGTTTTTGATGTGGATTTAAAAATTTGTTGCCCTCTGTCTTTCCTTTATGGAGAGTGTGAATTTAAAACCCAAAGGGGCATTTGTCATAAATACATGATTGACCCGCCGTAAACCTACTACAGGTGGGCATGAACCTTTGAGTTCAGTCCCCAAAAAAATCTTTAAAATCAAAAGCCCCGTGTTAAAGCAAGTGGCAAATTTTTCAAGTTTAAATCTAAACAAGGGAAAAACTGGTCATTAGAAAAAAAATCTTTATAGGCCTAAATTTACCAAGAGACCTATTACCAAAAACTGTACACAAGAAAAGAATGGGTTTTAAAGGACCCAGTAACAGACATCTAGCTGTACCAAACAAAAAGGGAAAGTGGGCAAAAAAGTTTTAGGTGGCGGGAGTGGATAGAAAAAACCGCGAAGGACAACAATGCCTTCTCTTGTTAATGTAATACCTAAAAACCAACATAAGGGGCATACAAGCCCATGCTTTTTAATACAGATACCCAGAATACCAACATAAGGACAAAACAAAGCCATTGTTGTTAATACAAACCTAGAAACCAACATAAGGACAACAACCTATCTGCTTTTTAAAATAGATCCCCAAAATTGCCACATAAAATTTTTGTTGAACTCAATCACACCATGTACCTTTTTAACCGGGGACAAAACTGCAGATCTTCAACAGGATTGGGGGATTTCTTGCTAGTCCCGCTCCCGCTTCGTACGTGGCCCACCTTTCGCTAAATGGTTCAGGGATGAAATTTATTCTTTTCTAATGTCTTCTGCCTGGGGAGAGAACTAATCATTGCTCGTGTTCACCCCGGAAACAACCCCATACATCACAGGGGACAAGCTGCTTGATGGACCGCAGACAGCAAACAAATGGGGAAATATTCCCTGCCTACTGTTTTCACATCACCAGGGGACTTGGGGTGGGGACAGGGACAACCGAGCCACCGGACAGTGGGTAGGGCAAAAACTGAAAAAATCGGGGGGACAGCTGCTTGGGGCCCATTGTTCAGGGCCCGAGCTCCTTCAGGGACGCAAAACAGACACCGACGTTGACAGCAACGTGAGTGTGCTCGCGCCCCCACGCTCAGGGGATTTTTTGTTGTATGTTGGAACATGTATGCAATATTGTATTTACAATGTCTTTTTTGGGCTGTGAAAACATTTTTGGGAGATCAAAAAGAGGAGGACCCCGTATACTAACACTTGTGTATGAAGAAATAACAAAGAAAAAGACGCTTTTTTTCCATAATGCCTGTAACTCTACCGGATTCTTTTTTTTGCCTGCACAAATGCAACACGGAAAACACAGAGAAACAAAAAAAACCCAAAAAAAAAAATCCCCTTTTCCTATACACCCTACTCAACACTGCACACAGCACAACAGTGAAAATAGCAAAAAAATTACCCTTTTTTTCAAGGTGGGGTAACCTTTTACTTCAAAAATGAAAAAAGGACGCACATGTGATAGGGGCAAGTACCTCGCTCGGTTTAGTGATTGGAAAGAAGATATACAAAATTGATTGGGGGGGAAAAAACTGAAAAGCTGATTGGAAAGGAAAAAGAAAAAAGATTGTGCCCCACCCCCTTTTCAAGGGGGGGAAGAGCAAAAAGTGTTTTTTCACTCCTTCATTTAAAAACTTGCCCTTTGGATATTCAAACTCAAAAGGGTTTTTTTTTCCTCAGATACCCAGACTGAAATTTTTTCTCCTTAGATACTTTTAAACTTTTTTTTTTCTTCCTTTGGATACTTCGACTTTTTTTTTTTTTCCTTGGGATACTTCAGACTTGAAATTTTTCCCCCTTAGATTCTTAACTATTTTTTTTTTCTCCTTAACACTTCAACTTTTTTTTACTTTGTAGGGGCATTTCAGACCCCCCCCCCCCCCCCCCCCCCCCGACATTTTGTAGTTGGAAGAAGACAGGCAATAAATGGAATTTTCTGTTCTTTTTCTGAAGTGTCTTATCTCGCTTATACCTACACAGGTAACATGCACTCTGTCCTTCCATCAACAAACCCTGAATGAAACACGAATCTTCAGACTAATTGATGATGCTCCATTTGTCTCTCAGATTGTCAAAATCCTCAACCTGTACACCCAGTTGACGAGTTTGAGGAGCGTGTACCCATCTCCTTCATCCGCAAGATCCAGGCGGTCCTGAAGAAGCGCCCCCAGGAGCCCGGCTCTCAGACAGGGGCCAGCACTCTGTTGATGGACACCAAAATGTCCTTCCCTGTCACCTTCCCCTTCAACCCCTCCAGCATTCTCCTGGACACCATCACCATCCCAGAGCTGCTGCACCTAGGATTCCTGCATAGACACTAGGACAGGGGAGGATGTACCTCATCACACCAAGGATTCCTGCATAGACTCTAGG
The DNA here is from genome assembly GCA_018398815.1 of Conus ventricosus. Taxonomy (NCBI): domain Eukaryota; kingdom Metazoa; phylum Mollusca; class Gastropoda; order Neogastropoda; family Conidae; genus Conus; species Conus ventricosus. The sequence goes on from CM031623.1 coordinate 28,949,455, forward strand.
ACAGGGAGGGAACTCTTGCACCTCATCACACCAATGATTTTTTGCATAGACTCTAGGAAAGGGAGGGAATTGTGGTGCCTCGCCACACTAAGGATTCCAGCATAGACTGTAAGGGGTTGGAGGAACTGTTGTACCATACCACCAGGCATCCTACTTACATGGTTAGAGCTGGGAGGACCCATAGGATTCTTGCATAGACTCTGACAGAGCTGGGATCTTACATTATGCTCAACCAATCATGATTCTGAAAAAAAAAGAACCAGATCAGAGATGGAACTCGGGGTTCCTAGATAGACTGTTTGGGTAGAGTGAACCGAAGTGTTCTGCTGTCGGGGTCCCTGTATGGACTGCAAGAACAAGGAGAGGCCATGAACACTGAACAGAGTGCAAGGGAATGGCAGGAATCCTGTACTGTCTGCTATACTGTCGGGATTCCTGCACTGACTGTAACAGATGGAATGATGCAGTGCAGTGTACCATCCTTATGTTTAACATGGATACATTAGGCCTAAGACAAGTTTCAGCTCTGCTACTGCCTAGTTCACCTCAGACAATGAATTGATGGTACAGCTTACACTGTGAACAAATACAGATACAGGGTGATTTTATTTTCAGTCATCTCCAGTGTAGTTGAGTCAGTGCTAGCTGTAGACTGAGCTCATGTGCATCTTTGATTTTGCTGTGTCTGAAGTTTCTAGCTCAGGCTCTTTGCCTGAGGTATCTCAGTGTAACCGTTCAAACTGCTGTAAGTAGGACCACTGTGGACCTGTTCAAACAGAACGGTTCCAACAGGCTGGACACTTACACAAACTCTGGCCTCTTTTGTGCGGGAGAGAGAGGGTGGGGGAAGGGAGGGGGAGAAGAGAGAGAAAGGATCAGACTTCAGGTAAAAACACTGTTGTGCCTGAAAGACCCGCCTAGACCTGCCCAGACGTGAGACTGATGGCGTGGGGGCAGGGGATGGTTTAAAGTTAACGAGAGAGTTGGGGCCTCAGTATTTCACATCCGCTATGCAAACTTTTTCTTGTTAGCTACCAAGATTTGCTTACAGACCATGAAACAAACGTGCCGAAATCTTGCACTGTTCCTCTGTAGAACCTAAGCTTACTGTATTTAGTTTCAAAACGAAGTGACTGAGGGCAAGTGAACCATAGACTCTTACTGTATTTGTTTTTGACATCTTCCAGTGAGCAAAGCTTGTCCTCGGGATTATAGAGTGCGTTTTCACATCACATAATGAGTGAAGCAAGCCGCCAAACAAACTGGTATGGCAACTGGTTCTCTCTATTCAGAGATAGCATTTTCAGGCTGACAGTCCCCAAAAAAAGGAATATAAATATATATAAATATAAATGAGAAATAGAAAAAAGAGAAAGAAAAACATTAGCGGTGTGAATTTGAGTTAGTTTAGAAAGAGCTGTCAGTGTCATGGCAAAAGATCTGCTGATAATGGATGACAGAGCAAGGAAGCAAATCTGGCCACCTGTTGACCTTCACCTTGTCCATTCTTCCCACAGTTTCCCCTGCTGGTGTCTCCATTCTTTCTGTCTGAGTCGTGGAGCTGCTGAACCCCATCCTGCTCCGCCTCTGTTCCCCCCCCCCCCCCCCCCATTCCAGGGGTCATGTCCCCATCCCATGGTCTTTCCCATGGCCTCACTGCCAAATACTGTGATGTGGGGGGTGCTGGGCAGTCCTCCTGTTGATGATCATTCCCTGTGCAGGTCACACAAGCTACTACTAGTCTGGGCTGCTGTATGGGGTGGTTGGAAACCTGGGTTTGGTTACGGACGGGGATGTTTCACTTCTGTCGTGTATTCCAGGGATTGTGGCACTGTCAGGTGGAGGTTTGCTGTTTGAAGAAGTTGCCGTTCGAGTGTGTAAGGTAACGTGTAGTAGGGCTGTAATGAGGAAGGTGTGAACAGCGATGGACAGCCACCTGTATGTAGTGGACTGAAGCCCAGGTCACGGCAGACTGGATCCTGATGTCCCATTCCTGACGGGGACAAGAAGACCTGGCCACAATGATGACATGCATTTGACCTGCCATGATCACCGTGCACACTGCTGGAACCACTAAGACAGGGTTTTGAGGGTTGACAGACCTGTTATTTATAGATTATGTGTCTCTGTGATGGTTGAACGTGGTATGCACAGCGTGTGTGGACTGTGCAGGATGGAACAGATGCAATGAAATGTTCTCTGATATTCATAACGTACTCTATAGGTATGATGATGCTTGTCATGATTGAAATAAAGATGGAATTATGAAATGCATGTTTGATGTTGTATATTATGAATTGAAACAAAGATAAAGACTATGTTTCCTTATGTACAATTATGTATTATTTAGAACAAAAGTAAAAATATATTGTGTTAATGATCATACGTGTTGGTAGTTAAATTACAGTGAAAGCAAAGATAGTTTTCTTTTGCAATGTTTCACAGAGATGGCAAGAATGGTGATGATATTGTTTGTTGTCTTGCACATCTGAACGAGGTATGTAAGTTACTATGTATTCTGATGTGTGCTATGAATAGAAACAATGATGGACTCTTTTTTCTTTTTTTGATCTTTGGTTTGAAATCACATGCTTTATGGTGCATACACCTATGTGTTACAGATTACTATCGAGGAATTCAAATAGTACTTATTATGTGTGACTGTTAACATATGTTCACACACATCATGAACCATAGTCACCACCGTTTAGTATATCTTCATTCTTTATAACACATCTCTTCTGTCCTTAAAGTGTGAAAGACGCACAAAACTGGTATTCAGGCCGACATGAGACATATCTGTTAAGGTCCCTAATCATACAGCGTCTGCCCTGTTCTGACTGGATATCCCCAACTAGAGTCGGAGGGTTTTTC
>CM031623.1:28952428-28964928 GCA_018398815.1 Conus ventricosus
AAAATTTTTTTAAAAAAAAGGTTTTAAAGGGGGTTTTTTAAAGAATTTTTTGGAAATTTAAGGGTTTAAAAAAAGGGGAATTGTTTGAATAGAAGGCCCCGGTTTTACATTGCATCAGGGGAAGTTTAATAAAGAAAAAGATTGTTGTAAATGACATGGCACAACGGCTTTTTTAAATAGGGTGAAGGTTAAAAAGAATAGGTTGAAAAAAGAGAAAGTTTTGTAACTGACATGGGTGCACAAGGCTTACATTGCTATAAGGAATGTTAAACAAGGGAAACACGTTGTTTAGGAAATGGAAAAAAGAAAGAACAATTTGGATCAGGAATGTGAAAAAAGCATTTGCACAAGGGAAGTTAAAAGGAAAAATTGTTTGAAAAATGTAGTAAATGTAACATGATCGGTTTTGAAATAAGGGACATGGGTGTAACATGCAGTGAATGGAAAAAAGAAGAAGCAGGGAAGTTGAAATAAGAAGGCATGGGTTTAATACAGGTGCCACAAGGGGTTTTACAAATAAGGAAGAAAGTTAAATAAAGGAAAAACGAGTTTAAAAGAATGGGACAAGCTTACAGATAGAAAGTGAAAGTAAGAAAACGATGTTGTAAATGACATGGGCCCAAGGGCTTTAAAATTGCTATCAGGAATGTGAAATAAAGGAAAGAAAACGATGTTTGTACATGACATGGTGACAAGGTTAAAACAGAAGGAAGGAAAAAGAAGAAGTTTTGTAACATGACATGGTGCCACAAGGGTTTACACGGCACAGGGAATGTGAAAATAAAGTGAAAAATGGTTGTTTTGAAAACATGGTGCCACAAGGGCTTTACACATTGCTATCAGGGGGAATGTTGAAATAAGGAAGAAACGATTGTTTTAATGAATTGAAAGACGACAAGGGTTTTGAATTGAAAGAAGAAGAAAATGGAAGAAAACGAATTTTTTAAAAGATGTGCCACAAGGGCTTAACTTGATAAAGGGAAAAAACGATTGATGTAAAAGAAGTGTTGAAGATGACAGTGCACAAGGGTTTACAAATGATCAGGGGGTGTTAACATGAAGGGAAGTTTTTTGTAACAGGAATGTGAAAAAAGAAGGAAAGATTTTTTGTAACATGAAGGTACAAGGGTTACACATTTATGGAATGTGAAATAAAAAAAGCTTGTTTATTAACTGACTGGGGCCAAGGCTTTTACAACAGGGAAAGTGTTTTGAAAAAAGGAAGGTTATAAATCAGGGGAAATTTTTAAAAATGGAATGTTACAAAGCCCAAGGGTTTAACTGCAGGTGAAAGGTTGAAACAAGGAACAGGAATGTTGAAACAAAGGGAAAGGTTTTTATCAGGAATGTGAATAAGGAAGAGAACACGTTTTGTAAATGAATGGTGCACAAGGGTTTTCATTGCTATCAGGGGAAATGGTTGAATAAGGGAAAGTGAAAAAGAGAACGATTGTTTTGAAATATGGTGCACAAGGCTTTATGCACAAGGGGAATGTTTAAATAAAGGAGAAACGATTGTTTTGTAACATGATGGTGCACAAGGGCTTTAACATTCTACGGGGGAATTTTATATAAGGGGAAGAGAAGAAGGAAGAAAGATTTTGTAACAGGCATGTTGCCACAAGGGGTTTAAAATTATCAGGGGAAGTTGAATGAAAGAGACAATGTGTAAGGTAAATTTCATAGGGATTTAAATTAAAGGGAGGAATGTTAAAGGACAGGTGAACAGTTTTACAGTTGCCACAAGGCTTTAGAATAGGAGCAGGGGGATTGTTTGAAAAAGAAATGGACTGACATAAATGTCCACAGGGCTTTCAATTGCTATAGGGGAATGAAAAAAGGAAAAACGATTGTTTTGTAACATGACAGGTGCCACAAGGGCTTTTACACATGCTATGGGGAATGTTAAAAAAGAAAAACGAATTGTTTTGTAACATGACATGGTGCCACAAGGGCTTTACACATTGTACAGGGGGAATGTTGAAATAAAGGAAGAAACGATTGTTTGTACTGACATGGTGCCACAAGGCTTTACACATTGCTTGGGGAATGTTAAATAAAGGAAGAAACATTGTTTGTAACATGACATGGTGCCACAAGGGTTTAACATTGCTAACAGGGAATGTTGAAATAAAGGAAAAACGATTGTTTTGTAACGACATGGTGCCACAAGGGTTACACATTGCTATCAGGAATGTTGAAATAAAGGAAAACGATTGTTTTTAACACTGCCACAAGGCTACACATGGCTTTGGAATGTTGAAAAGGAAGAGAAATGGAAGAAAGAAGGACACAAGTTTAAACACATCAAAAGAACAAAAACAACGATTTTAACATACAAAACCCCAAAGGGTTCACATTCATATTTAATTGTTAAAGAAGAATAAGAAAGAAGAAAAGAAACAAAGAAAGAAACAAAAGAAAAAAAACACAAAAAAATTTCAAAAAGAGTGTCCTCCCTAATTTTTTCCCGGCTTAGATATCGAGTGTTTGAAGCTAAGGAAAAGAAGTAAAAAAGTTTGTGTCTAAGTAGATCGTGAGTATGGAAAAGTTATCTCCAAAGTTATTTATAAACGTTGCAGTGCGCAATATTGGGGTAAATTATAAAAAGAAAGTGTCAAAATATATTAAAGTTATCGGAAATAAAAAAAACAAATAAACAAAAGTAGTACTAAGCAGTACTGAAAAAATTAAAATAAAAGTAATGTCAAAAAAGTAATGTCCAGATGTACTCGTGGGTTTTTGAAAGTGGCTCAAAAGAGTGCCAGAGTACGTGGTTCCTAAATTGTAATAAGTTGCCCAAAAAGTACCGTGCTGATCATGGAGATCCGTCGGCGTTCCTCACCCAGTCCTGCCAGCCAGTCAAGCCGTGGCCCGGAGTGTGGCCGCTGTTCGTTCCTCACCCAGTCCTGCCAGCCAGTCAAGCCGTGGCCCGGAGTGTGGCCGCTGCTGCATGCCGACAGCTAGGAGGAGCCATGGCGGAGAGCTGAGTGCCGACAGCTAGGAGGAGCCATGGCGGAGAGCTGAGTGCCGACAGCTAGGAGGAGCCATGGGGAGAGCTGAGTGCCGACAGCTAGGAGGAGCCATGGGGGAGAGCTGAGTGCCGACAGCTAGGAGGAGCCATGGGGGAGAGCTGAGTGCCGACAGCTAGGAGGAGCCATGGGGAGAGCTGAGTGCCGGGTGGGGACCGAACCGGACGAACCACCCCAACAGGACGTGACATGTTCCCCCCTGTCAGAGGAACTACCCCTCCCTGGCACCCCATGCACCCCAAGACCACCAAGCTGAAGGAAAACGTGCATTATTTTAAGGGAAAAGCTGGTTAGAGCAGGCCCATTCCAAAATTCTACTGTGGACAGAGGCAGCTCCGCCGATGCAACACGAGGCGGACCCAGTCAAGGTCAGTGCAATGCACGCAATGTCCAAACTAGAAGTCCACCACCAGACGAGAATCTGGCCAACTTGCTAAGGCAGGATTGCGTCTTTAACCCCCTGTCATCGTCGTCATCAACAAAGCCTTAACAATACACATGACGGACATGGTCACCATAGACAACATGTTGACTGCCAAAGCATGGTCAGTTAGGGTGCATGGTTTGGTCAGTGTCCTTTTCCCGAAAGGCAGGATTACCCAACACCCATCCCTACGTGGCTGAAAGCAACACCCATCCCTACGTGGCTGAAAGCAACACCCACCCCTACGTGGATGAAAGCAACACCCATCCCTACGTGGCTGAAAGCAACACCCATCCCTACGTGGCTGAAAGCAACACCCATCCCTACGTGGTTGAAAGCAACACCCATCCCTACGTGGTTGAAAGCAACACCCATCCCTACGTGGTTGAAAGCAACACCCATTCCTACGTGGTTGAAAGCAACACCCATCCTACGTGGTTGAAAGCAACACCCATCCCTACGTGGTTGAAAGCAACACACCCATTCCTTACGTGGCTGAAAGCAACACCCATCCCTACGTGGTTGAAAGCAACACCCATTCCTACGTGGTTGAAAGCAACACCCATCCATACGTGGTTGAAAGCAACACCCAGCCCTACGTGGCTGAAAGCAACACCCAGCCCTACGTGGCTGAAAGCAACACCCAGCCCTACGTGGCTGAAAGCAACACCCAGCCCCTACGTGGCTGAAAGCAACACCCAGCCCTACGTGGCTGAAAGCAACACCAGCCCTACGTGGTTGAAAGCAACACCCAGCCCTACGTGGCTGAAAGCAACACCCAGCCCTACGTGGCTTAAAGCAACACCCAGCCCTACGTGGCTGAAAGCAACACCCAGCCCTACGTGGTTGAAAGCAGCACCCAGCCCTACGTGGCTGAAAGCAACACCCAGCCCTACGTGGCTGAAAGCAACACCCAGCCCTACGTGGCTGAAAGCAACACCCAGCCCTACGTGGCTGAAAGGAACATTCACCAAGGACAGACCTCCCAGATCTCTGTCAGTTAAAACATCAATGTGCCTGGGACTCACTTCCACGACATGAATTCTTGCTTCCGAAATGTTCACCGTGAAAATCGACGGGCAGCAGATCAGCCAGCTTCTAGTAGTAGTAGTAGTACTTTAATTTAACGTCTTTTCACAAACTATGTGATATTAGACAAAGCCAGCCAGCTTCTACCGTGTTAGTGAGTGATGGACTGTTAATCAACAGTGACAGCTCCTCTGGTCTAACTGGCACACATGAGCTGGCGACACAGCAGTCAGCTATCACACACACACACACACACACACACACACACACACACACACACACACACACACACACACACACACCACACACCACACACAGACACACACACACACACACACACACACACACACACACCTGTAGCTGTCTTTTTGTCTGTCTGTCTGTTTGTTTGCCCATCTTTCCATCCATTCATCCATCCATCTATCTGTCTATTATCTGTCTAAAACACACACACACACACACACACACACACACACACACACACACACACACCCCACACACACACACCACACACACACACACACGCGCGTCGGCGCGCGCGCGCAGCGCGCCACGGCTGTTCAGAGCAAGCCACTTAGTTCTGAGAGGCAGGGGAGTTTACAGCTCTCCCACAGCTGCAGAGGCCAAGCCGTGAATGCAGGTCAAGGAAAGGGGTGTTTTCTGCAGGCTGCTCCCCACCAGCCAGCTAACCGTGCTGTACTCGACCAACTGAATGTCATCTGTGTACAGCCGGTCTGGCAGCAATGTGTTCGCATGATGAGCGGCCATTACAAATGGGCTCTTAGTTTTGATAATCAGTGGTTGTCATGAAAAATGTAATATATCTGTGCTCTTGAGATGACTGAATAGGCGAATTCCCGACAATTCTTTTAATACCAAACTCGACTAGGTTATTTTCTTGTAGATAATGTAGATACGGCATCAAAGCTTGTACACAAGAGGTCAGGCGATATTCAAACAATGACAACACACACACACATTGTGAAAGAATGACGTCATCACTTTCTGGGAACTTAATTTTCCCTAGTTAACTAGTACACAAGTTTGATACATGCCTCTGCTTGGACTACAACAACAAAAATGTTGGGTCAGAAATGTGTAAGGCTTGTTTGTTCGGCCCTATAACTAAGTGTCTCGAATGGACAGAAAAATAAAGCTGTGGCGCGCGCACACACACACACAACACACACACACACACACACACACACACACACACACACACACACACACCACACACACACAGAGGAGGCGGGGGGGAGGGGGGGGGGGGGGGCAGAACTCAGTCTCTCAGAGTTCTGTCCGTTTAAATTGGAAATCAATTTTCCACTTTTGGACCAAAACAAAAAACAAAACAAAAACAACCCCCCCCCCCCCCCCCGCATTTTAGACTTAAAATCTTTTTTCTTCAGAACTAAAGTTGCGACTTTTTCAGAAAATAAAATGCCCCGCCATTTTAAGGGCATTTTGAACAAGTAGGTGTAAGACAAAATGTCATACATTCTATTCTAACAAAACATTTTTGTCAAGTCACCACCAAGTACTTAATCAAGTCACCACCAAGTACTCAATCAAGTCACCAAGTTCTTAATTATGTCACCATCAAGTTCTTAATCAAGTCACCACCAAGTACTAAATCAAGTCATCATCAAGTTCTTAAGTCTGCGCCAATTTCTTAACAAAATCAACTAAGTTCTTAATCAAGTTCTTAATCAACTTCTTAACCAAGTTCTTAATCAACTTCTTAATCAAGTCAAACCATGTTCTTAATCAAGCCGAGCCAAGATTTTTTTTCTTCTCAGTTAAAATGAAGGTTTCATCATTCTCTACTATGCACCGCCCCCCCCCCCCCCTTCCCCTCACACTTCCCCAACCCTTTCCCATACCAGATAGGTATTTCTGGCGGAACGTTCACACTCGATCGACCAGCTTCTTCATTTCTAACACCCCCTACCCGCTCTCTCCGGTCACAGTACGTTTGCCAGTTCTCTTTCTCTCTCAATCTCTGTCCAGAGGGTCATGGGTTCGAATCCCAGCCATGGCTCGTCCAAGATGGGGGAAAAAAAGGGGCAGCAGAGGGACATCCGGAGTCATGAACCGGGTGTGGCCCAACCCCCCTAGAGTGTCAGGAGATAAGGGCCGAAACACTTACTTGAAGGGGGCTTCTCTCTGAGGACTCTCTGCTGCCACGCCTCTCCACGAGTTTCTTTCTACTGATGCATGGGAAAACCATTGACTTCCGGATAGGCCGGAGGACGTCCGGGAAAGACCGGAGGACACTGGGAAAGACCAGAACCAAGGGCTCTGTGGGCTGGCTTCCCACTTTGCCTTAAACATGTGGCTACTAAGTACAAAAGGAAAAGATGCTCCCAGGATTCACCGAAAGGGGGAGAGAATGATGAATCCATCGGTGCTCAATCAGTCACGACTGCAAATCCCAAACGGACTATGAACATGGACCAAATGGAATATCCATGTGTCTGTGGAAAGCGTTTCGCTACCACCCGTGGCATGAAGATCCACGAACAAAGATGGATGTGTGGAGACTCATCTGAATGAGCAGCAGCGCATGCATCAGCAGATAAGACGTCGGAAGACCAAGGCCAGGATTTAAACCACAGTGCCAAGGACATCCACGCTGTTGGTTCGGATGAGGAATTTGCACAGGCCCTCGATGCCAGGCGCCTGAAACTCAACCTGCCACGAGCAAACGAAACTGAAGATTGGGAGAAACTGGATGCAAAAATCGTCCAAAGACTCGATGCACTGATAGGGAAAATGCACCCTGGAACACAAACTAGCCACATATGGGGACATTGTGTATGCCACATGTAGAGACGCCTATGGAGTAAAACTACCCAAAGAGAAAACACCTCCAAAGAAATCCAGACCCAAGAAAAGATGGACAAGATCAGAGTCCAAAAGAACAACCTCAAGAAGCAAATGAAGACCGCACTGCCAGCGCTGAAAAACAAGGCTTGGAAAAACTGTGGAAGACCCTGAAAGAAAACACAGCGCCCCTCACAAAGCGGAATCTGCGAGGAAGAGGAAGAGCAAAAAGAAGAAGACACAAGAGCGCTTCTTCAGAGACCCCTTCCAGTTTGCCAGAAACACTGTTTGAGCAGCCAAATCTGGGACCCTAAGTGTGGACAAAGGAGTTCTTGAGCAGCATCTGAGGAAAACAACTCTGACTCACAGAGCAAAAGCACCACTCGACATTCAAGTCTGGTGTGGCCAACCAACCCTGAGGAACAGTTCAATGGCAAGCCTCCAACGTGCGGAAACAAGACAGGTGGTCGACAAAGCCAGAGCCAAATCATCACCAGGGCCAAACGGAATACCTTACCAGCTTTACAAGAAATGTCCCAAGGTGCTGGAGTGGCTCCACAGGCTGCTGCGATCGGCTTGGAGAAACCAGAAGATCAGCGGCCAGTGGATGACGGCAGATGGTGTGTACATCCCCAAAGAGCAAAAACTCAAGTGACATCAGCCAGTTCAGGCCAATATCACTACTGAACGTCGAAGGGAAAATCTTCTTCTCTGTCATGGCAGCAAGGCTGACCAAGTACCTGATGGAAAACAAGTACTTGGATGTGTCAGTCAGAAAGGTGGCATCCCAGGCGTGGCTGGCTGTGTAGAACACGCCACAATGATCTGGGACGCAATCCAAAAAGAAAAAACAGAAAAGAGGGACCTGGACGTAGTGTGGCTTGATCTGGCAAACGCATATGGATCTGTGCCCCATGAGATGATACAGTGGCTCTTGAGATGTACCATGTGCCAAAGAACATCCGCGACATGCTCAAGAAGTACTTCAATGGCTTCTCAATGCGGTTCTCTACCAAGGAGTACACAACTGATTGGATCAACTTGGAAGTGGGCATTGCAATGGGCTGTGCATTTCCCCGATACTGTTCGTGCTGGCAATGGAACTCATCTTGAAAGCAGCAACAAACAACGCGAGACAAACAGACCTTGGCGATGGATACAAGATGCCTCCTCTCAAGGCCTTCATGGATGACACTACAGTGATTTCATCCAGAGAAGACGAGACACGTCATGTGCTGGAGAGGTTGGACGACATAGTTGCCTCATCCAGAATGAGTTCAAGCCAAAGAAATCACGGAGTCTCTCACTGAGGAAAGGAAAAGTGGCCGAATCTGGGTCTTCAGGTTGCCAACCAGGCCTTCCAACAGTCACAGAAGAACCAGTCAAGAGCCTTGGAAGATGGTATGATGATACGCTGAAAGACACACAAAGAGCAAAAGAAACCAAGCAGATGGCGGAAGAAGGCTTGGAGACCATTGACCAGTGTGGGCTCCCTGGCAAATACAAGGTCTGGTGTCTGCAGTTCATGCTGATACCAAAGCTCCTATGGCCTCTGATGATATACGACATCTGCACCAGCACAGTGGAGGCAATGGAAGCCAAAATCAACAAGTTCACAAGGAAATGGCTTGGTGTCCCACCCTGTCTGACTGACATCGCGCTGTACTGTCGCCAAGCAAAGCTCAAACTACCACTGAAATCCATCCTGGAGGAATACAAAGCAGGGAAGATCAGACTTCAAAGCATGCTGGAGGACTCAGGAGACAAGTGGTGAGAAGCAATCAAGCCCCAGCTAAAGACAGGCAGAAAATGGAAAGTTCAAGAGGCGATGGATTCTGCAAAAGAAAGTCTCAAGATCAGAGAAATAACAGGACACACACAGACCAACAGACAAGGACTGGGGGTGACCAAAACTGAATGGTGGTCAAAGCCAAAGGAAAAGCCAAAAGAGACATGATGATTCAGGAGATGAGAAAGACGAAGACCAAAAAAGACTCCAAAAAGCAGTCCAGCAGAGCCAGCAAGGGCAATGGACAACGTGGGAGAATGCACTCCAAAGAAGTCTAACTTGGAATGACATTTGGCACATGGCCCCTCTCAGGATCAGCTTCATTCTCAGATCTGCATATGACCTTCTGCCCTCAAATGCAAACCTGGTGAAGTGGGGGAAAACAGACGATCCTGCATGCCCCCTCTGCCATGAAAAACAAACAGTGGAGCATGTTCTAAGCTCATGTAAAGTAGCCCTGTCTCAAGGAAGGTACACATGGAGGCACAACCAAGTGCTCAAAGAAATTGTACAAGTAGTCTGGGCTAGTACCAACACCACAAAAGGGGAATCAGGACTCCAAAAGCACCCGCAACATTCTTCACGGCAGGAGGCAGCAAATCATGGCCAAGAACAACAGTGCCACTCGAAACATGCAGGCAGAGTCTGCTGGATGGGGCAGATGACTGGGAGTGCACTGCAGACCTCCCAGAATGGAAGAGTCACCCAGTGATCATCAGCAAGAGTGGCATGAGACCAGACATAGTAGTCCACTCTAAGTCAACCAAGCAGCTGATCAGATCGAGCTCACAGTGCCATATGAGAACAGAATGGAGGCAGCTCAAATCTACAAGACTGAAAAGTATGCTGATCTGGCAAACAGCCTGAGGAGAGAAGGCTATCAGGTCAAAGTCCTCACTGCAGAAATTGGAGCTAGGGGATTTGTAGGAACGTCTGCATACAGCCTCATGAAACAGCTCTCAGTTGCAGGGAAGGAAAAACCAGAGCCCTGAAAGCAATGGCAGAAGCGGCAGAGAGGTGTTCAAGCTGGATCTGGTCAAGGAGGAACAAAAGTGAACTTCATAAGGCTTAATTTCCCTACAAATATCAGGTGTCCCTGTGGCTCAGTGGTTAAAGCGCGAGTCATTAAGTAGAAAATGAGCATGTCCAGAGGGTCATGGGTTCGAATCCCAGCCATGGCTCGTCCCAAGATGGGAAAAAAAGGGCAGCAGAGGACATCCGGAGTCATGAACCGGGTGTGGCCAATCCCCCTGAGTGTCAGGAGATAAGGGCCGAACACTTGCTTGAAGGGGCTTCTCTTCTGAGGACTCTCTGCTGCCACGCTCTCCACGAGTTTCTTTCTACTGTCTCTGTCTCTCTCTCTCCTATCACAGTACATTTGCCCAGTTCTCTCTCTCTCTCTCTCCTCGCAACTCTCACACCTACTATCCCTAAACTCCACCTCACCATCCCTACCCTTCCCACCGTCACCAGGTAGTCCTGTGGACAGCGAGACCCGGGGGACAGGGGAGGAGGGGAAGGGATGGAGGGTACAGATGGGAGGGAGGGGTAAGAGGAAGGAAGTGCAGTGTTGTCACAGGTGCACCTGACAGGTGTAGTTCAGTGGAGCGTGTCGCTGTGATGATGTGGTGTGGGTGGTGGGTTTCAATTAAAGAACAAGCCACGACTAAAATTACGAGCAATCATACAAATTAATACACACGCACGCAAGGAAGCAAGTGCACGTTCTCACATGAACATACATTTACGCACCTGCGCGCGCCCCAAATGCACACTCACACACAAACGTACGCTGATGTATGCGCGCGCGCTCACATAGAGAGGGACATACGCGCACACACACACTGAGTTTGATAGATTTCAGCGTTTTACTAACAAACCTCTCTCCTATCGTTTCTACACAGATACAGCCGACATTTTGAAAGCAAAAGGACACAGAAAACGGACAAATGTTTTCATCGGTGGTTTCTCTTATTAAGTCACAGAGATCCGACAAAAACTTTCAGGTCATCTTCTTCTTCTTCTCGAATACTCAGATGGTGATGCCAGATTCCCGCACGAAGTTGGCTGTCCTCCGAAGGTCCGCCAGGTCCCCGTGGAGCTTGGCCCTCAGAGCCACTGGCTCCGGCCATGTGTCCTGCCTGGCAGAAGCATGGAGGTGACAGTCCTGTAGTATGTGCCCGGTGTCCTTTTCGGACTCGCTGCATGGGCACATCGCAGACTCGCCAATCTTGTACTTTTTGTACATGTGTGCATTCAGTCTGTTATGTCCAGTGAACAGTTGCCCTTGATCTTCTCTGCTTAGGTGGTAGTAGCAGTCAGCCTGGTTGGAATTCGGGTGTTGCTGTTTCCATTTCCTCCTGTAGAGTGTTTGAATGAATGTCTTCTCCTCAGGCTAGGAGACCTCTGTGTCATTGTGTTCCAGCTGTCCCCCTTCCTTGGCCAGTCTGTCCGCCTCCTCATTTCCATGGATCCCACAATGGGCGGGACCCACTGAAGGACAAGTTTAGCATTTTCACTGAGATTCTGCAGAGCTCAGATCATCTGAAAACTACCAGAAACAACGGGGAAAGAGGCTGCTGCCGTCTGTCTGCTCACTGGCGAAAAGAAAGATGATATCAATGCACGTGACCAGCTGGCAGCGAGTCAGCAGCGAGGAGGCGGGCCAGTGAGTTGTGGTTACTGACCTTGTGAGCGGACAGAAACAGCGACCCATATCTTTGTTATCCCCCTTGCTGTTTCGCCCGTCAACTGATGTCTACGTCACCGGTGAGTTGCTCTCACAGTCAGGTCAGCACGGCCACTCTGGACCAATCCATTCGTAGAGCACCTCTGGACCGATCCATTCGTAGCACGTGCTCTTGTCGACGCTGGATGTATTGTACAAATATGATTACACTTTTTATTTTTATTTTGGCGTGGAATGTAAATGGTTCACAGTGTGAACTCGTTGATCAGAATTGCTGATATATTCGTCTGTGGTTGGATTTGGTTTGTTAAGATAAAACTGTTCTGGAAGAAATCTAGTCTGATTTATTTGCTGGAATTAAATCTTTTCGTAGACCAGTTGGTAAGCTATCACACCAAGGGAGACAATCCAGAGCGATTGTTTGTTTAACGATTTCGAGAAAAAAAAAAAGTGTTTTCCCTTGTACATTGATTTTCCTAATATGTGTGTGTGTGTGTGTGTTCTTGGTTGACAAGGTGTCGTTTGCTGTTGACATCGATACATTTTTTTTTTCATATGTTCCACTGCACGTGCCTTATTTTTCCGAACTATGAACTTTTACAATGGAATGGATTTAGTGAAAAGATGTTCATTTGATTAGTTAAAACTGGACTTGTTTGTTTAATTTCAGCCAGTGATTTGAAAAGTCGAACACAATGTTCTGGTGTGTTT
>CM031623.1:28969346-28991846 GCA_018398815.1 Conus ventricosus
GATCATTGTGCCAGTGTCGATGTTGTCAGGGTCACCACGGTCATAGTGCCCAGTGTCGATGTTGCCAGGGTCAACAGGATCATAATGCCCAGTGTCGATGTTGTCAGGGTCGGCACGGTCATTGTGCACGATCAAAGTGCAGAACTGGCATGTGACGTCAGGACCTGTGCAGGGAGCTGAGAGGTGGACATGAATCCACGTGGTCATCCTGGACATGGTTCAGTTCTCGGCACATAAAGACTGCATGATGTCCACTATGGTCACAGGCGGGCTCGTGGCTGACCAGGCCGGAGGAGAACAGGCCTGGCCTGACATGGTCACTGCAGGGACAGCTGTGGTCGGGGTTCTTCTGCAGGTATTGAGGGGCGGGTGGAGGAAACCAGCGAGAGAGCAGCAACAAGGGAACAGCAGTATTGTCAGGTAGAGAGAGAGAAGCCACAAGGGAACAGCAGTATTGTCAGGTAGAGAGAGAGAAGCCACAAGGGAACAGCAGTATTGTCAGGTAGAGAGAAGAAGCCACAAGGGAACAGCAGTATTGTCAGGTAGAGAGAGAGAAGCCACAAGGGAACAGCAGTATTGTCAGGTAGAGAGAGAGAAGCCACAAGGGAACAGCAGTATTGTCAGTAGAGAGAGAGAAGCCACAAGGGAACAGCAGTATTGTCAGGTAGAGAGAGAGAAGCCACAAGGGAATAGCAGTATTGTCAGGTAGAGAGAGAGAAGCCACAAGGGAACAGCAGTATTGTCAGGTAGAGAGAGAGAAGCCACAAGGGAACAGCAGTATTGTCAGGTAGAGAGATAAGCCACAAGGGAACAGCAGTATTGTCAGGTAGAGAGAAGCCACAAGGAACAGCAGTATTGTCAGGTAGAGAGAGAAGCCACAAGGGAACAGCAGTATTGTCAGGTAGAAAGAGAAGCCACAAGGGAACAGCAGTATTGTCAGGTAGAGAGAGAAGCCACATGGGAACAGCAGTATTGTCAGGTAGAGAGATAAGCCACAAGGGAACAGCAGTATTGTCAGGTAGAGAGAAGCCACAAGGGAACAGCAGTATTGTCAGGTAGAGAGAGAAGCCACAAGGGAAACAGCAGTATTGTCAGGTAGAGAGAGAGAAGCCACAAGGGAACAGCAGTATTGTCAGGTAGGAGAGAGAAGCCACAAGGGAACAGCAGTATTGTCAGGTAGAGAGAGAGAAGCCACAAGGGAACAGCAGTATTGTCAGGTAGAGAGAAGCCACAAGGGAACAGCAGTATTGTCAGGTAGAGAGAAGCCACAAGGGAACAGCAGTATTGTCAGGTAGAGGAGAGAGAGAGAGAGAGAGAGAGAGAGAGAGAGAGAGAGAGAGAGAGAGAGAGAGAGAGAGAGAAGCCACAAGGGAACAGCAGTATTGTCAGGTAGAGAGAGAGAGAGAGAAGCCACAAGGGAACAGCAGTATTGTCAGGCAGAGAGAGAGAGAGAGAGAGAGATGAGAGAGAGAGAGAGAGAGAGACAACAACACAACAATGATGCATCATTTATTAATTATGTAAATACTTTTGACATTGTGTGCTTAACTGAAAGTTTATTGACAAGAAGTTTGATTTTTCTGGTATCTTTCTTAACTTGTTGAAATACCATGCACCAGCCAAAAAAATATCACATAAGGGTCGAAATTCTGGTGGGGTTTTATTCATGGTTAAAAGAATTTACGAAAAGTTTGTTAGTCAAATTAATGTTAGTTGTGATAATATGGTTGTTTTGAAAGCAAATAAGCATTATTTAACACATCTAAAGATTTACTATTGGTGGGTTGTTATGTGTACCAGAAGGAGGGCCAATTTATGACGACTTAATAGTTAAAGATGGAATTACGATTGTAGAGGATACTTTATTAGATATACTAGAAAATAAGGATGCTAATATCCTTATGTGTGGGGACTTTAATGCTCGAACAGGAAGCCAGCAGCCAATGCATGAGAATATATCTTCCTATTTTCAAAATACTGGTAATGATGATGATGGTGATGGTGATGATGAGGAAGATGGTGGTGATGGTGATATTAATCACGACATTTATTGTGATGGTTATTATGATATTGTTGATGATGATGGTAACATGGATTGTGCTTATGGTGTGAACGATTCGAATTACATGTTATATGATAATACTGATATAAAACATGACTTTAAAACGTCGTTCTAAAGATATACGTGTAAATAAGTTTGGAAAATCCTTATTAGACATTGTGTTTTTTGTTTGATCTTGGGATTTTGAATGGAACATGTATAGATGATTCGAACGGAGAGTTCACTTTTGTTTCCTGTAATGGTAGTAGTGTTGTTGTCTATTATATTGCTTCTCAAGATTTACTATGTAATTGCAGAGTGATTGTTGGTGATAGTTTGTTTTCTTGGCATTTGCCTTTAGAACTGAAATGGAAAACCAGTAGTGTAGACAAGACAGAAAAATCATCACAGGTGTGTCGGGAAGAACGCTTTGTGTGGTCAGATGACAATGAGGAAATTTACAAGGAAGAATTGAACTCAGATGATTTTAAACAATGTCTAGAAAGAGCTTTACTTTATATTACTACAGATATAAACATGTATATTGAGTTATTTACAAATGCTTTATGTAGTGCTGCTGCCTGTATGGTGAGAGTTGTGGGACAAAGTCATAAAAAAGTGGATGATTGGGTTTGATTGGGAGTGTGAAAAGAAAAAAAGGGAGGTAACAAGTTGGTTAAAAACGTTACCAAAGAGTTAAGTCTGTAGATCTGAGGATAGAATATAAAGCAAATTATGTAAAAGAAAGAAAAGAATATACTGATTTCAGGAAAGAGAAGAAAAGAAAATTTGACGCAGAACGATTAGAGAAACTAAAAGCTAGCGTGAATGACACTAAACTCTTCTGGTCAACAATTAGATCAATCAGCAGGAAAGCAGTTATTTATAACGAGATAAGCTCTCAACATGGTACGAACATTTCTTTAGTGTCTTCAATGGATTTATGACGTAGCTGATGATATAAACATAGTAATAGACAGTGAAGAATACGTCTTGATGAACCCCTATTTAATGAAAATATCTCAAGAAATGAGATCATAAATAGCATAAAGCATCTTAAATGTGGCAAGAGTGCAGGTCCCGACAGAATAATTAGTGAAATGTTTAAAAATGGTAACTCTGTATTTTGATTTCTTAGTAACCCTTTTTAATTCCTTGTTCGATAAAGGAATCTTCCCTGAACCGTGGTCTAAATCCATAATAATTCCCCTTTACAAAAAGGGGAATTCTAATAACCCTGATAATTATCGTGGCATTGCTTTGACTAGCATATTAAGCAAATGTATACGCATATTATGAATAAAAGATTAACAGCATGGGCTGATAAAGAAAATAAAATAATAGAAGAACAAGCTGGATTCAGATCTGGCTACAGCACTACCGACCATATATTTACCTTGTATGCCATTGTCCAAAAATACCTATTAAGAAAATCTAAATTGTATGTCGCCTTCGTAGATTTTCAAAAGGCTTTCGATTGTGTAAACAGAAACATTTTATGGAATATTTTGAGAAAGAATGGTGTAAATGGAAAGTTGTATGCGGTCCTTCGAGGAATGTATGATTCGGTCCGTGCGTGTGTCCGTGACAAAGGTGTTTTCTCAGATTATTTCGATTGCCAACGTGGGGTGAAACAGGCTGTTTACTCAGCCCGATACTTTTTTCTTTCTTCATAAACAACTTGCTTAAAAATATCAAAAGGGGAAATGGAATAAAAATTTTTCCAGGGGCAAAGAATTTTTTTTGTGCTTTTTCAGATTTTATTCTTCTTTTGATACCCAAAAGGCAAAAAAAACCCAAATTTAAAACGTTTTAAAAAAAGAACAGACAAACTACAATTAACATTTTACTTAGTAAAACTACACATGGTGTTTAAAACGGGGATATTTACTAACAAAACGGGGTTTTTTAAATTTAGGGAAGGAAGAAACAAATAGTTACAAAATTTGGTTTTTTTTCTTTCAACAAAATTAAGTTTAAACATGGGTTAGAAAATTAAGAAGGAAAGAGAGGTTTATTAAAATATTAAACAATGAAAAAATTAAACTCATCTATTTCTGTCTCTTCGAAAATTTTTTGTACCAATAACCTTTTTTAAATATTTCGAGGGGGGTTTTGCAGATATGTTTATAGGAAAAGGTACACCATGCGATAAGGCTTTTTTCCCATGTACCGTTGCTGCGTCAACAAAAAAAACGGGAGACGGGCCTATCCTTTAAATATTGAAAATTTGTCAGATCTGTTAAATATTGGCAAAAGTTATCATTTAAAAAACAGATTAGAGCCCTTTTAAAAAATTTATTTAAAAATGATCAGTAAATTAAACGGGTCCCCCGTTAAAAAAAAAAACTGTTGACCGAAGGGTTTTGGGTATTTTTTTGGCTTTGCCAAGTGTGGTAAAAATAGAAAATTTCTTTCAGAGTTAAAATCGTTTCTTCTCTACAAAAAAACCCGGGCAGTAGAAATTTTTTGTACGAAAAATATAACTGGTTTTTTTCCCTTTAAAAGCACATTAGAAGTAAAAAATTTTTATACATTTTATAATAACGGGGCATAAATCATTTGAAAAAATTTTCGAACAAAAACAGGGGCCTTAATCCCAAACAAAAAATGGTTTGAAACTCACCAAAAAGACTGCCTTATGTGTACAGTGACAAAAAATAGAAAATGAAAATGCTTTTTGGGTTTTTTTGATTGTCCCCCCAATAACTTGGGGAAAAAACGAAATTTTTAAACAAACCATCGCACAGAGAAAATTTTGTTGCAATCTTATCGACCAAAATGTAAAATCTTTGAAAAGCTTTGAATTATTGCTGAAGCTTTTGAAACCGAAGAAAAATCCCAGTTAAACACGTTTTGTTATTTTTGTGTTTTTTGGGACCCAATATCTTTCTCAAATGTTTTCACATTTAATCTTGAGGGTCAGTGAACTAACTTTTGTGTGAAGCACGGCAGGGGCGGAGTGTGGTGTTGTGGGGTGTGGTGTGTTGTGTGTGTGGGGTGGTGGGGGTGTGTGTTGGGGTAGGGGCGCGCGCCCCGCGTGTGTAAAAAGCAATCGGGGAACAATTGTTTTATTATTTGTTCCCGCTATCATGTTTTACGTACCCCCCCCCCCCCCCCCCCCCTTTCCCACGGGGTTATGCTAAGGGGAAATAAAAGTTTTTTGTTGTTGTTGGAGAGAAGAGAGAAAGAGAGAGAGGGGAAAGGAAGAGAGAGAGAGAGAGGGAGAGAGAAGCCAAAAGGGAACAGCAGTGTTGTTAGAGAGAGAAGCCACAAGGGAACAGCTTTTGTCGGTTTAGAGAGAGAAAGCAAAAAAGGAACAGCAGTATTGTCGGTAGAGAGAAGAGAGAGAGAGAACCACAAGGGAACACAAAATGTCAGGTAAGAAACCACAAGGAACACAGTATTGCATGAGGAGAAAAGCCCGGGGAACACAGTATTGTCGGGTAAGAGCAGCAAAAAGGAACGAAATTTTGAGAAGAAGAAGCCCGGGGGAACGAAAATTGTGGAAGAAATAAGCCACAGGGAACAGCAGTTTTGTCAGTAAAAGAGAGAAGCCACAAGGAACAGAAAGTATTGCAGGTGGGAGAGAAACCCAAAAGGGGGAACAGCGTTTTGTCGGTGAGAAGAACCCACAAGGGAACAGCTTTTATTGGGAAAAGAGAAAAGCCCAAGGGAACAGCAATTGTCAGGTAGAGAGGAAAGCCACAAGGGAACAGCAGTATTGTCGGGTAAAAGAAACCCAAAAGGGAACGCAGTATTGTCATAAGAGAAAAGCCAAGGAACAGCATGTTGTCGGGGAAGACAGGAACCCCAAAAGGGAACAGCAATTGTCATTAAGAGAGAGAGGAGAGAGAGAGAGAGAGAGGAGAGGAGAGAAGAGGAGAGAGAGAGAGAGAAGAGAGAAAGCCCAAGGGAACACAGTTTGTCAGGTAAAAGAGAAGCCACAAGGGAACGCAGTATTGTCGGGTAAAGCAGCAAAAGGGAAAGCAGTATTGTGGGTAGAGAAAGCCAAAAGGGGAACACATATTGCGGGTAAAGAGAGAAGCCAAAAGGGGAAAGCAGTATTGACAGGTAGAGAGCAGAAAAAGGGGAACACAGTATTGTGGTAGAAGAGAACCAAAGGGAACAGCATTTGTCAGTAGAGAGAGAAACCCCAAGGGGAACCATTTGTCAGAGAGAAAACAACAAGGGAACAGCATTTTGTCAGAAAGGAGAGAAAACCACGGGGAACACAGTTTGTCAGGGGAAAGAAGAGAGAACCAAAAGGGAACAGCTATTGTCAGGTAAGAAGAAGCCAAAAGGGGAACAGAAATTTTGTCGGGTAGAGAGAGAAGCCACAAGGGAACACATATTTCGGGTAAGAGAGAACCAAAAGGAACAGCAGTATTGTCAGGTAGAGAGAGAGAAGCCACAAGGAACGCAGTTTTGTCATTGAGAGGAGGAACCCACGGGGAACAGCAGTATTGTCAGGTAGAGAAAAGCCACAAGGGAACGCAGAAAGTCATAAGAAACCACAAGGAACGCATTTTGTCAGAAAGAAACCAAGGGAACAGCAGTATTGCAGGTCAGGAGAGAACCAAAAGGGAACGCTATTGTAAGAGAGGAAGAGAGAGAAGAGAGAAAAAGAGAGAAGAGAAGAAGAGAGAGAGAGAGAGAATCAAAAGGGAACACAGTATTGTCAGTAAGAGAGAAACCCAAAAGGGAACACAGATTGGTCGGTGAGAGAGAAACCCCAAAGGGGAAACAGCAGTATTGTCATAAGAAGAACCAAAGGGAACACAGTATTTCAGGTAAGAGAGAAGCCAAAAGGAAACAGTATTGTCGTAGAGAGAGAGAACCAAAAGGGGAACACAGTATTGTCAGGTGAAGAGAGAAGCCACAAAACAGCAGTATTTCGGGGTAAGAGAGAGAGAGGAACCCAAAAGGGGAAAAACCAGTATTGTCGGTAGGGGAAAAAAACCACAAGGGAACGCTATTTTCGGTGGGAAAAGCCACAAGGGAACGCATATTGGGGTAGAGGAGAACCAAAAGGGGGAACACAGTAATTGTCGGTAGAAGAAGAACCACAAGGGACCAGCAGAAATTGTCGGGTAAAGAGAGAGAAAAAGGAGAGAGGGGGAAAAGAGAGAGAGAGAGAGAGAGAGAGAGAGAGAGAGAAGAGAGAAGAGAGGGCCACAAGGAACACATAATTGTCGGGTAAGAGAGAAAGCAAAAGGGGAACAGCAGTATGAAGTAGGAGAGAGAGAGAGAGAGAGAGAGAAGAGGAGAGGAGAGAAAGAGAGAGGGGAGAGAAGAGAGAGAACCCACAAGGGAACAGCAGTTTTGTCAGGTAGAAGAAGCCAAAAGGGAACAGATATTGCGGTAGAGAGAGAAAAGCCACAAGGGAACGCAGTTTGCTAGAGAGCAGAAAAAAGGGGAACACATTTTGTCAGAGAGAGAAAGCAAAAAGGGAACAGCGTATTGTTAGGTAAAAGGGGAAACCAAAAGGGAACAGCAGTATTTAGGGAGAGGAGAGAGGAAGCCACAAGGAACACAGTTTTGTCAGGCAAGAGAGAGAGAGAGAGAGAGAGAGAAGAGAAGAGAAGAGAGAGAGAGAGAAACAACAAACAATGATCTCATTTATTTTTTTGTAAATATTTTTGACTTTTGTGTCTTAATGAAACTTTTATTGACAAAATTTGTTTTTCGGGTATTTTTCTTAATTTGTGAAATACCAGCCCACCCAAAAAAATATCACAAAAGGGGTCAAAATTTCTGGGGGGGTTTTTTTCATGGTTAAAAAAATTTACAAAAATTTTGTTATCAAAAAAAATTTTTGGATTTTGGTTGTTTTTGAAAGCAAATAAACTTTTTTAAAACACTAAAATTTATATTGGTGGGTTTTTATGTTGTACCAGAAGGGGGGCCCAAATTTTATGACGATTTTAAATAGTTTAAAAAAGGAATTACGTTTGTAGAGGAACTTTTTAATATACTAGAAAAAAAGGATGCTAAACCTTATGTGGGGGACTTAATGTCAACGGGAACCAGCACCAATGCATAAATATTTTTTCCCCTTTTTAAAAAATAGGTTGTGAGAGGTGGGGATGATGGGGAAATGTGGGATGGTGATTTTTATCACACTTTATTGTGATGTTATTTGAATTTTGTTGTGTGGTAACAGGTTTTCTTATGGTTAACGTTCGAATTACATGTTTTTTGATAATACGAAAAAACAGCTTTAAACGTCGTCAAAAGAAACTTAAAAATTTGGAAAACCTTATTAACATGTGTTTTTTGTTGTCTGGATTTGAATGGAAAAGTATAGTGATTAAACGGGATTTTACTTTTTTTTCCTTTAGGGGTAGTAGTGTTTTGACTATTATATTGCTTCTCAAAATTACTAGTATTTGCGAGGTTTGTTGGGATAGTTTTTTTCTTGGGCTTTGCCTTTAGAACTAAAGGGGAAAACCCAGTAGTGAAACAAGACAGAAAACATCACAGGTGTTGGGGAAAAACGCTTTGTTGGTCAATACAATGAAAAAATTTAAAAGGGAAAAATTAAACTGATTTTTTAAACAATGTCAAAAAAGTTTATTTTATATTACTACAATAAAAAACATGTGTATTGAGTTTTTACAAAAGTTTTATGATGTGGCCTGTATGGGGGTTTTGGGGGCCCAAAGTCATAAAAAAGGTGTTTGGTTTTTGGGATGGAAAAGAAAAAAAGGGGGGTAAAAGTTGGTTAAACGTTACCAAAGAGTTAAGTCTGTAGTTGGGATAGAAAAAAGCAAATTTGTAAAAAAGAAAAAATATCGATTTCAGGAAAGAAAAAAAAAGTTTTTGACGCAAAACTTTTAAGAAACTAAAAGCGCGTAAATGACACTAACTCTTCTGGTCAACAATTTATCACGGGGAAAGCATGTTGTTGTTGTTTGTCGTACCCCGGGTAAAAGACCCCGGGGATAATCCGCAGCCAAAGTTTTGAAACTTTTGGCACAATGCATCAGCTGGGGTGAAATTTTTGGGTGCCCGTTTTTGTTCCCCGCACAGGGGCAGCCACACTCCGACTTGGGGGGTTTTGGAACTGTAATTACTAGGAGCTTGTCCGACTAAAGCAACCCCACAAAATATGCAGAGCATAACAAAAAATTTTGCTGTAGCCTTTGGGTGTTCTGGCCTTTTCAATTGGTCGACACAGCTTAAGAAAGGGCGAGAGGAAAGATTTTTTATAACGAATAAGCTCTCAAAAGGAGAACTTTTTTTTTTAAAACGAAAAAGCTTCAAAATGAAAAACATTTTTTTGTGTCTTCAAGGATTACTGAGTAGCTGATGAAAAAAACATAGAAAAAGCAGAAAATACTGTCTTGTGAACCCCCCTTTTAAAGAAAAATCTCAAGAAAATGAGATCAAAAATAGCATAAAGCATCTTAAAAGTGGAAAAGGGGTCCCCACAGAAAATTTGTGAAATGTTTAAAATGGTAACTCTTATTTTTTGATTCTTTGTAACCCTTTTTTTTCCTTGTTCGATAAAGGCTTTTTCCGAACCGTGGGGGCAAAAACCATAAATTTCCCCTTTACAAAAAGGGGAAATTTTTAATAACCCCGATAAATTTTCGTGGTTTTCTTTTACTAGCAATTAAACAAAATTTACGCATATTATGAAAAAAAGATTAAAAGCAGGGCTGATAAAGAAAATAAAATAAAAAGAAAAACAAGCTGGATTCAGACGGTAAGACTCCGACCCTATTTTACCTTTTTATGCCTGTCCAAAAAAACCTATTAAAAAATCTAAATTGTAGTCGCCTTCGTAGTTTTTTAAAAAAAGGGTTTCGATTGTGTAAACAGAAACATTTTTGGGAAAATTTTTAGAAAGAATGGTGTAAATGGAAAGTTTAGCGGTCCTTCGAGGAAAGTATGATTCGGTCCGGGGTGTTCCGGACAAAGGTTTTTTTCAGTTTTTTTGATTTCCAACGGGGGTAAACAGGGCTGTTTACTCCCCGATACTTTTTTTTTTCTTCATAACGAACTTCTATAAAATACAAAAAATGGGAGAATGGAAACCAATTTTTTCCGGGGGTATAAAAATTATTTTTGATGCTTTTTTCGATGAAATTTTTTTTTCTTTCTGAACGCCTATTGGGCTACAAAACCATTAAACGCTTTAAAAAAAGGAAACAACAAACACAATTTAAAAGTTAACTTTAATAAAACTAACCATGGGGTTTTTTTGAAAAAGGGGGAAAATTTCTCACTGAACGATGGGTTTTTTTGGGTTACGGGAAATGCAAGTAACAAAAGTTTCAAATATCTTGGGATTTTCTTTACAACAAAATTAAGTTTAAAAAAAATTGTTGGGTTAGAAAACATATAAGAAGGGGAAAAGAGGTTTTATTGAAATATTGAAAAAAATGAAAAAATTTTAACTCATCTGATTTTTGTCTCTTGGAAAATTATTTGATACGCAAATAAGCCTATTTTAACTATTCATCAGAGATCTGGGGTTTGCTAATAATGTTTTTAAAAGGGAAAAGGGGACACACCTATGCGAAAAAGCGCATTTGCAGTACCGTTGCATGCGTCAACAAAATGATATCGGAACGGGGGCTACCATTCTATTGTAACCCCTTTTCAATTGTTAATATTGGGTAAAGTTAGTCAATTTGAAAAACTAAAATTTTGCGACAAGCTTTAAAATGTTGATTTTTCAACATGTAGGGAAATTCAACTGGGGCTCTCGTGAAAAAAATGTTTCCGAGAATGGTTTTTGGTATTGTTTCTTTGCCAAGGGGGTAATTTTTAACAATTTCTTTCAGAGTTAAAAGACGTTTTTTTTGCTTTACAAACAAACCGGGAGTAGTATGATTGATAACGTAAATATAACGGTTTTTTTCCTTAAAAACCTTAAAATGAAAAGTATTTTTACTTTACTAAAACTGGGAAAAAACCATTTGGCAAAATTTCGAACAAGAAACCCGGGGGTTAATGCCAACAAAAAATGTTTTAAACATCAGCCAAACACGGCCTTTGTGAACGTGACAAAAATAGAAAATGAAAAAGCATTTTGTGTTTGATTTTCCCGCCTATATACTATACGGAGTAAAGCGAAATTTAACGAACCAGTCCACAGAGAAAAGATCTTTTTGCAATTTATCGAGCCTAATTAAAAATCGTTGCACCTTTGCTAATATTTTCTGAAGCTTTGAATACCGAAAGAAAAATACCTTTTAAAAATTTTTGTTATTTTTTGTATTTTGAAAAACCCAAAAACTATTTTCAAAATGTTTGCACAGTTTTTAGATTTGATGGTCATGAACTAAATTTTCGTGCTGTGCACGTATGTGAGCGTTGGGGTGTGTGTTGTTGTGTGTGTGTGTGTGTGTGTTTGGGGGTGTGGTGTGTGTTGTGGGGTTTTGGGTTTTGGTGTGTGGCGCCGCGCCGCGCGTGTGTGAAAAAAAGTCGGAAAAATTTGTAATTTTTTTTGTTGCCGCTACATGTGGTTTTATTTCCCCCTTTCCCCCCCCCCCCCCCCCCCCCCCCCCCCTTCCATCAGGGGTTTGCTAATGGGAAAAAAAGTTGTTTTTTTGTTTTGAAGAGAGAGAGAGAGAAGAGAAGAGAGAGAGAAGAGAGAGAGAGAGAGAGAGAAGCCCAAGGGAAAACCCTGTTTCAGGTAGAGAGAGAGCCACAAAGGGGAACAGCAGTATTGTCAGGGAGAGAGAAAAGCAACAAGGGGAAAACATATTGTCTAGGAAGAGAAGAGAAGCCACAAGGGAACGCATATTTTCAGGGAGGAAAAAGCCACAAGGGAACCAGTATTTTAGGTGAAGAGAGAAGCCAAAGGGAAAAGCATTGTCAGGTAAACGCAACAAAAGGAAAGCATATTGTCATAGAAGAAAGCCCCAAAGGGAACAGCATATGTCAGGGAAAGATAGCCACAAGGGGAAAACGTATTTTCAGGGAAAGGAGAGAGAACCACAAGGGGAAAGAGTTTGCAGGGAGGAGAAAACCAAAGGAAAAGCGTTGTCAGGAGAGAGAGAAGCCCCAAAGGAACGCAGTATTTTAGGAAGAGAGGAAAACACAAGGGGGAAAAGCAGATGTCAGGTTAAAAGAGAGAAGCCACAAGGGGAAAAATATTTTCAGGGAGAGAGAGAGAAGCCACAAGGGAACACGTATGTAGGGAAAGAGAACCACAAGGGAACAGCATGTTGTCAGGAGAAAAGAGAACCACAAAGGGGAAAAGCGTTTTTGTAGTAGAGAGAGAAGGAAGAAAGAGAGAGAAGAGAGAGAGAGAGAGAGAAGAGAGAAGAAAGCCCCAAAAGGGGAAAACAATTGGGGTAGGAGAAGAAGCCCCAAAGGGGAAAAGCAGTATTGAGTAGAAGCAGCAACAAGGGAACAGCAGTTTGTCAGGGAGAGAGAAAGCCCAAGGGGAAAACAGTATTTCGTAGAGAGAGAGAAGCCACAAGGAACAGCGTATTGACATAGAAGGGAGCAACAAGGGAAAACAGTATTGTCAGGTAGAAGGAAAACCACAAGGGAAAAGCCCTTTGTCAGGGAGAGAAGAACCCCCAAGGGGAAAACATATTTTCGGGAAGAGAAGCCCCAAGGGAACACATATTGTCAGGGAAAGCAGCAACAAGGGGCAGCAGTATTGTCAGGTAGAGAGAAGAAGCCCGAGGGAACAGCAAATATTGTCATAGAGAGAGAGAGAACCCCAAGGGAACAGCAGTATTTTCGGTTGAGAAAAAAGGGCCCCAAGGAACAGCATATTTTCAGGTAGAAGAGAAGCCACAAGGGAACGCATATGTAGGTTTTGGGAGAACCCAAGGGAAAAGCAGTATTGTAGTAGAGAGAGGGAACCAAAGGAACACAGTTTGTCTTAGAGAGAGAGAGAGCCACAAGGGACAGCTAAATTTGTCAGGGAGAAGAGAACCCAAAACAGCAGTATTGCAGGGAGGAAAAGCCACAAGGGGAAAAGCGTATTGTCAGAGAGAAGAACCACAAGGAACAGCATTTGTCGGTACAGGAGGAAAACCAAAGGGGAAAAGCAGTATTTTCATAGAGAGAGAGAGGAGAGAGGAGAAAGGGGAGAGAGAGAAGGAGGAGAGAGAGAGGAAGAGAAAAGGGGAAGAACACAAAAACACATATTGTCAGGGAAGAGAAGAACCCAAGGGAAAGATATTTTTCAGGGAGAGAAGAGAAGCCACAAGGGAACACAGTATTTTCAGGGGGGAAGCCCCAAGGGGAACACTTTGTCAGGGAAGAGAGAAAACCCCAAGGAACAGCGATTGTCAGGTAAAGGAAAACCACAAGGGAACACAGTATTGTCATAAGGGAGAAGCCCCAAGGAAAGCTATTTCGGGAAGAAGAAGGGAGAAGCCACAAGGGAAAAGCAGTATTGCAGGAGAGAGAAACCACAAGGAACAGCATATTGCAGTAGAGAGAAGCCCCCAAGGGGAAAAGCATATTGTCAGTAAAAGAACCACAAGGGGAAAACATATTGTCGGTTTGAGAGGAGAAAACCCAAGGGGACCCGCAGTATTGTCAGTAGAAGAGAAGAAGAGAAGAAAGGGGGCGAAAAAGGAAAGAGAGAGAGAGAGAGGAGAGGAGAAGAGAGAGAGAGAAGCCACAAGGGAACCAGTATTTCAGTGAAGAAGAAGCAAAAGGGAACAGCGTATTTGTCATTAAAAGAAGAGAGAAGAAGAATAAAGATAGAGGAAGAAGAAGAGAAGAGAAGAGAAGAACCACAAAACAGCAATTTCAGGGAAGAGAAGCCCCAAGGAAAGCAATTGCTAAGGAGAGAACCACAAGGGAACGCGTATTTTCATAGAACCAACAAGGGAACAGCATATTGTCGGGAAAGAGAAGAAAAAAGGGAACAGCATATTGTTTGGGAAGAAGAAACCCCAAGGGGAAAACATATTTCGGTAAGAGAGAAGCCACAAGGGGAACATATTTTCAGGGAAAGAGAAGACAAGGGAACAGCATTTGTAGTAGAGAGAGAGAAACCACAGGGGAAAAGCATACGTCAGGGAAGAGAGAAACCACAAGGGAACACAGTATTTCCGGTAAAGAAGAAGCCACAAGGGGAAAAACATATTGTAGGGAGAAGAAGAAGCCACAAGGGGGAAAACCAGTGTTGTCATAGAGAAGAGAGAAGAAAGGGGAACACATATTCAGGGGAAAGAGAAAGCAAAAGGGAAACCCGTATTTTCAGGAAAGAACCACAAGGGAACACAGTATTGCAGGTAGAGAGAGAAACCCAAAAGGGAAACAGTAAAATTTTCAGGAAGAGAGAGAACACAAAACCTATTCGGTAAAGGGAAAACAAGGGGAAAGAGTATTGTCAGGAAAGAGAGAACCAAAGGGGAACAGCAGAAAAGTCAGGTAAGAGAGGAACCCCCAAAGGGGGGCAAAACAATTGTCAGGGAAGAGAGAGAACCACAAGGGAAAACATATTGCAGTAGAGAGAGAAACCAAAGGGAAAGGTATTTTTCTAGGGAGAGAAGCAAAAGGAAAACTAAATTTCGGAAGAGGAAAATAAACAAAAGGGGAAAAGCAGTATTCAGAAGAGAGAAAACAACAAGGGGAAAAGCAGTATTTCAGGTGGAGAGAAAACCCAAGGAACGCAGATTCATGGGGGAAAAGAAGCCACGGGAACAGCAGTATTTTCGTTAGAGAAGAAGCCACAAAGGGGCATATTGTCAGGTAGAGAGAGAAACCACAAGGGAAGCAGATGTCGGTAGAAGAAGGAAGCCACAGGAACGCATATTGTCAGGGGAGAAGGGACCACGGGGAAAAGCATATTGTCGGGAAGAAGAGAAGCCACAAGGAAGCATATTGTCATAGAGAGAAACACAGGGAACAGCTATTGTCAGTAAGAGAAATCACAAAGGGGAAAAGAGTTTGTATAGAAAGAAAAACAAGGGCAAGGGCAGTAGCAGGTTTTGAGAAAAACAAGGGGAACGATATTGTCAGGGAGGAGAAAACACAAGGAAACATATTGTTTTTAAGAGAATCACAAGGGGAAAAGCAGTTTGTCAGGAAGACAAAGCAAAAAGGGAACACGTCGGTCGGGTTTCCCAAACATTTTTCGTTTTTACGCGGAAACCTGCATAAGAATGATAGGCCCCTAAACATAAAAACCCCCCATCCCCTAAAGGGGGTAGTTTTGAAAATTGGGTTTTTGATGGGGATTCCTTACATTCCAACCACCCCTTTTCCCCCATATAAGCCAA
This sequence comes from Conus ventricosus, assembly GCA_018398815.1. Taxonomy (NCBI): domain Eukaryota; kingdom Metazoa; phylum Mollusca; class Gastropoda; order Neogastropoda; family Conidae; genus Conus; species Conus ventricosus. The sequence goes on from CM031623.1 coordinate 28,984,605, forward strand.
GTCCCTGCAAAGGGTAGAGGGAAAAAAAAAAAAGGGGAAATTTCACATCATCTTAGCCCCCTCGGGTTTACGTGCACCGAAAAGTAGATCCCCTCCCTGGAATTTACCATCGCAGTCATTTCGTACAGGTCAGTGCCGGGGTTGCGCGGAAGGGAGGGGTTTTGAAAACCCAAAAGTGTTTTTATCACTTCCGGGTCATCAGAGACTAGTCGACTGTGCGGGTCCTGCTGGCAAAGTGGTGATGGAGCTGTGGGTTCTGATGGACAGACGAGGCAAGGCCACACGGCAGAGTGGACTCTACGGCGTTGTCCACTTCTCTGGTGTGTGCCTGAGAGCGTCGACCAACATCCCTGACCAACATTGCAGCTGTAGTTGTTGGTGGACGCCGGTGTGTATCATGAAAAGACGAGCGACAGAAGTGAATGGAGGACATTATACAGGGTACAGTGAATGGAGGACATTATACAGGGTACAGTGAATGGACGACATTATACAGGGTACAGTGACTGGAGGACATTATACAGGGTACAGTGACTGGAGGACATTATACAGGGTACTGTGACTGGAGGACATTATACAGGGTACAGTGAATGGAGGACATTATACAGGGTACAGTGACTGGAGGACATTATACAGGGTACAGTGACTGGAGGACATTATACAGGGTACTGTGACTGGAGGACATTATACAGGGTACAGTGAATGGAGGACATTATACAGGGTACAGTGAATGGAGGACATTATACAGGGTACAGTGACTGGATGACATTATACAGGGTACAGTGACTGGAGGACACTATACAGGGTACAGTGACTGGAGGACATTATAGAGGGTACAGTGACTGGAGGACATTATACAGGGTACAGTGACTGGAGGACATTATACAGGGTACAGTGAATGGAGGACAATATACAGGGTACTGTGACTGGAGGACATTATACAGGGTACTGTGACTGGAGGACATTATACAGGGTACAGTGAATGGAGGACATACAGGGTACAATGTATGGAGGACATTATACAGGGTACTGTGACTGGAGGACATTATACAGGGTACAGTGAATGGAGGACATTATACAGGGTACAGTGAATGGAGGACATGATACAGTGTACAGTGAATGGAGGACATTATACAGGGTACAGTGACTGGACGACATTATACAGGGTACAGTGAATGGAGGACATTATACAGGGTACAGTGACTGGAGGACATTATACAGGGTACAGTGACTGGAGGACATTATACAGGGTACTGTGACTGGAGGACATTATACAGGGTACAGTGAATGGAGGACATTATACAGGGTACAGTGAATGGAGGACATTATACAGGGTACAGTGACTAGAGGACATTATACAGGGTACAGTGACTGGCGGACATTTTACTGGGTACAGTGACTGGAGGACATTATACAGGGTACAGTGAATGGAGGACATTATACAGGGTACAGTGAATGGAGGACAATATACAGGGTACTGTGACTGGAGGACAATATACAGGGTACTGTGACTGGAGGACATTATACAGGGTACAGTGAATGGAGGACATTATACAGGGTACAGTGAATGGAGGACATTATACAGGGTACAGTGAATAGAGGACATTATACAGGTTTAGTGACTGGAGGACATTATACAGGGCACTGTAACTGGAGGACATTATACAGGGTACAGTGAATGGAGGACATTATACAGGGTACAGTGAATGGAGGATATTATACATGGTACTGTGAATGGAGGACATTATACAGGGTACAATGAATGGAGGACATTATACAGGGTACTGTGACTGAAGGACATTATACAGGGTACTGTGACTGGAGGACATTATACAGGGTACAGTGACTGGAGGACATTATACAGGGTACAGTGAATGAAGGACATTATACAGGGTACAGTGAATGGAGGACATTATACAGGGTACAGTGACTGGAGGATATTATACAGGGTACAGTGAATGGAGGACATTATACAGGGTACAATGAATTGAGGACAATATACAGGTTACTGTGACTGGAGGAGATTATACAGGGTACAGTGAATGGAGGACATACAGGGTACAATGAATGGAGGACATTATAGAGGGTACAGTGACTGGAGGACTTCATACAGGGTACAGTGACTGGAGGACATTATACAGGGTACAGTGACTGGAGGACATTATACAGGGTACAGTGAATGGAGGACATTATACAGGGTACAGTGAATGGAGGACATTATACAGGGCACAGTGAATGGAGGATATTATACAGGGTACTGTGACTGGAGGACATTATACAGTGTACAGTGAATGGAGGACATTATACAGGGTACAGTGACTGGAGGACATTATACAGGGTACAATGAATGGAGGATATTATACAAGGTACACTGACGGGAGGACATTATACAGGGTACAGTGACTGGAAGACATTATACAGGGTACAGTGAATGGAGGACATTATACAGGGTACAGTGAATGGAGGACATTATACAGGGTACTGTGAGTGTAGGACATTATACAGGGTACAGTGAATGGAGGACATTATGCAGTGTACAGTGAATGGAGGACATTACACAGGTTACAGTGAATGGAGGACATTATACAGGGTACAGTGAATGGAGGACATTTTACAGGGTACTGTGACTGGAGGACATTATACAGGGTACAGTGAATGGAGGACATTATACAGTGTACAGTGAATGGAGGACATTATACAGGGTACAGTGAATGGAGGACATTATACAGGGTACAGTGACTGGAGGACATTATACAGGGTACAATGAATGGAGGACATTATACAGGGTACAGTGAATGGAGGACATTATACAGGGTACAGTGAATGGAGGACATTATACAGGGTACAGTGAATGGAGGACATTATACAGGGTACAATAAATGGAGGACATTATACAGTGTACAGTGAATGGAGGTCATTATACAGGGTACTGTGACTGGAGGATATTATACAGGGTACAGTGAATGGAGGACATTATACAGGGTACAGTGAATGGAGGACATTATACAGTGTACAATGAATGGGGGACATTATACAGGGTACAGTGAATGGAGGACATTATACAGGGTACAGTGAATTGAGGACATTATACAGGTTATAGTGACTGGAGGACATTATACAGGGTACTGTGAATGGAGGACATTATACAGGGTACAGTGAATGCAGGACATTATACAGGGTACTGTGACTGGAGGATATTATACAGGGTACAGTGAATGGAGGACATTATACAGTGTACAGTGAATGGAGGACATTATACAGGGTACAGTGAATGGAGGACATTATACAGGGTACAGTGACTGGAGGACATTATACAGGGTACAATGAATGGAGGACTTTATACAGGGTACAGTGAATGGAGGACATTATACAGGGTACAGTGAATGGAGGACATTATACAGGGTAAAGTGAATGGAGGATATTATACAGGGTACAGTGAATGGAGGACATTATACAGGGTACAATAAATGGAGGACATTATACAGGATACAGTGAATGGAGGGCATTATACAGGGTACTGTGACTGGAGGATATTATACAGGGTGCAGTGAATGGAGGACATTATACAGGGTACAGTGAATGGAGGACATAATACAGGGTACAGTGAATGGAGGACATTATACAGGGTACTGTGACTGGAGGATATTATACAGGGTACAGTGAATGGAGGACATTATACAGGGTACTGTGACTGGAGGACATTATACAGTGTACAATGAATGGGGGACATTATACAGGGTACAGTGAATGGAGGACATTATACAGGTTATAGTGACTGGAGGACATTATACAGGGTACTGTGAATGGAGGACATTATACAGGGTACAGTGAATGGAGGACATTATACAGGGTACTGTGACTGGAGGACATTATACAGGGTACTGTGACTGGAGGACATTATACAGTGTACAGTGAATGGAGGGCATTATACAGGGTACAGTGAATGGAGGACGTTATACATGGTACAGTGAATGGAGGACATTATACAGGGTACTGTGATTGGAGGACATTGTACAGGGTACAGTGAATGGAGGACATTATACAGGGTACAGTGACTGGAGGACATTATACAGGGTACTGTGACTAGATTACATTATACAGGGTACAGTGAATGGAGGACATTATACAGGGTACTGTGACTGGAGGACATCATACAGGGTACAATGAAAGGAGGATATTATCCAGGTTACAGTGACTGGAGGACATTATACAGGATATAGTGACTGGAAGACATTATACAGGGTACAGTGAATGGAGGACATTATACAGGGTACAGTGAATGGAGGACATTATACAGGGTACAGTGAATGGAGGACAATTTACAGGGTACAATAAATGGAGGACATTATACAGTGTACAGTGAATGGAGGTCATTATACAGGGTAATGTGACTGGAGGATATTATACAGGGTACAGTGACTGGAGGACATTACACAGGGTACAGTGAATGGAGGACATTATAAGGGTACAGTGAATGGAGGACATTATAGAGGGTACTGTGACTGGAGGACATTATACAGGGTACAGTGAATGGAGGACATTATACAGGGTACTGTAACTGGAGGATATTATACAGGGTACAATGAATGGAGGACATTATACAAGGTACAGTGAATGGAGGACATTATACAGGGTACTGTGACTGGAGGACATTATACAGGGTACTGTGACTGGAGGACATTATAGAGGGTACTGTGACTGGAGGACATTATACAGGGTACAGTGAATGGAGGACATTCTACAGGGTACTGTGACTGGAGGACATTATACAGGGTACAATGAAAGGAGGACATTATCCAGGGTACAGTGACTGGAGGACATTATACAGGGTATAGTGACTGGAGGACATTATACAGGTTACAGTGACTGGAGGACATTATACATGGTACAGTGATGGAGGAAATTATACACGGCACATTGAATGGTGGACATTATACTGGGTACAGTGACTGGAGGACATATTACAGTGTACAGTGATGGAGGACATTATACAGGGAACAGTGACTGGAGGAATTTATACAGTGTACAGTGAATGGAGGACATTATACAGGGTACAGTGAATGGAGGACATTATACAGAGTACAGTGAATGGAGGACATTATACAGGGTACAGTGAATGGAGGACATTATACAGAGTACAGTGAATGGAGGACATTATACAGGGTACAGTGAAGAGTGGACATTATACAGGGTACAGTGAATGGAGGACATTATACAGGGTACAGTGAATGGAGGACATTATACAGGGTACAGTGCCTGGAGGACATTATACAGTGTACAGTGACTGGAGGACATTATACAGTGTACAGTGACTGGAGGACATTATACAGTGTACAGTGACTGGAGGACATTATACAGGGAACAGTGAATGGAGGACATTATACAGTGTACAGTGAATGTAGGGCATTATACAGTGTACAGTAAATGGAGGACATATACAGTGTACAATGAATGGAGGACATTATACAGGGAACAGTGACTGGAGGACATTATACAGGGTACAGTGACTGGAGGACATTATACAGGGCACAGTGAATGGAGGACATTATACAGGGTACATTGAAGGGTGGACATTATACAATGTACAATGAATGGAGGACATTATACAGGGTACATTGAATGGAGGACATTATGCAGTGTACAATGAATGGAGGACATTATACAGGGTACTGAGACTGGAGGACATTATACAGGGTACAGTGACTGGAGGACATTATACAGGGTACAGTGACTGGAGGACATTATACAGGGTACTGTGACTGGAGGACATTATACAGGGTAGAGTGACTGGAGGACATTATGCAGTGTACAATGAATGGAGGACATTATACAGGGTAGAGTGAATGGAGGACATTATACAGGGTACAGTGAATGGAGGACATTATACAGGGTATTCTGACTGGAGGATATTATACAGGGTACAGTGAATGGAGGACATTATACAGGGTACTGTGACTGGAGGACTTTATACAGGGTACTGTGACTGGAGGACATTATACAGGGTACAGTGAATAGAGGACATTATACAGGGTACAGTGAATGGACGACATTATACAGGTTATAGTGACTGGAGGACATTATACAGAGTACAGTGAATGGAGGATATTATACAGGGTACTGTGACTGGAGAACATTATACAGGGTACAGTGACTGGAGGACATTATACAGGGTACAGTGAATGGAGGACATTATACAAGGTACTGTGACTGGAGGACATTATACAGGGTACAGTGAATGGAGGACATTATACAGGGTACTGTGACTGGAGAACATTATACAGGGTACAGTGAATGGATGACATTATACAGTGTACAGTGAATGGAGGACATTATACAGGGTACAGTGAATGGAGGACATTATACAGGGTACAGTGACTGGAGGACATTATACAGTGTACAGTGAATGGAGGACATTATACAGGGTGCAGTGAATGGAGGACATTATACAGTGTACAGTGAATGGAGGACATTATACAGTGTACAATGAATGGAGGACATTATACAGTGTACAGTGACTGGAGGACATTATACAGGGTACAGTGAATGGAGGACATTATACAGTGTACAGTGAATGGAGGACATTTTACAGTGTAAAGTGAATGGAGGACATTATACAGGGTACAATGAATGGAGGACATTATACAGGGTACAGTGACTGGAGGACATTATACAGTGTACAGTGAATTGAGGACATTATACAGGGTACAGTAAATGGAGGACAGTATACAGGGTACAGTGAATTAGGACATTATACAGGGTACTGAGACTGGAGGACATTATACAGGTTACAGTGACTGGAGGACATTATACAGGGTACAGTGACTGGAGGACATTATACAGTGTACTGTGACTGGAGGACATTATACAGGGTACTGTGACTGGAGGACATTATACAGGGTACAGTGACTGGAGGACATTATAGAGGGTACTGTGACTGGAGGACATTATACAGGGTACAGTGACTGGAGGACATTATACAGGGTACAATGAATGGAGGACATTATAGAGGGTACTGTGACTGGAGGATATTATACAGGGTACAATGAATGGAGGACATTATACAGGGTACAGTGAATGGAGGACATTATACAGGGTACTGTGACTGGAGGACATTATACAGGGTACAGTGAATGGAGGACATTATACAGGGTACAGTGAATGGAGGATATTATACAGGATACCATGAATGGAGGACATTATACAGGGTACAGTGAATGGAGGACATTATACAGGGTACAGTGA
>CM031623.1:28994346-28996846 GCA_018398815.1 Conus ventricosus
GCTGTTCTCTGTCCTGACGGCAGTCTGGCGGTGTTTTCCTGAAGGCTTTCCTCCACAACCCCTCCCCCCCCACGTCACGTCATGTCACGTCACGTCACGTCACGCCTGAGGGGACGTGGTCAATGGCGGCTGGCTGGCTGTCCCTCCACTCCCTCTCAGCGGCTTGTGACCGAAGTAATCGGCTCGGCGTTACTCACCCGTACCACCACCCCACTGCCTCACTGAATCGTGTCGCTTGACGCAACCGCCCACCCACCCACTCATGTCCCCGATCCCTCCCTCCCCCTTCCTCTCCTCCTCCTCAGCCCCTTCTCTCTCTCTCTCTCTCTCTCTCTCTCTCTCTCTCTCTGTCTCTCTCTCTCTCTCTCTCTCTCCCCCAGCCACCACCACTATCATCACCGCTCCCTCCACGGCCCCTCAACATGTCAGCGCTGGGAGGGGGGGGGGGGGGGGGGGGGGGGGCGAAGGATTAACGGGAGGTAGTAGCGGATCGGGCAGAAGGGGAGTGGAGTGGGGGAGGGAAAGGAGGGCAACACCAGAGAGGGGAGGGGGGGGGGGGGGGTATGGCAGCGTACTAGCTTTGGAAGCCCCAGATAACTGGTTTCCTGTCTGATCCCAGGAAAAGGTTATCATCATTAAAAAAAAAAAAAAAGAATAAAAATAAAACAATACTCAGGGAAATCCGTTGCCATCATTGTTGTCTTGGGGAAAACAAAATTGGAAATGAAATGAGGCAGGGAACAGTAAACAATAAACAGTAAACAAGTGGGTAAAAAAAACAAGCGCAGGCCAACAACTTTGCCAAGTCATTACTATGAAGACAGTTCAGTTGTTGGCCTGCGCTTGTTTATTTATTTATTTATTTATTTTTTTTTTTTTTTTACCCCACTATTAGATTGTTTGTCTATGTAATTGTCTGACTTTGTTCAAGTTTAAAAGGCTGTGCCAGTCTTGAATAAAAGTTACTCTGTGTTAGGTTTTCTTACGGGAGCAAACGTTACACCACTTGTTTACTGTTTATTGAGGAAAACAAGTTTTTGTTCTTCCAGTTAATTTTGTTCAGGAAAACAGTGATGATACGGGAATCAGTAATATAACTTCATTTCCTTTTTTTTTCCCCGTAGAAAAGAGTTATTTTTCACCAACCGCCGTGGCGAAGTGGTTAGCGTCGCGGACTCCCGGCTGGGAGGTCGTGGGTTCGAATCGCATCAGAAGTCATGTGGGTTTTTCTGCCCCGACCGGCTCCTACCCAGAGTTGAGTTGCTGCGGACTCAGTTGGGAAGACTGGGACCACACAGTCGAGTTTCATCCACTTAATGGATGCGTTTCTGAGAGTGTTGCTCAAATTTCTTGACCAACACTGCAGGTGCCTGTATCTCTCGGGCCTGGTTGAAGCCGGGATATATTATGAAAGGAAGCGTAGAGTGCAGCCCTGTCATGTAGTCTCAGACCGAAATGGAAATCCGTAGCATCATCTTAATCATCCTCATTCTCATCGATCAGCATTTAAAAAAAAGTCTCAAATTCTGTGGCCCTTCATGCCCTGCTCTCATGGTGACCTCAATTTCGATGTCCTCTCCACGTCTATGGCCTTGGTTTGCTTCCGTCGGGGTCACTGGTATCGGCGAGTCCATGGGGGCTGTCGTTGGACGGACGTGGTGGCACCCTCCGGAGGGAGAGCTCATTCACGCCGGCTCCGCGACTAAGCAATTATTGTCGTCAGTAGGGGGCTTAGTAGGTGGTGTCCTGCGTATGTTAGATCAGAACAGGCGCCACTGAACACCACCGAAGTGACTCGGCAGCAGTGCAGTGTCTCCTCCGGTGGGTTGCTTCTTGACGACTTGAGATTGACTGCTCCCTGTGGATTGCTGGTGCCGGGGCTGCGGCGGGACCGACCGGGCTGTGGCTGTGGACGGGGTGTCGGAATGAGCGGCGTGGGTGCACTGCCTCTGAGGTGGCGCAGAAGTTGGGACAGCAAAAAAAAAAAAAAAAAAAAAAAAAAAGTTATTTTTCTTCGAGAAAAATAGTGATAATAGAAGAATCATTCGTTATCCTAGTCATTGTTGTCCCGTGGAGGAAAACAGTTTCTATCGTTCCAGAACACACTCCTCATGGGGAATCAGTTATCATTATTATTGTTGTCTCTAGGAAACATCCTTCCATAAAACAGAGGAACCAGTTATCTTCCTTGTTTTCCCGTGAAATAGTAGTTATCCTTCCATAAACAATGATGAGAGAGGAAAACAGTTACTGTCCTCGTTTTCCCGGGAAATTCGTTATCTTTTCAGAAAATAGTGATAAAGAGGAATCAGCCATAATCACAGGTTTCTATAATCATGATCTTGAGAAAACATCTCTTCTTCTTCCATTGCTCCACAGTCCAAAGAAGAAGTCAGTTTATTTTCACTGCTTTCTAGAACAAAGCAGTTAAACCGAGAAATCCCGTTTTTTTCTCTCCGAATAAAACAGTGATCAGCCTTCCAGAATACAGTAATATGCA
>CM031623.1:28999346-29026846 GCA_018398815.1 Conus ventricosus
ATGCAGTACGGTACACACCATAGCATGAAGTACAGTACACACTATACCATGCAGTACAGAATACACCACACAACGCAGTCCAGTACACACCACACAACGCAGTACAGTACACACCACACCATGCAGTACAGTACACACCATACCATGCAATACAAAACACGCCATATCATTCAGTACAGTACACACCATACTATGCAGTACACTGTACACCATACAATTCAGTACAGGACACACCATACCATGCAGTATGGAATATACTATACCATGCAGTACAGTACACACCATACCATGCAGTACAGTACACACCATACCATGCAGTACAGTACACACCCATACCATGCAGTGCAGTACACACTATACCATGCAGTACAGTACACACCATACAATTCAGTACAGTACACATCATACCATGTAGTACACTGTACACCATACAATTCAGTACAGAGCACATCATACCATGCAGTATAGTACACACCATACCACGAAGTAGAGTACACACCATACTATGCAGTACACTGTACACCATGCAATTCAGTACAGGACATATCATACCATGCAGTACAGTACACACCATACCATTCAGTACGTTACACATCATACCAGGCAGTATAGAACACACTATATCATGTAGTAGAGTACACACCATACCATACAGTACAGTACACACCATACCATTCGTTACAGTACACATAATACCATGCAGTATAGAACACATTATAACATGCAGTACAGTACATTACACACAATACCATTCAGTACAGTACACATCATACCATGCAGTATAGAATACACTATACAATGCAGTATAGTACACACCATACTATGCAGTACACTGTACACCATATCATGCAGTACACAACACGGTATACCATGCAGTATAGTACACACCATACCATGCAGTACAGAAACACACATTCCATGCAGTACAGAACACACCATACCATGCAGTACACTGTACACCATACCATTCGTTACATGACACATCATACCATGCAGTATAGAACACACTATACCATGCAGTACAGTACACACCATACCATGCAGTACAGTTGAGTACACACCACACCATGCAGTACAGTACACAACATACTATACCTTGCTATACGGTACACACTATACAATGCAGTACAGAACAGTACACACCATACCATGCAGTGCAGTACACGTCATACCATGCAGTACTATACACAACATACCATACAGTACAGTACACGTTACACCATGCAGTACAGTACACGTCATACAATGCAATATAGTACACAACATACCACGCAGTACAGTACACAACATACCATGCAGTACAGTACACAACATACCATGCAGTACAGTACACGTTACACCATGCAGTACAGTACACAACATACCATGCAGTACAGTACACAACATACCATGCAGTACAGTACACGTCATACAATGCAATATAGTACACAGCATACCATGCAGTACAATACACACTATACTATGCAGTACAGTACACAACATACCATGCAGTATAGTAGACGTCATACCATGCAGTACAGTACAGGTCATACAATGCAATATAGTACACAGCATACCATGCAGTACAATACACACTATACTATGCAGTACAGTACACAACATACAATGCAGTATAGTAGACGTCATACCATGCAGTACAGTACACGTCATACAATGCAATATAGTACACAGCATACCATGCAGTACGGTACACGTCATACCATGCAGTACAGTAACAACATACCATGCAGTACAGTACACGTCATACAATGCAATATAGTACACAACATACCATGCAGTACAGTACACAACATACCATGCAGTACAGTACACGTCATACAATGCAATATAGTACACAACATACCATGCAGTACCGTGCACGTCCTACCATGCAGTAAGTAAACGTCATACAATCCAATATAGTACACAACATACCATGCAGTACAATACACACTATACTATGCAGTACAGTACACAACATACCATGCAGTACAGTACACGTCATACAATACAATATAGTACACAACATACCATGCAGTACAATACACACTATACTATGCAGTACAGTACACAACATACCATGCAGTATAGTATACGTCATACCAAGCAGTACAGTACACAGCATACCATGCAGTACGGTACACGTCATAACATGCAGTACAGTACACGTCATACAATGCAATATAGTACACAACATACCGTGCAGTACAATACACACTACACTATGCAGTACAGTACACAACATACCATGCTGTACAGTACACGTCATACCACGCAGTACAGTAACACAACATACCATGCTGTACAGTACACGTCCTGAAGTTGTGTGTGTCTGTGGAAAATTCATCTCTGTGCACCACCTTCTATTAGATTGTTCAGTTTTAACTAAAATGTATAAGGCGAAAGGTATCAATCTTGACAAATATGAAAATGAGAGTCAAGTTCTGTCTGACTCATGCATAATTGAGTTTGCCGCCACTTTAGCCAGTTCTGATGTAGCTAGACTATTATGAAGGTCCTTAACTGATATGCTGTTTTCTTTTTCATAAGTGTATGCAGATGTACGTGTTGAAATGACTTAAGTGGTTGTTGTTGTTTTTTGTCCCCCCCCCCCTTTTTTTTTTTTTTTTTTTCGTCTAATATCATCTGCGGATGAAAAGACGTAAAATTAAACCACCACCACCACAGTACACGTTATACATGCAGTACAGTACACAACATACCATGTAGTACAGTACACGTCATACCATGCAGTACAGTACACAGCATACCATGCAGTACAGTGTACAACATACCATGCAGTACAGTATACGTCATACCATGCAGGACAGTACACAACATACCATGCAGCACAGTACACAACATACCATGCAGTACAGTAACAACATACCATGCAGTACAGTACACACAACACCATGCAGTACAGTACACATCATACTATGTAGTACAGTACACAACATACCATGCAGTAGAGTACACATCATACCATGCAGTACAGTACACAACATACCATTCAGCACAGTACACAACATACCATGCAGTACAGTACACACAACACCATGCAGTACAGTACACATCATACTATGCAGTACAGTACACATCATACTATGCAGTACAGTACACAACATACCATGCAGTAGAGTACACATCATACCATGCAGTACAGTACACAACATACCATGCAGTACAGTACACATCATACTATGCAGTACAGTACACAACATACCATGCTGTACAGTACACGTCATACCATGCAGTACAGTACACAACATACCATGCAGTACAGTACACGTCATACCATGCAGTACAGTACACAACATACCATGCAGTACAGTACACAACATACAATGCAATACAGTACGCGTCATACCATGCAGTACAGTACACAACATACCATGCAGTACAGTACACATCATACCATGCAGTACAGTACACATCATACCATGCAGTACTATACTCGTAATACCATGCAGTATAGTACACGTCATACCATGCAGTACAGTACGCACAATACCATGCAGTACAGTACACAACATACTATGCAGTACAGAAACAACATTCCACGCAGTAAAGTACACGTCACACCATGCAGTACAGTACACGTCATACCATGCAGTATTAGTACACGTCATACCATGCAGTACAGTACACACCATACCATGCAGTACAGTACACAACATACCATGCAGTACAGTAACAACATACCATGCAGTACAGTACACAACATACCATGCAGTACAGTACACAACATACCATGCAGTACAGTACACAACATACCATGCAGTACAGTAACAACATACCATGCAGTACAGTACACAACATACCATGCAGTACAGTACTACGTCATTCCATGCAGTACAGTACACAACACACCATGCAGTACAGTACACAACATACCATGCAGTACAGTACACGTCATACCATGCAGTATAGTACATGTCATACCATGCAGTATAGTACACGTGATACCATGCAGTACAGTACACAACATACCATGCAGTACAGTACACAACATACCATGCAGTACAGTACACATCATACCATGCAGTACAGTACACAACACACCATGCAGTACAGTACACAACACACCATGCAGTACAGTACACAACATACCATGCAGTACAGTACACACCATACCATGCAGTACAGTACACAACATACCATGCAGTACAGTAACAACATGCCATGCAATACAGTAACAACATACCATGCAATACAGTACACGTTACACCATGCAGTACAGTACACAACATACCATGCAGTACAGTACACAACATACCATGCAGTACAGTACACAACATACCATGCAGTACAGTACACGTCATACCATGCAGTACAGTACACGTCATACCATGCAGTATAGTACACGTCATTACCATGCAGCACAGTACACAACATACCATGCTGTACAGTACACGTCATACCATGCAGTACAGTACACAACATACCATGCAGTACAGTACACATCATACTATGCAGTACAGTAAACAACATACCATGCTGTACAGTACACGTCATACCATGCAGTACAGTACACAACATACCATGCAGTACAGTACACGTCATACCATGCAGTACAGTACACAACATACCATGCAGTACAGTAGACAACATACAATGCAATCAGTACGCGTCATACCATGCAGTACAGTACACAACATACCATGCAGTACAGTACACATCATACCATGCAGTACAGTACACGTCATACCATACAGTATAGTACACGTCATACCATGCAGTACAGTACACAACATACCATGCAGTACAGTACACAACACACCATGCAGTACAGTAACACAACATACCATGCAGTACAGTACACGTCATACCATGCAGTACAGTACACAACACACCATGCAGTACAGTACACAACATACCATGCAGTACAGTACACGTCATACCATGCAGTACAGTACACAACACACCATGCAGTACAGTAACAACATACCATGCAGTACAGTACACAACATACCATGCAGTACAGTACACGTCATTACCATCCAGTACAGTACACATCACACCATGCGGTACAGTACAACATCACACCATGCAGTACAGTAACAACATACCATGCAGTACAGTACACAACATACCATGCAGTACAGTAAACAACATACCACGCAATATATGAAAAACCCCAAGTTGAATAAGAATAAAGAAACAAAATATAACAAAACAAAAACAGAGAGAGAGAGAGAGAGAGAGAGAGAGAGAGAGAGGAGAGAGAGAGAGAGAGAGAGAGTAATGCATGAACCTAATGATTTGTCTTATATTAGGGACATGTGCATGCTGGGGAAAAAAGAAAAGAAAAGAAAAGAAAGAAAAAAAGGAGAGATGATGAAAAAGGGAATCAAATTATAATAGGTACATAGAATACAGACCAACAAGGTGACAAATGAATGATTTCAGGAAAATAAAACTTGGCCCCGGAGAATCACAGCGAACGGCTACATTTTGGAACAGCAGGCGAACGAAACGTGAAAGTGAGCGAAACGGCAGCCACGAAGAGGAAGAAAACCAACGCTCATGGTAGTGACGCGAGCGCAGCCACAACACAGAACATCCCTTGCCTTTGCTGGAAACAAGAGAGAACTTGACCTTCCAAGACATGAACCCACACCACTACGGGCTCAACTTGTTACTGAAGAGAACGCAGTACTGAAGAATGAAGATCTCCACCGACAGAAAGCCAGAAGTGAACAGAAAAGAAGACAGTCAAGACACACCGACGATGATGAACACTCTTAGAGAGAGAGAGAGGAGAGAGAGATGAGAGAGAGAGAGAGAGAGAGAGAGAGAGAGAGAGAGAGAGCTTCCTCTTGATAGGAAACAGTTGAAATTCTGATCTAAAAAAAAAACAAAAAAAAAAAAAAAAAAAAACAACAACATGCCACGCAGTACAGTACACAACATACCATGCAGTATAGTACACGTCATACCATGCAGTACAGTACACATCACACCATGCAGTACAGTACAGATGATGGGACGCCGTTGCGTACACAGCATGCTTTGTAGTACAGTACATGCCATACCTTGCAGTAAAGTATGTACCATCTCATGCAGCACAGTATATGCTATACCATGCAGTACAGTACACAACAGGCTATAAAGTACAACGCATCCTATATCATACAGTCCGGTACACACTATGCCAAACCGAACAGTATACACCATATCGTGGAGCACAATGTACACCATACTGTACAGTACACTATACACTATACCAAAGTATAGTGCACATTATACCATGATGTCCAGTACACACAAGGCAATACAGCACAGTACACACTATACTATGCAGTGAAGTATACATCATACCATGCACTACATTACACACTATACCATGCAGTAAAATGTACATCATACCATGCAGCACATTACACACTATACCATGCAGTAAAGTACACATTATACCATGCACTACAGTACACACTATACCATGCAGTAAAGTATACATCATACCATGCATTACAGTACACACTATACGATGCAGTAAAGTACACATTATACCATGCAGTACAGTGCACAATATATCATGCAGTACGATGCACATTATACGACATAATTCAATACACCATACTTTGTAATACAATACACACTATACAATACAGTACAATACATACAATGCTATGCAGTACGTTATACAATGTAGTAAAGTACACGATACAATGCAAACACACCATGCACTGAAGTACACATTAGAACATGTAGTATTATAAACATTATACCACAGAGTACAGTACATACCATACTATGCAGTGTAGTACACACTATACCATGCCGTGCAATACACACTATGCCGTGCAATACAGTACACATCATACCGTGCGGTTTCGACATCAAATAATGCAATACAGTACACATCATACCGTGCAGTTCCCTGCACATCAAATAATGCTGTACAGTACACATCATACCGTGCAGTTCCCTGCACATCAAATAATGCAATACAGTACACATCATACCGTGCAGTTCACTGCACATCAAATAATGCAATACAGTACACATCATACCGTGCAGTTCCCTGCACATCAAATAATGCTGTACAGTACACATCATACCGTGCAGTTCCCTGCACATCAAATAATGCAATACAGTACACATCATACCGTGCAGTTCCCGCACATCAAATAATGCTGTACAGTACCACATCATACCGTGCAGTTCCCTGCACATCAAATAATGCAATACAGTACACATCTACCGTGCAGTTCCCTGCACATCAAATAATGCTGTACAGTACACATCATACCGTGCAGTTCCCTGAACATCAAATAATGCTGTACAGTACACATCATACCGTGCAGTTCCCTGCACATCAAATAATGCAATACAGTACACATCATACCGTGCAGTTCCCTGCACATCAAATAATGCTGTACAGTACACATCATACCGTGCAGTTCCCTGCACATCAAATAATGCAATACAGTACACATCATACCGTGCAGTTCCCTGCACATCAAATAATGCTGTACAGTGCACATCATACCGTGCAGTTCCCTGCACATCAAATAATGCTGTACAGTACACATCATACCGTGCAGTTCCCTGCACATCAAATAATGCTGTACAGTGCACATCATACCGTGCAGTTCCCTGCACATCAAATAATGCTGTACAGTACACAGCATGCCCATGCTGTACAGTACACATAATACCGTGCGGTTCCCTGCACATCAAATAATGCTGTACAGTACACAGCATATAATTCAGTACAATGCACACTACACCCTGCAGTAAAGTGCACTATATACACGTTGTACATTACATACTGTGCGGCGTAGTACAGTACGCACTATAGAGTGCAGTACAGTTAACACTGTGTCATGCTGTATACACCCCCTCCCCCTTCCCAGTAACACACATGTATCACCTGACACACGTACTGTAACATGCTGAATCGCATCATTCACCTTGTTACTTTCACACACATACACACACACACACACACACACACACACACACACCACTCCGCACACACACACCACTCCGCACGCACACACACACACACACACACACACACCACACACACACACACACAACACACACACACACACACACACATTTACTCACTGACTCACGTGCAAGAAGTGGAGGCGTGGGGGGGGGGGGGGGGGGGAGTAAAGGTCAAAGTGGATACCGCAACACAACGGTAGCCAGAGTCCAGCGACACAAAGGAACGCTGGGAATGCTGAAACGTGTGAACAGTACAAACATCATCCCCCACCCCCGTCCCTGCCTCCCCCCTCCTCCTCCACCCCCTTCCCCCCTTCTGAGGTAAGCCGTCCTTCTCCCATCCCCCCCCCTCTCTCTCTCTCTCTCTCTCTCTCTCTCTCTCTTTCCATCTCTCCTTCAAGTTCTCGTTTTCCGGGTGAGTGATTTGGGTGTTTGTTAACAAGGTGGGAAGGGGGGAGGAGGAGGAGGGAGGGGGGGGGGGGGGTGCGACGAGAAGGGACTTTGGGCTGATGTTGACCAGTCCCTGGGGAGGGTGGGAGTGGAGGGTGGACGGGGGGTGGGGGGAGGGGGGCAGCCAGTGAACCATTAAAGTCTTTGTTGCACACCTGTCAGCAGCTGACTGTCAGCTGATTCCTGGAGGGGAGGGAGGGGAGAGGTGGGAGAGGGAGGGAGAGGGAGGACAAGCGGTGAAGAGGGAGGGAGGAAGAGGAGGTGGAAGGAGGGGCGGGGGAGTGTGGATGGAGGGTGGGGGGGGGGGGGGACAGCAGCTCGCGCAATGTAAAAGTGTGGACAGAGAGAAAGAGGGAGGGGGAACACACACACACACACACACACACACACAGAGAGAGAGAGAGAGAGAGAGAGAGAGAGAGAGAGAGAGAGAGACAGACAGACAGACAGACGACAGACAGACAGACAGAGAGAGAGAGAAGAGAGAGAGAGAGAGACAGACAGAGAGAGAGGGTGGAGGGTGGAGGGGGGAGAGACATAACTATGGGCAAAAATGGAGTGACACACACACACACACACACACACGCGCACACACACACACACACACACACACACACACACACACACACACACACACACAGAGAGAGAGAGAGAGAGAGGAGAGAGAGAGGAGAGAGAGAGAGAGAGAGAGAGAGAGAGAGAGGAGCGACAGAGAATGAATTGCAGTCAATTTCATCCGAACCTTGACACTGACGAGCTTGTCTCTCCAGCAATCCGATTTACTGCTCTAGCGGCCCTCAGCTCCACGGTGTACTCCCTGCCACAGACCTGGATGACACGTCACCCGTCACTGGACACCGGCCATTCACCTGCCGCTGTACAGCTGATCAGCTACCTGTGCGCCTGACCCACCCGTGCGCCCGATACCCGTAGAGAGTCTGTAAACAACCTGTGCGCGTGACTGCACCCGATACCTGTGTAAAGCCTACAAATTGCCTGTGTGCCTGACCCACCTATGCACCTGATACCTGTGTAAAGCCTACAAATTGCCTGTGTGCCTGACCCACCTATGCACCTGATACCTGTGTAAAGCCTACAAATTGCCTGTGTGCCTGACCCACCTATGCACCTGATACCTGCGGAGAGACTATAAACTACCTGTGCGCGTGACTGTCTGTGTATGTTAGTGCACCCGATACCTGTGTAAAGCCTACAAACTACCTGAGCGCGTGACCCACCGGCGCATCTGACTTGCCACGCAAGCTACCGACACACCTGACACAGTACACCTGACACAGTACACCTGACAGTACACCTGACACAGTACACCTGACACAGTACACCTGACACCGCACACCTGACACAGTACACCTGACACACCTGACGCAGTACACCTGACACAGTACACCTGACACAGCGCACCTGACACAGTACACCTGACACAGTACATCTGACACAGTACACCTGACACAGTACACGGCTAGACGGACCATGAATGTGTTCGAGCGTGACATTTACGTCGTTTTAATCAAAAGCTGTTCCAGAACCGAAATCGTTAAGGAAAGGGCAGTACGGGACGGGAGTGGGGTGAGGAGGAGGGGGTGGGGGTGGGGGTGGGTGGTTCCTGTGATGGAAGTGAATACTGTTGTTTCAATACGCCTCGGAAGAAAAACGAACAAATCTGATTCTAAGAACACAGGCTTTTTCCAACCAACAATAGCAGTAAAGCGTGCAATGTTTAGGTTCTTTGTTTGAAGTATTCCAGTTACGCATACCTATTGCGAAACTGAGTGGCTTGACGATTGCAATCGCATGGCTTGACGATTGCAGCTAAAGCTACCACGAGAGTCTGCAAAGTTAGCAGTTCCAAAATGTTCAAATTAAAAAGAATTAGAGACAAATAATCTTCAAGACCACATACACTTAAAAAAAAAGCCGTGGTCAGCAAGAGCGGCTGTGCCCGAACCGACTGCCCTGAGTCACGTGACCCCTTGTCAGCAGCCCTGTGCAGGAGACTTGCAGTCTGCTGTGCAGCACTGGCACCACGGTATCCTGCCCTGAGGAACGACCCACTGCACCAGGAAAGACACTAATCGTGCCCCCCCCCCCCCCCCCTCCCGCCACTCCCCCTCCCCCCACCAGTCTCACCCCAACCAGTCCCAGTTCAAACTTTCGCAGCACACTTTACTGCTGTGTTGGTTAGAAAAGGCCAATGTTCTTTTTTTTTTCTTTTTTGTTGTCCCAACCTCTGCGCCACCTCAGAGGCAGCGCACCCACGCCGCTCATTCCGACACCCCGTCCACAGCCACAGCCCGGTCGGCCCCGCCGCAGCACCGGCACCGGCAATCCACAGGGAGCAGTCAATGTCAAGTCGTCAAGAAGCAACCCACTGGAGGAGACACTGCACTGCTGCCGAGTCACTTCGGTGGTGTTCAGTGGCGCCTGTTCTGATCTAACATACGCAGGACACCACCTACTAAGCCCCCTACTGACGACAATAATTGCTTAGTCGCGGAGCCGGCGTGAGTGAGCTCTCCGTCCGGAGGGCGCCACCAAGTCCGTCCAACGACAGCCCCCATGGACTCGCCGGTACCAGTAACCCCGACGGAACCAAACCGAGGCCACAGACGTGGTGAGGACATCGAAATTGAGGTCACCATGAGAGCAGGGCATGAAGGGACACAGAATTTGAGACTTTTTTTATGCTGATCGATGAAAATGAGGAAGATTTAGATGATGCTACGGATTTCCATTTCGGTCTGAGACTACATGACAGGGCTGTACTCTACGCTTCCTTTCATAATATATCCCGGCGTCAACCAGATCCGAGAGATACAGGTACCTGCAGTGTTGATCAGGAAATTTGAGCAACACTCCCAGAAACGCATCCATTAACTGGATGAAACTCGACTGTGTAGTCCCAGTCTTCCCAACTGAGTCCGCAACAAACTCAACTCTGGGTAGGAGCCGGTCGGGGCAGAAAAACCTACATGACTCTGATGGGATTCGAACCCACGACCTCCCAGCCGGGAGTCCGCGAAAGGCCAATGTTCTTGGAATCAGCTTCGTTCGTTTTTCTTCTGAGGCGTATTGAAATGATTTGCCGAACTCTTTGTTCACGAGTAAAAGGTGGTGCTGGACTGCTCCCAGCTGCTTTGTTCGGCAGTCCCACCCGCCCACCCGCCCGCACCTTCGAATGTATCTTTTTTCTAGTCTGCCATTTGGCCGACTCTAGGTCCAGTGACAGTGAGGAATGACTGCAGGGAAAGTCCTGTTGACAGCGGAAAAGACTGTGACCTGGGGTTCTCTTCAGAGAGCATGTAAGACCTCATGGCAAAAGCTTGGCTGTGTCTGGAGTTGTACTGTCTTCACCTGTCAGCGAAACAGCAACAAGTGAGGCTGCGGGATGCACACGGCAGTTGCTTGACGGTAGCGTTTTTCGCCGGTGGGCTCTACAGTCATGAAATATGGACTGGTACACCCATGGGAACGCTCCGTGGAGGTTCTGTTGTGTCACATCCAGTGGCCATTACACAATGGCATCTGCCAGAGAGCAGTTATGTCCCTTGACGTCTTAATGGAGTTATGTCCCTTGACGTCTTAATGGAACGCCCTGCTCGTGCCTGCACCCTATGTGAACACAGCTCGGGCTTCCAAGGGTGGTGCAGGATTGTTCCCAGCTGGTTTGTTCGGTAATTAAGGACAGTACTTCCCTGGGTCCCACCCGCACCTTGGATGTAGCTTTTTCTTCTTTCTTATTCTGCGCACAGGTTCATTCCTATCTAGGCCACTGCAGTCGGCTCCCATTCCGGTCTTTCTATTGGATCTTCGGGCAGATCCTTCTTCCTTCCGGGAATCGCAGCCAGCTCCAACGCCGATCTCACTGTACGACCTTTGCACAGGTCCCTGCTCCTCTCCTGGTGACTGTCTTCAGCCTCCTGGGGTCTGACCACTGGTGGTGACTGTCTTCAGCCTCCTGTGGGTCTGACCACTGGTGGTGACTGTCTTCAGCCTCCTGTGGGTCTGACCACTGGTGGTGACTGTCTTCAGCTTCCTGTGGGTCTCACCACTGGTGGTGACTGTCTTCAGGTTCCTGTCGGTCTCACCAATGGTGGTGACTGTCTTCAGGTTCCGGTGGGTCTCACCACTGGTGGTGACTGTCTTCAGCCTCCTGGGGTCTGACTACTGGTGGTGACTGTCTTCAGCCTCCTGGGGTCTGACCACTGGTGGTGACTGTCTTCAGCCTCCTGTGGGTCTGACCACTGGTGGTGACTGTCTTCAGCCTCCTGTGGGTCTGACCACTGGTGGTGACTGTCTTCAGCCTCCTGTGGGTCTGACCACTGGTGGTGACTGTCTTCAGCCTCCTGTGGGTCTGACCACTGGTGGTGACTGTCTTCAGCCTCCTGGGGTCTGACCACTGGTGGTGACTGTCTTCAGCCTCCTGGGGTCTGACAACTGGTGGTGACTGTCGTCAGCCTCCTGTGGGTCTGACCACTGGTGGTGACTGTCTTCACCCTCCTGTGGGTCTGACCACTGGTGGTGACTGTCTTCACCCTCCTGTGGGTCTGACCACTGGTTGTGACTGTCTTCAGCCTCCTGTGGGTCTGACCACTGGTGGTGACTGTCGTCAGCCTCCTGTGGGTCTGACCACTGGTGGTGACTGTCGTCAGCCTCCTGTGGGTCTGACCACTGGTGGAGACTGTCGTCAGCTTTCTGTGGGTCTCACCACAGGTGGTGACTGTCTTCAGCTTCCTGTGGGTCTGACCACTGGTGGTGACTGTCTTCAGCTTCCTGTGGGTCTGACCACTGATGGTGACTGTCATCAGCCTCCTGGGGTCTGACCACTGGTGGTGACTGTCTTCAGCCTCCTGGGGTCTGACCACTGGTGGTGACTGTCTTAGGCCTCCTGGGGTCTGACCACTGGTGGTGACTGTCTTCAGCTTCCTGTGGGTCTCACCACT
Organism: Conus ventricosus; assembly: GCA_018398815.1. Taxonomy (NCBI): domain Eukaryota; kingdom Metazoa; phylum Mollusca; class Gastropoda; order Neogastropoda; family Conidae; genus Conus; species Conus ventricosus. The sequence goes on from CM031623.1 coordinate 29,012,702, forward strand.
GGTGGTGACTGTCATCAGCCTCCTGGGGTCTGACCACTGGTGGTGACTGTCATCAGCCTCCTGGGGTCTGACCACTGGTGGTGACTGTCTTCAGGTTCCGGTGGGTCTCACCACTGGTGGTGACTGTCTTCAGCCTCCTGGGGTCTGACCACTGGTGGTGACTGTCTTCAGCCTCCTGGGTCTGACCACTGGTGGTGACTGTCTTCAGCCTCCTGGGGTCTGACCACTGGTGGTGACTGTCTTCAGCCTCCTGGGGTCTGACCACTGGTGGTGACTGTCTTCAGCTTCCTGTGGGTCTGACCACTGGTGGTGACTGTCATCAGCCTCCTGGGGTCTGACCACTGGTGGTGACCGTCTTCAGCTTCCTGTGGGTCTGACCACTGGTGGTGACTGTCTTCAGCTTCCGGTGGGTCTCACCACTGGTGGTGACTGTCTTCAGCTTCCTGTGGGTCTGACCACTGGTGGTGCGCACAGTTCCATGTGCCTGTGGTCTGCTCATCCATTGAGGGCTAGAGACCTTGCACTCCTCAGCTGTTTCTCTCTCGAGTTCACTGGGAAGCACGGGTAGAAAAAAAAAACACCTTTGAGGAGTCGTTCACTGCACGGATTCTGAAAGCAAGGTCCGTCATGTTTGGTGATAGTCCTTACTGACACGACAGACACCCTCTCAGGAGGGTAGTGATAGTCCTTACTGACACGTCAGACACCCTCTCAGGAGGGTGGTGACAGTCCTTACTGACACGACAGACACCCTCTCAGGAGGGTAGTGATAGTCGTTACTGACACGTCAGACACCCCTCAGGAGGGTAGTGACAGTCCTTACTGACACGTCAGACACCCTCTCAGGAGGGTAGTGATAGTCCTTACTGACACGTCAGACACCCTCTCAGGAGGGTAGTGATAGTCCTTACTGACACGTCAGACACCCTCTCAGGAGGGTAGTGACAGTCCTTACTGACACGTCAGACACCCTCTCAGGAGGGTAGTGATAGTCCTTACTGACACGTCAGACACCCTCTCAGGAGGGTAGTGACAGTCCTTAATGACACGTCAGACACCCTCTCAGGAGGGTAGTGACAGTCCTTACTGACACGTCAGACACCCTCTCAGGAGGGTAGTGATAGTCCTTAATGACACGTCAGACACCCTCTCAGGAGGGTAGTGACAGTCCTTACTGACACGTCAGACACCCTCTCAGGAGGGTAGTGACAGTCCTTACTGACACGTCAGACACCCTCTCAGGAGGGTAGTGAAGTCCTTACTGACACGTCAGACACCCTCTCAGGAGGGTAGTGACAGTCCTTACTGACACGTCAGACACCCTCTCAGGAGGGTAGTGACAGTCCTTACTGACACGTCAGACACCCTCTCAGGAGGGTAGTGACAGTCCTTACTGACACGTCAGACACCCTCTCAGGAGGGTAGTGACAGTCCTTACTGACACGTCAGACACCCTCTCAGGAGGGTAGTGATAGTCCTTACTGACACGTCAGACACCCTCTCAGGAGGGTAGTGACAGTCCTTACTGACACGTCAGACACCCTCTCAGGAGGGTAGTGATAGTCCTTACTGACACGTCAGACACCCTCTCAGGAGGGTAGTGAAGTCCTTACTGACACGTCAGACACCCTCTCAGGAGGGTAGTGACAGTCCTTACTGACACGTCAGACACCCTCTCAGGAGGGTAGTGATAGTCCTTACTGACACGTCAGACACCCTCTCAGGAGGGTAGTGATAGTCCTTACTGACACGTCAGACACACCCTCTCAGGAGGGTAGTGATAGTCCTTACTGACACGTCAGACACCCTCTCAGGAGGGTAGTGATAGTCCTTACTGACACGTCAGACACCCTCTCAGGAGGGTGGTGATAGTCCTTACTGACACGTCAGACACCCTCTCAGGAGGGTAGTGATAGTCCTTACTGACACGACAGACACCCTCTCAGGAGGGTGTGATAGTCCTTACTGACACGTCAGACACCCTCTCAGGAGGGTAGTGATAGTCCTTACTGACACGTCAGACACCCTCTCAGGAGGGTGGTGATAGTCCTTACTGACACGTCAGACACCCTCTCAGGAGGGTAGTGATAGTCCTTACTGACACGTCAGACACCCTCTCAGGAGGGTAGTGATAGTCCTTACTGACACGTCAGACACCCTCTCAGGAGGGTGGGTGATAGTCCTTACTGACACGTCAGACACCCTCTCAGGAGGGTAGTGATAGTCCTTACTGACACGTCAGACACCCTCTAAGGAGGGTAGTGATAGTCCTTACTGACACGTCAGACACCCTCTCAGGAGGGTAGTGATAGTCCTTACTGACACGTCAGACACCCTCTAAGGAGGGTAGTGATAGTCCTTACTGACACGTCAGACACCCTCTCAGGAGGGTAGTGACAGTCCTTACTGACACGTCAGACACCCTCTCAGGAGGGTAGTGATAGTCCTTACTGACAACGTCAGACACCCTCTCAGGAGGGTGGTGACAGTCCTTACTGACACGACAGACACCCTCTCAGGAGGGTGGTGATAGTCCTTACTGACACGACAGACACCCTCTCAGGAGGGTATTTCCATCCCATTCTGTGTGGTGGCGGACCCCCCCCCCAACTCCCTCTCTCCCCCTCCCCCTTTCCCTCTCCCCCCTCCCCCCCTTTCCCTCTTCCGTTTTTCTTTCTGCCAGATACGCAGTTGCCTGCCAGTTTTCGGTATACTACCGTGTAAAAGTAGGCCGTACCATGTGACAACGATTCCCTCTCCGGATCAGTGCAATACACACGGGTGTGCAATGCAATTTAGGGTTTGCACCGCTCTGAAACAAGTACGCACACCACGGACACCTACGAATGCCAGAGCAGTACAAACCGGAGCGCAATGCGATTGAGGGTTTGTTCCGCTCAGAAACAAGTACGCACACCACAGATACCTAAAAATGCCAGAGTCAGTCTCATAATGATATCAAAACAGTGTGAGTCAACGAGCGCGAGAAGCCTGATTGGTACAGATTGTCCGCTGAGCGGGGACCATTGTGAGCAGCCAGGCTACCTTTGTGGTCAGCTGGGAAGAGCTGACCAGTCGATGACACGGACCATGAAGCCCCCCCCCCCCCCCCCCCCCCCCCCCTAGCCCTTAAAATGACCTCCTTCAACACACACAGAAGAGCGGACTCTTAAAAAATGGAAATGAAATTCATTACACATGGGATAGAAGCGTTTCGCAATGGTGATACCAACAAAGGACACGTGCTTCTTGCTGTGAAGATAGTGAGGTCGGTTTTACTGATGTGCTGGACTTTCTGGCTGGTTCTGTGTGGAGGGGGAAAGAAGATGTTGACCAAGGCTGAAGTAATGCAATCCCAATTTCTACCGTCCGGTCCGCTGCACAGTTTGACCATGGCCACTGAGTTGGGCAGTTAGAACATGGCCACTGAGTTGGGCAGTTAGAACATGGCCACTGAGTGGGGCAGTTAGAACATGGCCACTGAGTGGGGCAGTTAGAACATGGCCACTGAGTGGGGCAGTCAGAACATGGCCGCTGAGTTGGGCACAGTCCGAACATTGATGCCCAACAGAACGACTATGTTGAGGCGATGTCTACTGTGGCGACAGTAAGTTGAGGCGATGTCTGTTGAGGCGATTTTCTCCCGTGGCGCCCGTAAGTTGAGGGGGATGTCTTTGAGGCGTGTTGTTTAGGCATGTCTATTTTGGGGGACCTTTAATTGCGGGGTGTTTGTTGTTTTAAAGACGGTAAGTTTGGGGGAAGTTTGTTGAGGCGATGTCTAATTGGCGGGTAGTTAGGGGATTTTGTGTTGAGGGGAGTCTGTTTTAGGCGTGTCTACTTTTGGCGACGGTAAATTGAGGCGATGTTGTTTTGCGATGTCTGTTGAGGGCGACGGTAAGTGAGGCGGTGTCTGTTTTTGGGGACGGGGAAGTTGAGGCGAGGTCAGTTGGGCGATTCTGTTTAAGGCGACGGTAAGTTGAGGCGATGTCCCCGTTTTGGGGGGACGGGAAGTTGAGGCGATGGTTAAAGGGTTGAGGGATGTCCTTTTTGAGGCGATGGCAGTTTTAGGCGATGTCGTTTTTTGGGGGGACGTAAGTTTTGGGGGATGGGCAGTTGGGGGCGTGTCGGGGTTTAGGGGATGGCAGTTGAAAGGGGATGTCTGTTGTGGGACGGTAAGTTGAGGGGAGTCTGTTGAGGGGATTTGGCAGTTTAGGGGCTGTGTTGTGGCACGGGAAGTTGAGGCGATGTCTACTGTGGCAACGGTAAGTTGGGGGGCGATGGTCAGTTGAGGCGAGTCTGTGGAGGGGGAAAGGTCATTGGGGGCGGTGGTCTTAAAGGCTGGGCGTTGAGGCGATGTGTTTTGCTGGTCGAATCCCTTGAGGGGATGTTGGTTTAGGCGATTTTCCCCTGAAGGGGATAAATGGGGGTTTAAAACGACTTTTGTGAACGAATGGGTTTTGGGGGGTGTTCCCCCTTTTTGGGCCTCGTCGTAAAAGGCGATGCAATTCCCTTGGGGACTATTCATTTTTCCCAAAGATTATCATGTCGTGTGTATGTGTGTGTGTGGTTGGGCCCGGGGGGGGGGGGGGGGGGGGGGGGGGGGGGGGGGGGCGTGGCTTATGTATGTATTGTAATTTTCCCCTTTTTTTAAAACTTGAAATTTAAAATTTTCCCGTTTTCCCTTTTATCGCCCCATAAATTCCCCTTCTCTCAAATTTTCTTTTCAAATTCCATTTACAATCCCCCTCCGAATCTTGGGGTTCTTCTTTCCCGCCCAAAATCCCCCGGGTTTTTGGTCGGGCGTCGCTTTTTTCTCTTCGAAAAATCTTCCCCTGTCGGCCCGCCTTTCCTTTTCCCCTTTTTTTTCCCCCTCTCCTCCCCCCCCTATCCCCCCCCTAACCCACCCCCCCTCTTACCCCCAAAGCCCCCTTAAACCCCCTCCAAATACCCCGTTCCCCCCAAATTTCCCAGCCCCCCCCCCCCCTCCACCCCTTCCCCCCTGGGTCCTCCCTCCTACCCCCTCCTTCTCCCCCCTCAAACCCCCCTTTTTCTTTCCCTCCCAATCCCTTCCTCCCTTTTTCCCCCCTTCCCCCCTTCCCCAATTAACCCCTTACCTTAACTACCGAGTGCCCCCCCTAAACCCCCTGTTGTGTGGCCCCCCCCCGCCCAAAAACCCTTCGGTTTTGGGGAGAGAAGAGAGAGAGAGAAAGGGGGGGTTTAGATTGGGGGGGGTAGGGGAGGGTGGTTGGGGGCAAAAAATTAGCCGTTTCCCCCCCTTTCCCAAAGGGAAATTTTCTCCCCTTTTTGGGCTGGGAAAACCCCTTGAGGCCTTTTTTGGCAGAAAGGGGGACACGTAATAAAGTTGAAGACTTTGAACGAAATTCCCCTTTAGGGGGGGGGGGGGGGGGGGGGGGGGGGGGGGGGGGGGGGGAGAAATGGGGGACCGTGGGGGGGGAAGGGGGAAGGGGGGTTGGGGGGAGAAAAGGAGTGGGTTTTTTTTTTGGTTATTTTGTTTTTTGTGCATATTTTGTGTGTGTTTTGTCCCCCCTTCCTTATTCACCCTTTTCTCCCCCTGTCTCTCTAGTGTTTCTAAATGTAGTGCTACTGTCTGTCCCGGGCTATTTTTTTCTATCGGGTTTTGGTCTTTCTGGGCAGTCTTTAAATCAATTTTTTAGTCCCTTTCTGGAAGGTCCCCTTTCCGGGTCCCACAAAAATGGGATATTTTGCCCACAAAAGTCACAAACCCCTCCTCTTTCTCTCTTCTCCCCCTCTCTTTTCTCTCCCAGACCAAAAGGGGCCCCTGCCCATCGGGTTGGGTTTGACATTTCAAGGGGATTCATTTGGGCCCTTTTAAAATATTTGAGACACAGTGAACCCGCGGTTTTCCCCCTCTCTCTTACAAAAGTTGGGGTGTCAGTCGCAGCGCCGGGGGCTGGGGACCGGGAAGGGCCCGGGCCAGGGTGGTGGGCGTTGTCCCGGCGCCCCGTTGATTTCCCCGCCCCCTGTTATGGGGTGTGGCGTTAGCTTTCTTTTTAGGCCCCCTTCAAAAGGTTTTCAAAACCGTTTTGTTTGTCCTCAGTGCGATTTGGTTTTTTTGTTCGTGCTTCCCCAAAAGGGGGCGCGGGGTTCCACAAAGGGGGGAAAAAGAGGGGGAAAATAAAAAAACAACAGAAAACAACCAAAAACAAAAGGAAAAAAAACAACAAAAATTTAAAATTTATAATAAAAAAAAAAACAATAAAAAAATGGGTTATAATAACAAAAATAATGATCATAAATAAAGATCATTAAAATAATTATAAAAAAATGAAAAATAACAAAGAAAATTCGTTGAGAAATACAGGCCCCCAAAACAAAAGGCAACAACCCTTTTTCTGAAAAACACTGTACCACATGGACAGAAGAACAATTTAAAATTTTGATTTGTTTTCGGCCCTCGAAAAGCAAAGGGGGGGCAAGCCGGGGGGGGGGGGGGGGGGGGGGGGGGGGGAGGGGGGGGGGGGGGAGGGGAAAGGGGAAAGGGGGGGGGCGGGGGGGGGAGAAAAACTTCCCGCCTTTAAAAGATGTTTAACCCCAAATGATCGACCCCAAAGGCCGGGGTGTGTTAAAGGTGGGTTTTTGATCCTTTTCTGCATGGGTACGTAACCGAGGGCGAAAAGGGCCAAAAGGGGGTTTTTGGAGGGTTTAAAGAAATACGGAGATGGAAAAGGGGCCCTTGGGGGTTTGGGGGGAGCCGCCAAAAGGACGACGGAAAGGGCCCTGGGGGTTTGGAAAGGGGTTGCCCTAAAACGGAGGATGGAAAGGGGGCCCCTGGGGGGCGGGGGCTGACCCCCAAACCCCCGGGGAAAATGAATGGGGGCCAAATGGGGGTTTGGGGGGCTGGGCGTAAAACAGAGAGGGAAAGGGCCAGGGGTTTTGGCGGGCTGGGCGTAATACGGAGACGGAAAAAGGGGCCCTGGGGTTCGAGGGGTGAAAGAAAAACGGAGAATGGGAAAGGGGCCATGGGGTTTTGGAGGGCTGATTTTAAAAACGGGGGGAAATGAAGGGCCCCCTGGGGTTCGGAGGGCTGAAAGTAACCCGGAGACTGAATGGGCCCCCTGGGGTTTGGAGGGGTGGCGTAACCCCGGAGGGCAGAATGGGGCCCCTTGGGGGTTTGGAGGGCTGACGTACCAGAGGGTGAATGGGCCTGGGGGGAGGGGTGGGCCCTAATCGGAGACGAAAAGGGGCCTTGGGGTTCGGAGGGGGGAGTACCCCGGGAGAATGGGCCCTTGGGGTTCGGAGGGGGGGAAAAAGGGAACCCCGGGGGACGAAAAGGGCCCCTGGGGGTTTGGAGGGGTGAAAGTGAACGGAACTGAATGGGCCCCTGGGGTTTTGGAGGGGTGACGTTTAAAGGGACTGATAGTTGGGGAAATCTTTTCTTCGTGGGGTTTTAAATTTTTTTTTGTTGTTTTTTTGGGTGATGCAATATGTTCGCTCTCCCGGACTGTGGCAGTGCACAGACGAAGCGAGGGGTCAGTAACCCCAAGGGGTGTTTAGTGGCCGGCTGCCCGTACAGTGTCGGTTTTTCACTTTCCCCTTTAAACACTCCACTCCCAAACACATCCCCCCCCGGGGGAAGGGAAACCCAAAAACCAAAAAACCCCGGGAAAAAAATCCGTCCCCCCCCCCCCCCCCAAAACCCCCCCCCCTCCCCCCCCCCTTCCCCCCCAAAACACCCCCCACTGCCTTTTTTTTCTTCCCCCAAACCCCTTCCTCTTTCAAACTTCTCCCAAAGGCAACCCCCCGCCCCCGGAAAAAAATTTATCAAAGTAATTCCACCTGTTTTTAGGATGGGTGGGGGGGGGGGGGGGGGGGGTGGGTGGGAGGGGGGGGGGTGGGGGGGGGGGGGGGGTGGGGGGGGGTGGGGGTTTGGGGGGGGGGGTTTCCAGTCAGAAAAAGACTTCCCCTCTAATTTCCCGAAAACCCCTCCCTGTGAGTGACTTGGAAACTGGGGGCACACACCCACACACACACACACACACCCCTGGATTAAACAAAAGTCCCAAATTTACTGCCCCCCCCAGACAGGAAAAAGGGGGGCTGGGGCCAGACCAAAATTGCACAAGCGTTTCTGGACCCGGCCCCCCAAAACCCCCCGGGGGAGGTTTTTTTGAACAGGGGTACTTTAGGCCCCGTGCCTGTCATCAGGCCCGGGGGGTGACGGAGGGGCGTCCCGCTCTACTGCTCTACATCAGTTTTACTGGGGGGCCCTTTCCGGGCGGGTCGGCAAACAAACACACCCCGGGAAACGAGAGGTTAAACGAAACCGTTTGCTTGTGGGTGTGTGTGTTTGTTGTGTGGTGTGTGTGTGTGTGGTGTGGGTGTGTGTGGAGCGTTGTGTGTGTGGTGTGTTTTGGGGTGTGTGTGGTGCGGCGTGCGTGCGGGTGCGTGTGTGTTGTGTGTGTGTGGTGTGTTTGTGTTGTTGTGTGTTGTGTGTGTTGGTTTTTTGTGTGTGGGGGTGTGTGGTGGGGGTGAGTTTTGAGCGCCGCGCCGCGCCGGGGGGTGTGTGGGGTAACCTGTGTGTGGTTGGGGTGTGTGTGTGTGTTAATTTAAGTAAAAGGAAATTTTTTTTAGAGCGCTTTAAACCCGCGAGAGCCCAAAGCGCAATTCAAAACAGATTAAAAAATAAATTTAACTCAAAACACACAAACACCCCCACAACCCCACAACCAAACACACACACACATTTCGCGCGCGGCGCGCGCGCGCGCTTTTCCCCCCCCCCCCCCCAAACACACACAAAAAAAAAAACCCCACCCCACACCCACACCCCAGACCACGAGGCGTCCCAAAAACCCCGCCGCGCCACAGAGAAAAAGTGGATAAGTTAACCTTTGGGGGAAAACATAATTTTTTAGGGAAAGGTTTTTTAAAAAATCGGTTTAAAAAATCCCCTGTTCCGCAAAGAAAAGGCGACCCTTCCACAAGAAAGGGGCCAGGGAAGAGAAAGATCGTTTGGGCCCGAAGTTTTCGGGGACAGAAAGGGAAACCGAAGCAGGGCGAGGGAAACGGTTTTTTTGGCGGGAAATTGCGAGACGGAACATAGAGATGGGAAGGGGGTCGGAGGTAGGGAGGGGCCAGGATTATCATTTATTTTAAAAACCGGAGGAGAACCTTTTAAATCCCCGCCCAAAACTGAATAGGGAGCAGGTTTAAAGGGTGACAGAAGGGGTTTTGTGTGTGTGTGTTTTGTGAAGGGGAAAAAACATACTTAGTCAAGACGTTTGCCACAGACAGAGGCCCCTTTTGGGGGACACAGCAGGCAAGGGCCCAATTGGACAGCCTCCAAAAATAGTGGCGTCGCCCCCTCCCTTCTGGGCTGACGCCCAACCCGGGGGGTCCCCCCTAAGCCGGGCCCCGGCCCCGCCAAACCTTGTTTTCAACGTGTAGCCCAGCTGACCAAAAGGGGGGAACCCCGGGGGTGACAGGGGGGCCACTGGGGCGGGAGGGGGACTAAAACGTTAAAAAGATGGCCCGCGGGAAAAGAGCCCAAAGGCCCCCATGCCTTTTATTTCACACAAAAAACGGGGTTTTATTTGGTGGGCGGCTTTCCACCCCTCCCCTTTTGCCGGGGGAACCAAAAAACGTGACAGCAGTCAGGGGACCAGAGACACTTTTTACCCCTCATCTCTCCTCAATAAATTCATTGCCCAAATTGTCCCCCACAATTATGTTTCCCTTTATTATCAGCACACAAACATCAACATCATCATTATATTTTAAAAACCTTTCCTCATCCTCATCATCAAATTTTGTTGTCGTTTGTTTTTGGTTTGGGTTTGTTTGGGTTTCCCTTTCCCCTTTGGGGACCTCGTTCATAAACCGTGTGTTAAAATCTAGCGGCAAAACGTGAGGGGGCGAAAAAATTTGTGGGGGGCAACTCTCGAGTTTGTTTTTTTTTCTTCAGATGTAGGGCGAGACGGAGGAGGGGGGGGGGGGGGGTGAAGGAGGCGATTTGGGGGATTTAGTTCTAAATCCCTTTTCCTTTTAAAAAAAGGAAAAAAAGGGGAAAAAAAAATTTCCCTTGAGAAGGCGGCCCCCCCCGGGGGCCTGTGGGCGGGGTGGGCCTGTGATGTACAGAAAAGGGGCAATGGTACCCTTTTCCCCCACAAAGGGCCCGTCCCCCCCGGGGCTGTCCCCCATTTCGGGGAGCACGCCTTGTCTCCACCCCCCAGTGGGAAACGGACCTTTAAAACAGCCACCTTTTCGGTTTGGCTTCGATCACCCCAAAACCCCCAAATTGGGGTCCCCCCCCCTCATTCCTTCCCCCCCCTCCCCCCCCCCCCCCCTCTCTCTCCCACTACGGGCATGCTTAGCTTGCCCCAAAAAAAGACACAAAACCCAGCCCAAAGCTCCGGCCCCCCCCGTCCGGCAAACACTCACTTTTTTTAAAAGTACGGGCCCGGGGGGGAGAAAGCAATTGGTGCGCGACTTTTGGGCGGCGGGGGAAAGCTGGGTTGGGGTCTGCTATTTCGGGCCCTTGTTAGCCGGGGGGCCTCGTTTTTCTCCCCCTCTTTAGACTGGGGGGGCAAGGGGGCAGAGCCCCGGGTTGAAAAAAAGAGGGGTTAAAGTGAGGAGTGAAAAAACTGCCCGGGTTTAAAATCAAAACCCCCTTGGATCGGGCAAGACACGATTTTCAGTCTATTCTTTGTGCCCTTTTAAAGCCCCCAATTATCTACGGGGTCTTGTTATCTGTGCTATCGGGAACTGGCATCAGAAAAAAGGGGGGGACGGGTTTTATTGTAAAAAGAGGAAAAGGGGCCATTTATGACAACAAGGGAGCGAAGAAAGGGGTTGGTGTACACGGGGGGTTACCGGCGGCCGGACTTGTCCATTTGTTGGGGCGCGGGATTAAAGGTTTTTGAAGATGGGCTTTTATTTTCCACGTCCACAAAGAAGCCACAAGTGCATCGGAACGGGGTTTTTTTTGAACCTGTGAAGAATGGCGATTTCCCTTTGTGGTGCAAAAAGGGAAAGGTGGGAACCTTTTGGAAAAAAACGATTGAAAACGCCAGGGCCCTTGATTTGTTTAAATTTTTTATTTAAAGCCCCGCCATTTTTGTGGAGTTTTTTCGGGCCCCAAACAGGGAAACACAAAGACACCGACTGTCAGCAGACAACACGGGAGCCCCTTTTCCCGGGTCAAAGGGGGGGGGGTGATGGCATCCCTTTTAAAATCACTTGAAGTTTTATCTGCGCCCCTTATCGAGATGTCTTTCCAAAGTGGTTTTGTTTGTATGTTATGTGAAATTTTTGAATCGGGTTACACACACCCACGACCCCCCGCACAACAACCGCACACACAACACCACCCCACAACACACACAACACAACACACACACACGCACACACAACCAAACACCACACAAAAACCCCCACACATTATAGCCCCCCGTGGTCCTCGTTCCCCCTCTCATCTCTTCTCCCCTTTCTTCCCCTCTCGCACACACACACAAAACCCCCACCCCACACACACACACACACCACACACAAACCTCCCCCCCTATTTACCACGACCCCCCCCAGTTCCGGGCGGTTTTCCCCTTCCTTTCCACACGGCTGTCATCGGCAGGCAGTTCCCGGTTTCTTGCCGGGTTTTTTTTTTTTTTTTGTTTTGACTTAAAGGGTTGTAGGCCGCCCTCCCCCCCCCCCCCCCAAAAAATCTGTTTCCTTGCCCCCCCGTGAATTTCGTAATTATATAAGGGTTTACGGTATTTATAATCAAAGAAAAAAAAAACCGGAAAAATTATAAGAAAAAGAAAAAAACCAAAAAAAACCCAAAAAAACAAAAAAAAAACAAAAAAAAAAGCAAATTTGGGAGGGCGACAACGGGAAAAGACCCCGAGAGATTTATTTTTTTTTGTTACCCCCCCCTGGCCCTTTAAGACGTTTGTACCGTCAAATGATAATTTTGGGAATATACAGTTAGGATTTTTGTTTATCTTTTTAAAAATCTTTATCATGATTTTAAAACTTTTGTAAACATCGGGTTTGCCCCCTGCTCATCAGCCGGGGGGGATACGGTAGGTTGCGCTGCTCTGACTGCTTGACATCAGTTCTGACTGGGGCCGTGCCGGTCGGCTCGGCTATCATACACACCCCGGAAGCTGAGAGTGAAACTGAAACCAGTTTGCTTGTGTGTGTGTGTGTGTGTGTGTGGTGTGTGTGTGTGTGTGTGTGTGTGTGTGTGTGCGAGCGTTTGTGTGTGTGTGTGTGTGTGTGTGTGTGTGTGTGTGCGTGCGTGCGTGCGTGCGTGCGTGTGTGTGTGTGTGTGTGTGTGTGTGTGTGTGTGTTGTTGTGTGTGTGTGTGTGTGTGTGTGTGTGTGTGTGTTGAGTGAGTGTGAGCGCGCGCGCGCGCGCGCGTGTGTGTGTAAGCATGTGTGTGTGTGTGGTGTGTGTGTGTGTGTAATGTGACGTAAAAGGATATTTATAGAGCGCTTTACCTCGCGAGAGCCCAAAGCGCATATTACTGAAACATGATAAAAATACTAATTCTAACTCAAAGCACACACACACACACACACACACACACACACACACACACACACACATACGCGCGCGCGCGCGCGCGCGCGCTGCCGCCCCCCCCCCCACACACACACACACAAAAAAACAAAACACACACACACACACACACACAGACACACGAGCGCGTCAAAACAAGCAGACTCGCGCACAGAGATAAGTGGATATCGTTAACCAGTCCGGGGGAAACGATATGTCTTTAGGGAGGTTTTAAAAGTCTGTAAAAAGTCCGTGTTACGCAATGAAGAAGGCAGACCATTCCACAGAGCAGGTGCCAGGTAAGAGAAAGATCGTTGGCCTGAAGTTTTCAGGCGAGCAGAGGGAAGCCGAAGCAGACGAGAATCGGTGGGTGAGCGTAAGTTGCGAGACGGAACATAGAGATGGAGGAGGTCAGAGAGGTAGGAGGGAGCCAGATTATTCAGTGATTGAAAACCAGGAGGAGAACTTTAAAGTCAACGCGAGACTGAATAGGGAGCCAGTGTAAGGATGACAGAATTGGTGTGTGGTGTGTGTGTGTGTGTGTGAAGGGGAAACCACATACTTAGTCACTGACGTCTGCCACAGACAGAGCCTTTGAGTGACACAGCCAGTCATGCCCAATGTGGACAGCCTCCAACATAGTGGCGTCGCTCTCCACTTCTGGTGCTGACGCCTAACGGGAGATGTCCTCCCTAAGCCGGGCTCTGGCCAAGCCAAACCTTGTTGTGCAGGCGTGTAGCCCAGCTGACCAGAGAGGCTTGACCAGGGCTGACAGGTGGCCACTGGGGCGGCAGGTGACTAAAACGTTAAACAGACTGGCAGCGTTACAGAAGACAAGGCAGCATGCCAGTATATACACACAAAACACGGGGTGTATAGCTGGCCGACTTTCACACGTCTTCTGCAGACCTGACAAACATAACGTGACAGCAGTCAGCGTGACAGTAGACTACTTCTATCATCATCATCATCATCATTATATTCATTGCTATATTGTCATCATCATCATTATGTTCATTACTATCATCATCATCATCATCATCATCATCATTATATTTATTACCATCATCATCATCCATCATCATCATTGTCGTTGTCGTTGTTGTGGTATTTAGTTTGTTGCCGTTTCCTTTTGTACATCGTTCATATAACGATGTTGTAGTCTAGCGGCAAGATCGTGAAGCGAAAAATCTGTCCGGCGCAACTCTCAGTGTTGTTTTTTTTCTTCAGATGTAGGCGGAGACGGAGGAGGGGGGGGGGGGGGGGGGTGAAGGAGGCGATTAGAGGATCTATGTTCTAAATCCATTTTCATTAAAAAGAGATTGAAAAAAAAAAAGAAAAAGAATTCGCGTTGAGAAGACGGCCCCAGTGCCTGTGGGCGGGTGGCACTGTGACTGTCACAGACATGACAATGGTACCCTTCCCTCACACAGCCTGTCCACCCGCGGTCTGTCACTCCTCATACGGGTAGCACGCCTCTGTCTCCACCCGGCCAGCTGGCAAACGGACCGTTTAAACACAGCACACCTGTACGTTCGGCTTCGATCACTCAAAACCCCCATTTGAGTCCCCCTCCCTCATTCTCCCCCACTCACCCCCCCC
>CM031623.1:29029346-29034346 GCA_018398815.1 Conus ventricosus
CATCCTCGGGTCACAACAGACGTACCTGCCAAATTTCATTACAATCGTTGAGCCGTTTTCGAGTCTATAGCGTACACAGACACACACACACACACACACAGAATTTGCCATTTATATATTAGACTAGCCGGTGTACCCGGCTTCGCTCGGGTATATCTGTACAATAATTTTCTGGCCACCCCTCTCTCTCACCACTTAAAAGACAATACAATAAAATTCAGCTTGGGTTTTGTTTCGTTTTTCCCATGCTGAACCAATTGCCCCAGCCTCCTCCTATCTACGTCACCCAATTTCTTCGGACGCCCACTCCCTTCTTGCCTCTCAATCTGTTTTCCCTCACGAATTTTTTTTCGTTAAACAGTTTCTTTTATAGGGTTTGGTGTTTTTAACTGTTATAACGTTTTTTAACTGCCAAATAACGGTCCTAATTTTAGAGAAGTAGCCCTGTACCTGTGCAATGTCACAACGGCTATTTCAAGAAAAGCAGAAGAAAAAGATGTCTATGAAACCGTTATAACAGTTTTTAACGGTTTTTAACGGTTTTATTTTTTTAGAGATTAGCCCAAAACCATCCTCGGGTGACAACAGACGTACCTGCCAAATTTCATTACAATCGGTTGAGCCGTTTTCGAGTCTATAGCGTACACAGACACACACACACACACATATTATATTTCTGTATTACCCTGTTACCTACAGAGGAATATTTTGCGCGATAAATCTCGATGGTTCGTAGGCTTACATTATAAATTCTTGTATTAGTCCATTATCTACATAGGAATATTTTGCGCGAGAAAACTCGATAAATCGTACATTACATGAAAGTCGACCATTCATACATTACAAATTCCTGTATTAGTTTATTATTTACAGAGGATCATTTTGACGTTTCTAAAATTGACTTGATGATTGTTGGAAAATGTTCTCAGATGAAACCGCTTCTCCAGTGAATTATATACGGAACAACGATAGGTGCTGTTGCGTTCCTGAAACACACACCGATCAGTACCGTCATTCATATTTCCCAAAGACAATAATTGAGTGGAACCACTTCGACGATACCATCGTCCACCAAAAGTCAGCCGACAGCTTCAAGTCGGCTCTGGCAAAAACCAGAAGCCGATAATATCATCGCGCTGCGTACCCCCACCTATGTCAGTAAATGGATGATTAGCGACGTATTGATCCAGATCCAGAATGTATTTAAGTCATCCGCGCACGTTGCGTAGTGTTGACAGCTGTCGTGTTCCACATTACCTACGAGAGTTTGTAAGACCTGTAAGCTGTGGCTTTACCTTGACCGTTGCACGGTTTACTCCTTGTCTGTCGGTCATATCCAGTTGGTGAATGCGTGAAAAACCTGTCGAATTAGTTAATTCGTGCACACACACACACACACACACACACACACACACACACACACACACACACGCGCGCGCGCGCGCGCAGAGTTTGCGCGACAAGTTTTTGCCCGTCGGTTCTGCGCCCGAGGGTTGCCGCGCTTCGAGTAGACAACGGGTTCCAGCCTGAAACACAAATCCTGGACACTGCTTTTTTGTGAAGAGAACATTGGGCAAGACAACAAATCGCACCCGCTAGGAACTGAATGCCAGACGACAGAGGAGTTTGATGTAGTCCCTCCCCCTACATCCACTTTCTATCCCCCCCCCCCCCCCCCGTACACACACACACGCACACACACGCGCACACACACACACACACACACACACACACACACACACACACACACACACCCCACACGTACACCGCACGAGCGCACGCACGCGAGAGAGACACACAGACAGACAGACAAGCAGAGAGAGAGAGAGAGAGAGAGAGAGAGAGAGAGAGAGAGACTCCTCATGGAGGGACTAGCCATGACGTGGCGGGGGCTGTCTCATGGCAGTGGTATCACATCCAGTGCAAACTCCACCTCTCTAACCGGTCTGCCTGGTCCAGTTTCAAGCGGTGATCTGTACCGGCAGCTTCCTTCCTGTCAGCGGTCCTCCGCTGTTCAGGGGACCTTGGACCAGCCGTGGCTGCTGACTGCTCTCACTGTCACGCTGTGAACGTCACTGGTGATGGTCTCTCTGTCCTTCAGTGGCTCCTCTTTGGTCAGTTTGTGTCAGGGTTGCATCACCCTGCATCAGTCAGTCAGTCGGCCGGCCAGTCAGTCGGCTGGTCAGTCAATCAGTCGGCTGGTCAGTCAGTCGGCCGGTCAGTCAGTCAGTCGACCGGTCAGTCAGTCGGCCGGTCAGTCAATCAGTCGGTCGGTCATCAGTCGGCCGGTCAGTCAGTCAGTCGGTCATCAGTCGGTCGGTCATCAGTCGGCCGGTCAGTCAATCAGTCGGTCGGTGTAAATGTGTGATTTATAGAGTGAGTGCGTTTACCAGGAGAATTTGGGATTTCGTGGATGTCCTGTTCAGGCAGTTGACTTCCATACCAGATGATGTTAACGAAGAACCCCCCCCCCCCCTCGTTCGCCCCCCATACCCTCTCTCCCCCCTCCCCCGCCAAAAAAAAGGCAGCGTCGGCAAACATTACTGGCCATTGACTCCGATGGCTGAAGCTCCCTTGTTTATTCTGGCTGTTGAGGAGGCTCCCTTATTTATTATTTTTTTTTTTTTGGCTGTTGAGGACGCCCCCCTTGTTTATTCTGACATGCTGCCTTGTTGCTGACGGTAGACGTTTCCTTTCTTCTCTGACGGGTTCTCTGTCCAACCGGGACCAGGGTCAGCCCTCTGGCACCCCTGCAATGCCAGACATCATGGGGGGGCTGCCTTGTTGCTGACGGTAGACGTTTCCTTTCTTCTCTGACGGGTTCTCTGTCCAACCGGGGACCAGGGTCAGCCCTCTGGCACCCCTGCAATGCCAGACATCATGGGGGGGGGGGGGGGGGGGGGGGGGGGGGGGGGGGCTGGCTGTCAAGACGGGTGCTGCTGGATGGCTCCTTTAGACACCACAGGTGGATGCAGTGCAGGAGGAGGATAGTTCGTATCGACAGCTTAAGATGGGGGCATCACAGAAGGCGACACTGTGCAGACAGCTTAAGATGGGGGCGTCACAGAAGGCGACACTGTGCAGACAGCTTAAGATGGGGCATCACAGAAGGCGACACTGTGCAGACAGCTTAAGATGGGGGCATCACAGAAGGCGACACTGTGCAGACAGCTTAAGATGGGGGCATCACAGAAGGCGACACTGTGCAGACAGCTTAAGATGGGGCGTCACAGAAGGCGACACTGTGCAGACAGCTTAAGATGGGGGCGTCACAGAAGGCGACACTGTGCAGACAGCTTGAGACCTAAAGACAGGGCAGATAGACAGCTTTTAGAGATGGTGCAGATGATACAGACAATACAGATGAAGAAATGGTGTTCAAAGACAATACAGATGAATAAATAGCTTTTATTTAAAGGCGAATATAGATGGATGATTAAGCTTTAAAGACAATGCTAATGAACAGCTTTCAGAAATACCACAGTTTCAAAGACGATGAATGCCTTGAAGGAGGATACGCTTTTTACGACAGTGCAGATTGTTAGTTTTGGAGGGAACGAGGACAGATAGCTTTTATTGACAATTGGTCACATTTTCCGCCAGGGAATCGAACACGGAGGCCTTCATTCAGGCTGAGCGAATGAGACGGTATCAGTGTGACCTCCTGGTCGTGGCACAACTGGGGAAGGTGGGGTGACGAAGTGCACCACGGGGCCTGAATTGAGTCCTGGGGCGAGGAAGGGAGAGAACTGGACGGGAAGAGATTGACTGGCTGGTCGGGGGCTTGTAGGAACATGACCGTTCACAGTAGGGCGGGGAAGGGGACAGAGGGGAGGGAGGGGGAAGCGATTTCACTACTTGTTTCCTGAAAGCTGAACAGAAGCACGATGGAACACGGGACCAGATGCTCTGCATCACTTGAACACTCTCCACCACAGTTCGCCCCGTTGTTTAGTGGGTACAACTGTGATCACTGGGCACACAGAAGGAAGAGCTGTGTACAACTGTGATCACTGGGCACACAGAAGGTAGAGCTGTGTACAACTGTGATCACTGGGTACACAGAAGGTAGAGCTGTGTACAACTGTGATCATTGGGCACATAGAAGTTGGAGCTGTGTACAACTGTGATCATTGGGCACATAGAAGGTGGAACTGTGTACAGCTGTGATCACTGGGCACGCAGAAGGTAGAGCTGTGTACAGCTGTAATCACTGGGCACACAGAAGGTAGAGCTGTGTACAACTGTGATCATTGGGCACACAGAAGGTAGAGCTGTGTACAACTGTGATCATTGGGCACACAGAAGGTAGAGCTGTGTACAGCTGTGATCATTGGGCACACAGAAGGTGGAACTGTGTACAGCTGTGATCATTGGGCATCAGAAGGTAGAGCTGTGTACAGCTGTGATCATTGGGCACACAGAAGGTGGAACTGTGTACAGCTGTGATCATTGGGCACTTAGAAGGTAGAGCTGTGTACAGCTGTGATCACAGGGCACACAGAAGGTAGAGCTGTTTACAGCTGTGATCACAGGGCACACAGAAGGTAGAGCTGTGTACAGCTGTGATCATTGGGCACACAGAAGGTAGAGCTGTGTACAGCTGTGATCATTGGGCACACAGAAGGTAGAGCTGTGTACAGCTGTGATCATTGGGCACACAGAAGGTGGAACTGTGTACAGCTGTAATCATTGGGCACACAGAAGGTAGAGCTGTGTACAGCTGTGATCACTGGGCACACAGAAGGTAGAGCTGTGTACAGCTGTGATCACTGGGCACACAGAAGGTGGAACTGTAGGGGAGGGGACATGCGCTTCACACACGCGCATGGTTAGCTCCCCTCGCCAACAGACCGACCAGCTCATGCCAACAGTTTCTTTCACTCTTTCTTTCTTTTCCTCCTTCTTTTTTCCTCTGGTTTTCTTCGTTTCCTCGGTGGTGGTTGTTGCCTAGTTCGTGTTTTGCTTTGGTTTGGAGGAGTGGTAGACGGAGCCAGTTT
>CM031623.1:29036846-29051846 GCA_018398815.1 Conus ventricosus
CAGTAAACACAGACTGTTGATGCCCCACAGTAAACACAGACTGTTGATGCCCCCCACAGTAAATACAGACTGTTGATCCCCCACAGTAAACACAGACTGTTGATGCCCCACAGAAAAACACAGACTGTTGATGCCCCACAGTAAGCACAGACTGTTGATGCCCCACAGTAAATACAGACTGTTGATGCCCACAGTAAACACAGACTGTTGATGCCCCACAGTAAACACAGACTGTTGATGCCCCACAGTAAGCAACTTCATGCCCCACAGTAAACACAGACTGTTATGCCCCACAGTAAACACAGACTGTTGATGCCCCACAGTAAACACAGACTTTCATGCCCCACAGTAAACACAGACTGTTGATGCCCCACAGTAAACACAGACTGTTTGATGCCCCACAGTAAACACAGACTGTTGATGCCCCACAGTAAACACAGACTGTTGATGCCCCACAGTAAACACAGACTTCATCCCCCACAGTAAACACAGACTTGTTGATGCCCCACAGTAAACACAGACTGTTGATGCCCCTCAGTAAACACAGACTGTTGATGCCCCACAGTAAGCACAGACTGTTGATGCCCCACAGTAAACACAGACTGTGATGCCCCACAGTAAACACAGACGTCATGCCCCACAGTAAACACAGACTGTTCATGCCTCACAGTAAACACAGACATCATACCCCACAGTAAACACACTGTTGATCCCCCACAGTAAACACAGACTTCATCCCCACAGTAAACACAGACTGTTGATGCCCCACAGTAAACACAGACTGTTGATGCCCCACAGTAAGCAGACTTCATGCCCCACAGTAAACACAGACTGTTGGTGCCCCACAGTAAACACAGACTGTTAAATGCCCCACAGTAAACACAGACTGTTGATGCCCCCCACAGTAAATACAGACTGTTGATGCCCCACAGTAAACACAGACTGTTGATGCCCCACAGTAAACACAGACTGTTGATGCCCCACAGTAAGCACAGACTGTTGATGCCCCACAGTAAATACAGACTGTTGATGCCCCACAGTAAACACAGACTGTTGATGCCCCACAGTAAACACAGACTGTTGATGCCCCACAGTAAGCAGACTTCATGCCCCACAGTAAACACAGACTGTTATGCCCCACAGTAAACACAGACTGTTGATGCCCCACAGTAAACACAGACTTCATGCCCCACAGTAAACACAGACTGTTGATGCCCCACAGTAAACACAGACTGTTGATGCCCCACAGTAAACACAGACTGTTGATGCCCCACAGTAAACACAGACTGTTGATGCCCCACAGTAAACACAGACTTCATGCCCCACAGTAAACACAGACTGTTGATGCCCCACAGTAAACACAGACTGTTGATGCCCCTCAGTAAACACAGACTGTTGATGCCCCACAGTAAAGCACAGACTGTTGATGCCCCACAGTAAGCACAGACTGTTGATGCCCCACAGTAAACACAGACGTCATGCCCCACAGTAAACACAGACTGTTCATGCCTCACAGTAAACACAGACATCATACCCCACAGTAAACACACTGTTGATGCCCCACAGTAAACACAGACTTCATGCCCCACAGTAAACACAGACTGTTGATGCCGCACAATAAACACAGACATAAATGGCTTTCTTTCTCATTAGATTACTCTTTTTTATTTTATTTTTTGAATCCCCATGTTTCCTTACTACATCATTTTCTTCCTTGACTGTGAAATTGATTTTAACGTGGTGACAGCCCTGATGTGGCCCTTTGCGGTCGGCTGGCTATAAGCAACATTATCTTATCTTATCTTATTTTCTTCCTGGTTCTATACTCTGCCCTTAGCTGGCTGCTTTAGGGGACCGTCAGATGTGGTTTCTCTCCCCGTGGAGGGAAGAATATCTCGGGATGACAGGTGGTGTAGATCTCCGTTGGATTCCATAACAGGCCAGACACAATCGGCCTCCACTGAAGAGTCGCTGCTCGAAATCGACGGTGGACAAGCCATACGATAAACGGCTCTGGGTTTTACGGACATCGATTGGCCAAGCAGACTGCCGTGGAAGAAAACATAATGAAAATGATTCTTGACTGCTAATCCTATGACAAATGAAAACTCTTTTAGGATGTTCTGAAGATTTGCAATAAATCTTTTTTTTTTTTTTTAATCGTCAACGTTCGTAGATGGTCTTCGGGACTGATGACATCAAATGAAAGAAAAACAAATACGTAGAGATAATGACGTATTAAAACAAATATGTGAATGGACGAATACGTGTTTAAAGGCATTTAAACATGTATTCGTCCGTTCACACACACACACACGCACGCACGCACGCACGCACGCACGCACACACACACATACACACACACACACACACACACATATATATATATATATATATATATATATATATATATATATATATATATATATATATATATATATATGTTTTTTTTTTTTAAAACGTGAACGGATTAGTGTTTAAACACGTCAATATCTTCACGTATGTATTTGTCTTTCATTTGATATCATCAGTCTGAAAGACGATGTACGACCGAAACGTTGACGATTTTTCCTTTTTTTTCTCTCTCTTTCTTCTTCTTTTTTCTCTTATTTTTTTTTTCCTATTGCAAATGTGCAAAGATAAATCTTGAAAAGTTTATGTAATAATCCGCCAAACATGAACAAGCGAATCACAAAACCAAACACTAAATCGTGTCATTATCTATACGTATTCAATGTTTTGACCTGTGATTCGTGTGTTCATGTATTGCGGATTTATGACATAAACTGTTCAAGGTCTGTTTGCATTTCCGCCTGCAGTCGCCTCACTCGGCAAGTATCCTCAAAGATAGTTTTTATGCATGCCGTGGAGCGGCAAGTATCCTCAAAGATAGTTTTTATGCATGCCGTGGAGCGGCAAGTATCCTCAAAGATAGTTTTTATGCATGCCGTGGAGCGGCAAGTATCCTCAAAGATAGTTTTTATGCATGCCTTGGCAGGGCCTACAGTCGCCTCACTCAGCAAGTATCCTCAAAGATAGTTTTTATGCATGCCGTGGAGCGGCAAGTATCCTCAAAGATAGTTTTTATGCATGCCGTGGAGCGGCAAGTATCCTCAAAGATAGTTTGTATGCATGCCGTGGAAGGTTGAAGATTTTCCAATAACGTCGCCTTCCTTGATGTTCTACCTCCCCCGCCACCACCCCACCCTTCCCCGCTCCTTTGTCTTGCTGTAGAGACTTTGGTCATGAGCTGACAGACAGAATGCAGGTTTCCCAGCACGTGTGTTTCCGCGCCGCTTACATGTTCAGCATGACACGAAATAGTTTTAGATTACCCCCCCCCCCCCCCTCCTCTTTTTTTTTTTTATCTCGTCCCTCCTCTCTCTCTCTCTCTCTCTCTCTCTCCTGGGTTGGTTATTTCTGTCCGCTGTATCACCTGAGGACATTAAACCTAATTGTAATAAAACAAAAGAACCCCCCCCCCCACCCCCACCCCAACAAAAAACAAAAAAAAACAAAAAACAAAAAAAAGAAGAAAAAAAATCGTGGGAGAAAAAAGAAATTCAAAAGAAATTGCGTTATTATATTTCATCATTTGACAAAGTAGAGACATGTCATGTTACACGTGTACAGATACTTTAAATATTTTATACGACAGAGTATTGTCTTACACACACACACGCACACGCACACACACGCGCGCGCGCGCACACACGCACACACACACACACACACACACACACACACACACACACACACACAGTCGGCCTAACCGTGGGCTAAAGGAAAAAAAAAAAGTCCTGAATTCTAAGACTTTCTGGGATCAAAAACAAAGCGATTTTAACTCGCTTAAAGTCAGTTGCTGGAAAAAAGTCACCTTTGTCAAGCAGTAATGCTATGACAACACTGAAGTCACCTTTGTCAAGCAGTAATGCTATGACAACACTGAAGTCACCTTTGTCAAGCAGTATTGCTATGACAACACTGAAGTCACCTTTGTCAAGCAGTATTGCTATGACAACACTGAAGTCACCTTTGTCAAGCAGTATTGCTATGACAACACTGAAGTCACCTTTGTCAAGCAGTATTGCTATGACAACACTGAAGTCACCTGTGTCAAGCAGTATTGCTATGACAACACTGACGTCACCTGTGTCAAGCAGTATTGCTATGACTACACTGAAGGAGCCGATCTGGGGTGCTGGGCTGCAGTCGCACTGAAATTGAAATCGTTCGGAAGGTTCTTTTTTTTTCGTATTTTTTTCTTTTTCGTTTTTCTTTCCTCCTTTCTTCTTTCCTTCTTCTTCTTTCTTTTTTTTTTTTTCCCCAAGTAAGAGCGAACTTCCCCACTGTTAGAAATAATAAGATTGGAAATGTTGGGAGGACGGGTGGAGATGGTAACCGACACGACATGACGAAAGTTAGCCCTCGAATGGCCGGGGGCATCGCCTTGAACTCCACACAGGGTGCAGACAGTATTGTCCCGATTCTGGTCCGCCTGGAACGAACCATCTCAAGTGCTGGGGGTGAAATAGAAGCCCGGTTGTTTGTTGCTCTCCCTCCTTCAAAACTCTGGGGCGTGAAGTACCCGCCACTTGCCCAACCTGGTTTTTGTTGGGGCCGGGCTGATCGCAGCAAGTCGCTGTCGTTGAAGGGCTCATATCCTTCCTTTCTTTCTCTTTCCCTTTCTCGACGTTTCTTGTTTTTCTTGTTTTTTTCTTCCACAGCTTATGCGATCTGGGAATTGTTGAAAGCGTCCTGCCTGTGCCTGCCGCCCCCCCCCCCCCCCCCCCCCCCCCGTCTTCCCACGATTCTCCAACCCTTGCACAGACACATACACCTCCTCATCCCTCTTCCTCCCCGGCCCCCCCCCCCCCCCCCCCTTGCTGTCAGTAACGTTGTGCTTGATTATTGGTTGCGTTTACGTATCCCAAAGAAAAATGTTCTTGCTCCTGTGGAAAGTTTAGTCGTTATCAGTAGATACGTTTTGGAAGATCCTCATGAAGCGTCATGTTTTTAAAAAAAACTTTGAAAGAGAGGGGTTAGTTACCGCCAAGGACATTGACAAACAAAGCACAGGACAAAATGACCCAATAGACACTGAACTGATTGGTGTTTTTTTTTCTTTTCCATTAATTATAAAAAAGACACCTTTATTACTACTTTGTCAGTGCTGTAACCTTCACCGTACTTTCTTCGTACTCCAGGGTCCAGACACGCGAAGAGTTTTTATATCTCTGGAACCATTAGAACCATGCTTCTCTTAAACGTAACTTTACTCTGTCATCAAATTTTGGTGTGTGAGCACCCAAAGGGGTTGAAATGATCAGCTGTCACGTGACACTCCAGACGACACGGATTCTGGCGGACGCAGACTTTGACAGAGCGGTGATGGGATATCGCACTGCATTGAGGAGGAGTCCATCAAGGAGTCCATCTCATCATCGGCTGAAACACACACTCTTGTGCACCGTTTGACGACCAGGGGTCTCCCAGGGCCCGCAGTGAAGACGCACGGTGAAGCGCCACGTGACGTGTGGAGGCTGGGGAACCCCCAACATTGGGAGTATGTGTTGTCAAGGCCGTCATCCGGTGGAGGAAAAACAAACCCGGAGGGTTAAAAAGAGAATGGAGTCATCTGGTCTTGCGAGTTGTGGCAGCCCACTTTGACCTACCTGTCTTGCGAGTTGTGGCAGCCCACTTTGACCTGACCAGGGTAGGTGCTGGGAGCAGGTGCTTTGTGCCAGTGAAGGGAGGTCGGCATGACCCAGTCCCTGGTGTGGCCCTGTGGGTTTCTGCACGTGTGGCCCTGTGGGTTTCTGCACAGGATGAAGCAGCAGTCAGGGATGGTGTGGCCCTGTGGGTTTCTGCACGTGTGGCCCTGTGGGTTTCTGCACGTGTGGCCCTGTGGGTTTCTGCACAGGATGAAGCAGCAGTCAGGGATGGTGTGGCCCTGTGGGTTTCTGCACAGGATGAAGCAGCAGTCAGGGATGGTGTGGCCCTGTGGGTTTCTGCACGTGTGGCCCTGTGGGTTTCTGCACAGGATGAAGCGGCAGTCAGGGATGGTGTGGCCCTGTGGGTTTCTGCACGTGTGGCCCTGTGGGTTTCTGCACAGGATGAAGCGGCAGTCAGGGATGGTGTGGCCCTGTGGGTTTCTGCACGTGTGGCCCTGTGGGTTTCTGCACGGGGTGAAGCGGCAGTCAGGGATGGTGTAGACCCAGCTGTGGAAGACAGACACCCAGATCTGGTCCTCGTAGACAGCAGGAAGGAACGGCCGGATTTCAGACCTGATGGCAGCCGACATGTTTGTGATGTTGTATATAAAGACAGTCCTCCTCTCCCCTCCTAACCATTCCCCCACACCCGGCTCTCATCCGCCAAGAATTAGAGAAAGAAAGAAAGCAAGAAAAGCGGAATACTCCGCATCAAATAACTGCCACTTTGGAATGTAGGTTTGGAACACATTGTGTTTGGTATGTAAGTGATATTGTGGTAGAAATTAAGTCGTTAGAATATGTGTCGGTTTTAGGTGAAACGTTGAGTGTTTCCAATCAGGACAGAATTAGAATGTTGACACTCACAGACACAGACACACATAGACACCCGCACACACACACACACACACACACACACACACACACACACACACACACACACACACTGAGGCCGTGAAGAATTATAAGAGTAGTAACTGTTACTTGTACATTGGGACAATACAGGCTTTTTTTTTTAGTTGAAAACTGTCACAAAGGAATGGCATTGATTTATTTGTTGGTTTACTATGTGTGGGTACGTGAAACAAAATGGAAGTTTGTGCATACATGAAGAAATTCGATTCAAACTAGACTCCAAGCCACTCGTGGATTGCGTCACACCGACTTCCATAACCGTCTCGTGTCGGGCCAGCCCATGTCCATCAGTCCTTGTAGGACGAAGATGTTGAACTGTGCAATCACGGGCCGGACCAGGTCAATAGCTAAGTTCTCACAGGGTCGGTACGTGTGGGACCCCTGTGTCATCGAGTTCCAGCCTGAACGTGTGATGGCTGATGGGGCATCAAAGACGGTGTTCCAAAACTGACCGTCTGCAGCAGCCGGCTGACAGTGTGCAGAGCCGACAGCGGGTTGCCACTCGGTTCCTCAGCAGGCTGAGCATTGTCCAGGGGACTAGCCCTCCATTCTGGTTCTTAGTGGCGAGGTCCCCGGATGACCGATTCCTGGCACAAAGTGTTGACCGGAAGCGCTGTGGGCGCACGTGCACAACGGCCGGGGCCTGCTCCGTGGGGGCGCTGTCCGGCATCTTTTAAAAACCGATTCGTCCCTCTCGAGATGCGTGACGCATTTCACATTTTGCCACCCCCCCCACCCCCCTCCCATTTAATCACAGCTACCGGGTTGACTTTGGGCACAGAGCGGATGTGATCTCGGGTCAGATCATGGAGATCTGATGGGGAACCCTGGATCCTGACAGAACTGTTGACATCACATCCCGGTCACCTAGGCAACGGTATCGCTGGTGGGGAAGAAGCTTAGGGTTCTAGTCAAGTTCCAACACCGATGAAAACGAAGAAGAAGAAGGCTAGGAAGAAGGAGACGAGGAAGAAGAAGAAGACGAAGAGGAGAAGGAGGACGAGGACGAGGAGGAAAAGATTTCACCTCAAGCTGCTTGCTAGTCGTTCATCTCCAGGCAAACCGTGTACCCGCGTACACGACACAGGCCAAAGACTCCATGACAATGCATAGTCTCTCTCGCTCTCTCTCTGTGGAAAAATTTCCCTATGGCACAAAAAAATCCTTTCAGACAGAGGGGGAGGGGGGGGGGGAAGAAAATTAAAAAAAGAAGGGAGGTGGAAGGGGGGGGGGGGGGGGGGGGGGGGGGGAAGAGGCCCAGCTCCGCCCTGCAGTCTGTTGTAATCGGCTGATCTTCACATTGGGATGGAAATGGCCTGCCCCTCCCGCCCCCTCCCCAACCCCCAACCCCCCCCCCCACCCCGCTCCTCCCCCCCCCTTCTCTCTCTCCCCCCACCCCCCACCCCCTTGCCTCCCCTACATCACCACCCTCCCCGTCATTCAGACCTACTCTGGTTTTGTGTAGAAGACGAGCTTCTTTTTATTTTTTTATTTTTATTTTTTTTTAATGTTAGGCAAATTTTATGCCGCGCCGATGCAGCCGCAATACATTGCAAACGCCGCCAACACGTGCACCACGCGAGAACACGTCGGGGAGGGGGCGGGGACCAGGGCGAACTCTATTGGAGACCCCAGTTATGAGCTGCGAGCTGGCGAAGGCACGCCACGTGACTTGTTGGCCCTGGAAGGCTGAGGGGCGTGGGGGTGAGTGGTGTACGTGGGGGGGGGGGGGGGGGGGGGAGTAGACAGGAACGGTGCGCGAGTGTGTTGGGGGAGGGTGGGGCATGGAGACGCATAAAACGAGAAAAAAGTTGCTGGACGTGTTCTTAGCCAGCGTTTCACTGTAAACCAGTGAACGTACACGCCATGCTCTGAAGGGGTTTTGTGAACAGTGTCACTGGAACATTTTCTGCAGTGTTCCGTGACGTTCAGAAAGGCCGCGTTCGATGTGAAGAAGGGAAAGACATAGTAATGGTTATGAAGATGATGATGATGATGGATAAAAGATGCCAACTGTGATAATCTCTCTCTCTCTCTCTCTCTCTCTCTCTCTCTCTCCTCTCTCTCTCTCTCTGTATCAGTGTGTGTCTCTCTCTCTCACTCTCTCTTTGATCTTGTTGATCATTCCATTCTTCTAAAGAAACTATCTGTCTACTTGAACCATACCCCGACAATCTCATTATTCCAATCATACTTGAACGATAGGACTCAGTATGTGGCGCTTAATGGGAAAACCTCCACTTCAGACTTTGTCAGACATGGAGTCCCACAGGGCTCTGTACTAGGCCCCCTACTATTCTGCATCTTCATTAATGATTTACCATTGTCCGTATCAGATGAAAAGGTCACGACAGATTTATTTGCTGATGACTCGTCGCTCCAAACGAATGGTAGTGATCTACAGACAATAGAAACTTCTCTCCAGGAAAGTCTAAACGACGTGTCAGACTGGTGTCATTCAAACTCAATGGTCATACACCCAGCCAAAACCAAATCTATGATTATAGCTACCCGCCAAAAACACCAGTTGACTCCTCTTTGCCTAAAAACTTCAGTTGAATGGCACTTCTATCGAGCAGGTAGATGAGCATCGTGTTTTAGGGTTAACGATAGATAAAGAATTGCAATGGCAATCTCATCTAAATAACGTATGCAAGGTAGTCTCAAAACACCTTTTCCTGTTATCTCAATTAAAGCGCTACGTCAACAGTAATGTGCTTAAACTTTTCTTCAATGCACACATAATGTCACGTATAAATTACGCCTCAACAGTGTGGGACGGCAGTAGTGACGTCCACAAAAAAAGGCTGAATTCTCTCCATAGACGTGCAGCAAAGCTACTCCATCCAGCTGTATCTTAACAACAGACGAAAAACTAAAAGCGCTGAACATACTTCCTCTGAATAGGCAATTGGAATTCAACAAGGCATCATTTATATTTACAATCTTGACAGATACTATGCCATGTTATATCAATGCCCTTTTTACAAGATCGAACAGCTTTTCTGGCTCGACGAAATTCCTTCTTCCCTACCCACGCATTGATCTATACAAAACAAGCCTAGCTTACTCTGGACCATATGTCTGGAACTCACTTCCACCGAATCTACAAAACATGAATACTTTAAAACCTTTCAAGGAACATTTGCATAAACATTTTATGTCTCAGTAGTTAAATTATTCGATTACAATGATTAGCGTCCATTCGCTAAGTCTTCTGTGAACCATACTTTGGATAAATCGTCTCAACATAAAACCTACTCCGTTAAAATCGCTCATCCCCACTCCCACTCTGTCTACCATCCCTTTTCTCCTCCCCCTACCTACCATTGTCTCTTCCCCACCCTCCTCTGACCTCTCTCTCTCTGTAGTTTTTGTTTGTTTGTTTGCTTGTAAGTTTCCTTTTGTTTTACCATCCCCCATCTCATTAGTGCTTTTATGAGCAGTTTGCTTATCATTGTAGAATTAGATTATCATGTTGGTATGTTGAATTGTCTGTATGAATGATATGTGCTGAAATAATGTATGCATGACAAGGACAGATTGTAAGACTAGGCTTTGGCCTAAATCTTCATCCTTGGGTATTAAAGATCAATCAATCAATCAATCAATCAATCTCTCTCTTTTTGTCCCTCTCGCTCACCTCTCGCTCTCCCTCCCTCCCCCTTCTCTCTCTCTCTCTCTCTCTCTCTCTCTCTCTCTCTCTCTCTCTCTCTCTCTCTCTCTCCCCCCCCCTCTCTCTCTCTCCCCTCTCTCTCTCTCTCTCTCTCTCTCTCTCTCTCTCTCTCTCTCTCTCTCTCTCTCTCTCTGTATCGGTCTGTCTCTCTCACTTTTTTCTCTCTCTCTGTCTGTCTTTCTCACTTTCTCTCTCTCTCTCTCTCTCTCTCTCTCTCTCTCTCTCTCTGTCTCGACTGTATTTTGTCATTGTCAATAAAAACGATTCTGAAGTCTCTCTCTCTCTCTCTCTCTCTCTCTCTCTCTCTCTCTCTCTCGCCTCACTCTCCCCCCCTCTCTCCCTCTCTCTGTCTCCCTCCCCCTCCCCCGTTCCTTCCTCCCCCCCCTCTCTCTCTCTGTTTAAAAAATGATGACGCTGATGATGATGAGAATAATAGTACAAACAACAAAGATAATAAAACAACTGGTTTGACGCGCCAGTCCTTGCTGATGTCGGAGACGGGGCTCTCACCCCACCCCCACCCCTAGTCCCCCTCCCCCCCCCCCTCGTTCACCCCACCCCTCCTCCCCAAGAACTGTCAATACATGTTGCATAGAGCGCGTCATGTTACTGGTCGTGAAGGACAAACGCCCCAGACATGTGCTTTAGGATTAGTGCGTTTGGTTTTCCTCTCATTCTTTTTAGTGGTATTCGTTTCGTTTCATTCTTTTTGGTGGTATTCGTTTAATTCTTTTTAATGTTATTTCGTTTCGTTTTAATTCTTTTTAGTGGTATTCGTTTCGTTTAATTCTTTTTAGTAGCATTCGTTTCGTTTAATTCTTTAAGTGCTATTCGTTTCGTTTAATTCTTTTTAGTGGCATTCGTTTAATTCTTTCTAGTGGTATTCGTTTTATTCTTTTTAGTGGTATTCGTTTCGTTTAATTGTTTGTAGTGGCGTTCGTTTAATGCCTTCTAGTTGTATTCGTTTAATTTTTTAAGTAGTATTCGTTTCGTTTAATTCTTTTTAGTGGTATTAGTTTCGTTTAATTCTTTTTTAGTGGTATTCGTTTAATTCTTTATAGTGGTATTCGTTTAATTCTTTTAGTGGTATTTGTTTAAATCTTTTTGGTGGTATTCGTTTCGTTTACATTTTTTTAGAGGTATTCGTTTCGTTTAATTCGTTTTTAGTGGTATTCGTTTAAATCCTTTTTAGTGCTATTCGTTTCGTTTAAATCATTTTGGTGGTATTCGTTTCGTTTAATCATTTTGGTGGTATTCGTTTCGTTTAAATCTTTTTTGTGGTGTTCGTTTCGTTTAATTCTTTTTAGTGGTATTCGTTTAATTCTTTTAGTGATATTCGTTTAATTCTTTTTAGTGGAATTGTTTAATTCTTTTTAGTAGGATTAGCTTCGTTTAATTCTTTTTAGTGGTGTTCGTTTCGTGTAATTCTTTTTAGTGCTATTCGTTTAATTCTTCTAGTGATACTCGTTTAAATCTTGTTAGTGGAATTCGTTTAATTCTTTTTAGTGGTATTTGTTTAGTTTAATTCTTTTGAACATCTGTTAACTGGATGAAAATGGCTATGATTATCAATAGTTATTTGTTTGTTTGTTTTATTAATTCATTATTTAACCTAACCATGTTTTATGAATTCATTATTAAACTAACAATGTATGTGGCGACAATCAGTTTCAAATCTGAACGAGTCGGGTGTGTACTGTGCAGTACAGCCTTCCGAACGGAGTTAGAAGCGTCCACCCTATCCCTCCACCCGTTTCTCCCTCCCTGTCCACCCCCTCTCCGCCCTTTCCAGAACTGCAAAGTTGTGAGCAGAGAATGGTTTTCAAGACGCACACTCAGCGCTCCGACAACACACACGCGCGCCCCCCCCCCCCCCCCCCCCCCACACACACACACGCACACATGCACACATACACACACACACACGCACACGCACACCACCACCACCACCACCACCACCACCACCACCAACAACAACAAGAACAATAAGAACGAATAAAGGAGAGTCTTAAAATGTTTTGTAATGCTTTATTTCATTTTTAAATGACCGTATTTCACATATTTTGTCTTTACTCAAAAGCTAGTGTGTGTGTGTGTGTGTGTGTGTGTGTAGTGTGTGTGTGTGTGTGTGTGTGTGTGTGTGTGTGTGTGTGTGTGTGTGTGTGAGAGAGAGAGAGAGAGAGAGAGAGAGAGAGAGAGAGAGAGAGAGAGAGAGAGAGAATGCGAATATTTAATGAGGATGAAAAAAAAAGGAAAAAAGAAAAAACTTCTTTACACTATGTCCTAAAAAAAAGTATAAAGATGTACAGAATGTAAAAGTATGAAGATTTACAGAATTTAAAAATATAAAGATTTACAGAATGTAAAAATGTAAAAGTATAAAGATTTACAGAATGTTCAATCATCACAAATAAAAGCGAAAACAAAATATGAATCATGAAAATCAAACACGGCAAGTCAAAACGAGAGAGAGAGAGAGAGAGAGAGAGAGAAGGGGAGAGAGAATGGGAGAGAGAGAGAGAGAGAGAGAGAGAGAGAGAGAGAGATTTTAATACATTTTTTGTTTGTTTGTTTTGTTTTGTAACCGAGCCACAAGTTCCTGTTTCTGCCCCCCCCCCCCCCCCCCCCCCCCTGCCAACCATCCCTCTCCATCTCTCCCATCCTTCGTCCCATCGCCTCCTCCCCCATTTCCCACCCATAGCTCCTCCCCCCTTCCCACCCGTACCTCCTCCCCTGCAGTCTATGGCGTCTTGTTATTTTACCCTCCCTGCCCTCACTTGTTGAGGAGTGAGGAGGGGGGGGGGGGGGGCGTTGTCTTGTTACCCTCCCTGCCCTCACTTGTTGAGGAGTGAGGAGGGGGGGGGGGGGGTTGTCTTGTTACCCTCCCTGCCTCACTTGTTGAGGAGTGAGGAGGGGGGGGGGCGTTGTCTTGTTACCCTCCCTGCCCTCACTTGTTGAGGAGTGAGGAGGGGGGGGGGCGTTGTCTTGTCTCCCTCCCTGCCCTCACTTGTTGAGGAGTGAGGGGGGGTTGTCTTGTTACCCTCCCTGCCCTCACTTGTTGAGGAGTGAGGAGGGTGTGTGTGTGTCTTGTTACCCTCCCTGCCCACACTTGTTGAGGAGTGAGGAGGGTGGTGTGTGTGTCTTGTCTCCCTCCCTGCCCTCACTTGTTGAGGAGTGAGGAGGGGGGGGGGGTGTCTTGTTACCCTCCCTGCCCTCACTTGTTGAGGAGTGAGGAGGGGCGGGGGGTTGTCTTGTCTCCCTCCCTGCCCACACTTGTTGAGGAGTGAGGAGGGTGTGTGTGTGTCTTGTCTCCCTCCCTGCCCTCACTTGTTGAGGAGTGAGGAGAGGGGGGGGGGGGTTGTCTTGTCTCCCTCCCTGCCCTCACTTGTTGAGGAGTGAGGAGGGGGTTGTAATACGAAACGTGTAACAAATTTCAGCCGTCAAGTGAATTGTGGTGCTGGGTGGGGGGCGGGGGAGGGGGGGGGGGGGGGGAACTCCCAATATCAAGTTGTTTTGGGAATGTAAGGTTTGACTTGCAACGGAACGGAAAAGACCATGCATAGTGTGAAACGACAGCACACAACCTAACATGCGCGCTTGTACACACGCAGTCTCTCTGTCTGTCTGTCTGTCTGTCTGTCTCTCTCTCTCTCTCTCTCTCTCTCTCTCTCTCTCTCTCTCTCTCTCTCTCTCTCTCTCTCTATCACGCACGCACACACACGCAAACACACGCGCACGCACGCACGCACGCACGTGTGCGTTCTTTCCGAATGTCTTCGAGTTGTGAGATTGTGTCTAGACGGCCCGGACAGTAACGCGTGGAAGTGGTTTTCATCTTTGAGGTTTACTCATCAACTGGTGTCGTGGGCATGCGTGTCCTGATGAACAGAGAGGCAACAGTATATGGCCAATAAATGGCTATACCTTCTGTTGTCGGCATGTGTGTCCTGATGAACAGAGAGGCAACAGCCAATGGCCAATAGATTGCTATACCTTCTGTGGTCGGCATGCGTGCCCTGATTAATACCAAGACAATGAGTTCACCGCTTAATATGACAGCTTCTGTGCTGTGCATGTGTAAATCCTTATCAAGAGACAATGGGTCCACGGCTAGCTACACTTTATGACATGAGAACTCAATGCATTTTGTTCCCACCGTGTGTGTGTGTGTGTGTGTGTGTGTGTGTGTGTGTGTGTGTGTGTGTACATACATACACATGTTATCTTACTTTTTGTTTGCACGAATGTTTAATGTGTGAAGTAGGCCTATATTGATCTACGGTCTTTTTTTTGATTGATAAGTTTGCTGCTATTGCCTATTCTCTCTTCTCTCTCTCTCTCTCTCTCTCTCTCTCTCTCTCTCTCTCTCTCTCTCTCTCTCTCTCTCTCTGGCTTGTGAAAATGAAAAACCCAATTTTTTCCCTACTTATTTGTATTAACATTTCTTTCTTTCTTTTTTTTTTTTTAATAGTGTCTTAGTTATTGCTGTAAAAAGTCATGCATGTTTTTTATTACAAGATTTATGATAGGCATGCAAGGCTTCCCCCCCCCCCTTCCCCCTCCCCCTCCCCACCCCTTTTCCTCAGTGTAGTGGAATCTATCTATCGTTAACTAGCCCCCTCCCCCTCCCCACCCCTTTTCCTCAGTGTAGTGGAATCTATCGTTAACTAGCCCCTCCCTCCCCCCCCCCCACCC
>CM031623.1:29054346-29064346 GCA_018398815.1 Conus ventricosus
TGTCTTCATCAGCTCACTGTTGCTGTTGTGGTAGCGAGGCCTGGTGGGGCGACTGTTGTATGGGGTGAACCCACACAACAATCGCCCCACCAGGCCTCGCTGCCACAACAGCAACAGTGAGCTGATGAAGACAGGGAAGACAGGGCGACCCTGTCGAAATATTCTTCAAGTAAATTTTTGATTCCGAGTCTTTAACTACTTTTCTAATGTCGAATCCAGAATCCAGAAACCTATATTCTTATAAGCATTACTACACTTGTATAATTACTATCATTATGAACATCATCCAACAGTACTGTTTGCTTTTCCAATAATACTGTTTGCACGAGTTTCCCTTCCCTCTTCCCTGCACATAATTATGTGTATGTGGAGATGTAGGTATATGAGCTCCTACCTCCACCCCCAGCCTTTAGTTTTTTGTTTGTTCCAATAGTAATGATTGTTCTTTACCCATTGATCACTTCTATTTCTTTCCGACCATTATTATTAGTACCAACATCACTTCATACAACCACTATCATTATGATTACCACCTTACAGTTTTGTTTACTTTTATTTGTTGACCATTTCTATCCCTTGCTACTAATCACTATTATTGTTTTACCATTATTACTATCACCATTATTATCATCATACTATTGAGCAACAATTTTGTTTTTATTTACATTAAAAAAAAATCCTCTGACCCTTGTTCGTTCTCCCTGTGTGTGTGTTTAAGCCACTGTTAATTAATACTACAACTATCATCGTCATATTATCACCAAAATTGGTAGTAGTCCATCCGTCATCATTTGAATGTTTTCATCACCACGATCATCAGGATTATTACTATTGTTCTCATTATAATATTTTCATCACCACGATCATCAGGATTATTACTATTGTTCTCATTGTTATTATTGTCATCATTATTATTTTAACTCCCATGGTCCCCTTCCCAACGGCCTCGTTTCCAGTCAACACCCATCGTGCGCCGACTGTGAGGAGAGAAGTGATTGTTCGTTCTTCGTTTTCATTGGCCTGGATGCTGTTTGTTTGGCCTGAAGAAGACCCAAGAGGTTGTAATCCGTTTGTCTAGGTTGTCCAGCGGAGCCAGTAATGTTTTCGTTTTAAAAGTTTGTGCCCATTGAGAAATAGAACCCAAACCTTATTATCTGTCACATCTTACACTGAATCGGCATTCTGCTACAAAATCAGTTACGAAATTAATGTCTCGGCATGTGAGGACTTGGTGATAGAATTGAGACGAGGAAAAACCTCAGGGCAGTGACGTAAACACGTGACAACAACACCGCTCCTGCCATGCTTATGTCTCTTTATCCTCTCATTGTGACCCTATTTTCATGGTGTCTTGTGTCTTCATCCGCTCATTGTGGCCCTATTTTCATGGTGTCTTGTGTCTTCATCCGCTCATTGTGACCCTATTTTCATGGTGTCTTGTGTCTTCATCCGCTCATTGTGGCCCTATTTTCATGGTGTCTTGTGTCTTCATCCGCTCATTGTGGCCCTATTTTCATGCCTTGCTTATGTCTCATCATCCGCTCATTTCGACCCTATATTCGTGCTGTCTTCAAGCAACATTTCCCTGCTCAAATTTCGTCCTGTCATCATTTGCGTCCCTCATCTTTCATTCTTCCCCCAACCCCATTCCCCGTCCCCTCCCTTCACACATCTTCAACACTTCTAACTCTTCTTTTTCGATGATAAAAAGTTGAAGCCACACTACACCCATGAACGATTTTACGGTTTATCATAAAACCTTTTTGAAGCAACACTGGCCAACTGACTGACAAGACAGCATAGAATTCTGTGGTTATGGAACTGAAAAGAGTTTACGGGGAAAAGAGTTCACCGAGGGGTGGGGGATGGAGGGGGAATTGTAGGAAGACACGGAGAAAAGGGAGGGGGAGGAGGGAGGGGTGAAGATGGACGGGGTGGAAAGCAAAGAGTGGGAAGTGGGTGATGGTAATGAGATGGGCTGCTTTTTCGAAGCTCGGTTGTCAGTCAGTATCATCATGATGAAGCTCGGTTGTCAGTCAATAATGTCATCATGAAGCTCAGTTGTCAGTCAGTATCAGGAAGCTCAGTTGTCCGTCAACATCATCATCATGAAGCTCAGTTGTCAGTCAATATCATTATCATGAAGCTCAGTTGTCAGTCAATATCATTATCATGAAGCTCAGTTGTCAGTCAATATCATTATCATGAAGCTCAGTTGTCAGTCAATATCATCATGAAGCTCAGTTGTCAGTCAATATCATTATCATGAAGCTCAGTTGTCAGTCAATGTCATCATGAAGCTCAGTTGTCAGTCAATATCATTATCATGAAGCTCAGTTGTCAGTCAGTGTCATCATGAAGCTCAGTTGTCAGTCAATATCATTATCATGAAGCTCAGTTGTCAGTCAATATCATCATGAAGCTCAGTTGTCAGTCAATATCATCATGAAGCTCAGTTGTCAGTCAATATCATCATGAAGCTCAGTTGTCAGTCAATATCATCATGAAGAAGCTCAGTTGTCAGTCAACATCATCATGAAGCTCAGTTGTCAGTCAATATCATCATGAAGCTCAGTTGTCAGTCATATCATTATCATGAAGCTCAGTTGTCAGTCATATCATCATCATGAAGCTCAGTTGTCAGTCAATATCATCATGAAGCTCAGTTGTCAGTCAATATCATCATGAAGCTCAGTTGTCAGTCAATATCATCATGAAGCTCAGTTGTCAGTCAACATCATCATGAAGCTCAGTTGTCAGTCAATAATAATGAAGCTCAGTTGTCAGTCAATATCATCATCATGAAGCACAGTTGTCCGGCAATATTATGAAGCTCAGTTGTCAGCCAATATCATCATGTAGATCAGTTGTCAGTCAATATCATTATTATGAAGCTCAGTTGTCGGTCAGTATCATCATTATGAAGCACAGTTGTCCGTCAATATCATCATGAAGCTCAGTTGTCAGTCAATATCATCATGAAGCTCAGTTGTCAGTCAATATCATCATGAAGCTCAGTTGTCAGTCAATATCATCATGAAGCTCAGTTGTCAGTCAATATCATCATTATGATGCTTGTCAGTCAATATCATCATCATGCAGCTCAGTTGTCAGTCAATGTCATCATAAAGCTCAGTTGTCAGTCAATATCATCATCATGAAACTCAGTTGTCAAATCTTAAAAATAAATGTTAACGAACCGCCCAGAGAACGTGGACAAACGAGTCACAAGACAAAACAACGCGTTTCGACCTCTTAGGTCTTCTTCAGGTGAGACATAAACGAATAAAACAACGAAAATTCACTTAGCTTTGATCGCTTCAGAGTTCATCGCAAGGAAGAAGGCGTTGTCACTCAATATCATCATCATGAAGCTCAGTTGTCCGTCAATATCATCATGAAGCTCAGTTGTCAGTCAATAATAATGAAGCTCAGTTGTGAGTCAACGTCATCACCATGAAGCTTAGTTGTCAGTCAACATCATCACCATGAAGCTCAGTTGTCAGTCAACATCATCACCATGAAGCTCAGTTGTCAGTCAACATCATCACCATGAAGCACAGTTGTCAGTCAACATCATCACCATGAAGCTCAGTTGTCAGTCAACATCATCACCATGAAGCACAGTTGTCGGTCAATATCATCATCATGAAGCTCAGTTGTCGGTCAACATCATCATTGTGAAGCTCAGTTGTCAGTCAATATTATCATGAAGCTCAGTTGTCAGTCAATATCATCATGAAGCTCAGTTGTCAGTCAATATCATCATAAAGCTCAGTTGTCAGTCAATATCATTATGAAGCTCAGTTGTCAGTCAATATCATCATGAAGCTCAGTTGTCAGTCAACATCATTATGTAGCTCAGTTGTCGGTCAACATCATCATCATGAAGCTCAGTTGTCAGTCAATATCATCATGAAGCTCAGTTGTCAGTCAATATCATCATGAAGCTCAGTTGTCAGTCAATATCAGCATCATGAAGCTCAGTTGTCGGTCAACATCATCATTATGAAGCTCAGTTGTCAGTCAATATCATCATGAAGCTCAGTTGTCAGTCAATATCATCATAAAGCTCAGTTGTCAGTCAATATCATCATGAAGCTCAGTTGTCAGTCAACATCATCACCATGAAGCTCAGTTGTCAGTCAATATCATCATAAAGCTCAGTTGTCAATCAATAGCACCATGAAGCTCAGTTGTCAGTCAATATCATCATGAAGCTTAGTTGTCAGTCAATATCATCATTAGGAAGCTCAGTTGTCA
Source organism: Conus ventricosus (assembly GCA_018398815.1). Taxonomy (NCBI): domain Eukaryota; kingdom Metazoa; phylum Mollusca; class Gastropoda; order Neogastropoda; family Conidae; genus Conus; species Conus ventricosus. The sequence goes on from CM031623.1 coordinate 29,058,610, forward strand.
GTCAATATCATTATGAAGTTTAGAAGGATCCTCCGCGCCCCCCCCCCCCCCCCCTTGGCCCCCTCTCCCGTCACTCAATTTAATCTAGATTTAACTGGGGAACAAACCTAACATTTGGGGGACGGGAGGGATCGGGTGAATGGACGAGGTTTGGGCAGAGAGGTGGAGCAATTTGTTATTGACAGAATGGGTATGTGAAGAGCTTTGTGAGGAGGAAAAGAAAAAAGGAGGGGACGGGGACGGAGTAAACGAAATTGTGAAGATAGCTCTCTTATTGTTGTTTTGGAAATATGCTTATCCCCCCCCCCCTCCCCCCCTCCCCTGTCTGTCTGTCTGTCTCTCCGCATGTGCATATTCGTGCGTGTGTTTGTGCGCGCGCAGGAGCACGTGCCTTCTCGCGTGCCGTACGCTGCTGCGTGTCCATACTATTTGATCGGTTCAGCAGTGAAGTCACCGCATGGGTGTTTAATTTTTCTTCCACTCAAACAGATTGTGAACGTTTGCGCAATGAATGTAGACGATAATGATGATGATGAAGAATGACGGACAGATTGTGAACGTCTGCGCAATGAATGTAGACGATAATGATGATGATGATGATGATGACGACGGTAAAACAACAATGGCGTCATTTGTCGAGCCGACGTTATAGTCCAAAAGCGACCCCCCCCCCCCCCGCCCCCCATCCTCACCCACACACGCGCGCGCAAGATCAGGAGTGACTCGCGTGAATGACCAGGGGCATGAAATGAAATGAGGCGTCCCTAACTCGACCTGTCATCTGCCGCGCGCGCTCTCTCGCCGGTTCGCACGTGCAGCGCGGTCGTTTGGGGTCTGGCTGCACGCCACAGCGGACGCCGAGGGCTGCACTGGCACACCATCAACAGCTGTTGAGCGAGAAGAGAGAGAGAGAGAGAGGGGGGGGGGGGGGGGGAACCCTTTTCCTCCGTCTGACTGCTGTCATCTGAAGCGCATGTAACGAACATTTCGACTTGTAGCGAATGTGACGATTCTCCGCAATACCAACATGTTGACACAGGAAGTACAGATCAAGAAGGAGAAGAGAAGATAAAAAGAAAAAAAAAAAAACCCACTGGATATGATTCATTATGATTAATTTTGTTGAGCACAAACAGATGTGGCGTGCTTTTGAAAGCCGTTCGGGAAGTTTACTCCTGCCCCCCCCCCCCCCACCCCCACCCCCCTGCTGGGTGGATGGAGGTTCACTGCTGGGTGGATGGGGGTTCATTGCTGGGTGGATGGAGGTTCATTGCCGGGTGGATGGAGGTTCACTGCTGGGTGGATGGAGGTTCACTGCTGGGTGGATGGAGGTTCATTGCTGGGTGGATGGAGGTTCACTGCTGGGTGGATGGGGGTTCATTGCTGGGTGGATGGAGGTTCACTGCTGGGTGGATGGAGGTTCATTGCTGGGTGGATGGAGGTTCACTGCTGGGTGGATGGAGGTTCACTGCTGGGTGGATGGAGGTTCATTGCTGGGTGGATGGAGGTTCACTGCTGGGTGGATGGGGGTTCACTGCTGGGTGGATGGGGGTTCTGGGTGGATGGAGGTTCACTGCTGGGTGGATGGGGGTTCACTGCTGGGTGGATGGGGGTTCTGGGTGGATGGAGGTTCACTGCTGGGTGGATGGAGGTTCACTGCTGGGTGGATGGAGGTTCATTGCCGGGTGGATGGAGGTTCATTGCCGGGTGGATGGAGGTTCACTGCTGGGTGGATGGAGGTTCACTGCTGGGTGGATGGGGGTCCACTGCCGGGTGGATGGGGGTCCACTGCCGGGTGGATGGGGGTTCACTGCCGGGTGGATTGGGGTTCACTGCCGGGTGGATGGAGGTTCATTGCTGGGTGGATGGAGGTTCATTGCTGGGTGGATGGGGGTTCATTGCCGGGTGGATGGAGGTTCATTGCCGGATGGATGGAGGTTCATTGCCGGGTGGATGGAGGTTCATTGCTGGGTGGATGGGGGTTCACTGCTGGGTGGATGGGGGTCCACACCGGGTGGATGGGGGTCATTGCCGGGTGGATGAGGTTCATTGCCGGGTGGATGTGGGTTCATTGCCGGGTGGATGGGGTTCATTACCGGGTGGATGGGGGGGGGGGGGTTCATTACCGAGTGGATGGGGTTCACTGCCAGGTGGATGGGGGTTCACTGCCGGGTGGATGGGGGTTCACTGCCGGGTGGATGGGGGTTCACTGCTGGGTGGATGGGGGTTCATTGCCGGGTGGATGGAGGTTCATTGCTGGGTGGATGGGGTTCACTGCTGGGTGGATGGAGGTTCATTGCTGGTTACTGCTGGGTGGATGGGGGTTCACTGCTGGGTGGATGGGGGTTCACTGCTGGGTGGATGGGGGTTCACTGCTGGGTGGGGTTCACTGCTGGGTGGATGGGGGTTCACTGCTGGGTGGATGGGGGTTCACTGCTGGGTGGATGGGGGCTCACTGCTGGGTGGATGGGGGGTTCACTGCTGGGTGGATGGGGGTTCACTGCTGGGTGGATGGGTGTTCATTGCTGGGTGGATGGGGGTTCATTGCAGGGTGGATGGGGGTTCACTGCCGGGTGGATGGGGTTCACTGCCGGGTGGATGGGGTTCACTGCCGGGTGGATGGGGTTCACTGCCGGGTGGATGGGGGTTCACTGCCGGGTGGATGGGGGTTCACTGCTGGGTGGATGGAGGTTCATTGCTGGGTAGATGGAGGTTTTCAGGCTGAGAAAATCCGACCGCACGATAGGTTCGAACTTGCGACCGCCAGCTCCGCAGACAGGCGTGCTAATATCATCTGGCGTGCTTGTGTCTAATATCATCTGGCGATGAAAAGACATTAAATAAACCACTGAACTGAACAGGCGTGCTAACCAGTGACCACGGGCCAGTGACCACGGACCCTCATAATCCTAATGGTATGAAATCTTGGTTATGTGGACTGCGTAGGAAAAAAAGTCCCCGGCCCTCTGTGGCAGAAACTGTACAAGAAGAGTGGCAACAGAACTGATCTTTACCGATGCACATACTGGAGATGATCTTTTTTGTCGTCGTCAGAATGTGTTGATTGTTGTCTTGTCCTGTCCTGTCCTGTCCTGTTTACACCGCGCTATGCCGGGTATGCTACATGGTATTGAAAAAAAAACCCATATGGTACTTAACATCATGGAGGGAAAAAAAACAAACTTTGACGCCGAAAAATTAAACGCGCGCACACACACACACACACACACACACACACACACACACACACACACACACACACACACGCACACACCGATTTCTTTTCCGTCAAATTTTTAAGAGCAGATTACACAATGTGTGCTTTATTCAAAACTTTGTGGTGTTCGAATGACATCTCACAAGAAAAGAGGTCTGAAGACCCCCCCCCCCCCCCCCCCCCCCCCCTCCCTTCCCCCTCCCGTTTAAAAAAACACGTCTTCTGTTTTAAAATAAATGTTACAGTGTTACAAAACACGGGTTCTGGGTATTTTACCGATTCATTTCTTTTGGATTTCCTGGAAGTCTTACCTTCCCGACACCTACACTCGTCATCTGAAAGATCCCCATCACCACCACCACCCCTTTCTCTCTCTCTTCTCTCTCTCTCTCTCTCTCTTCTCTTCTTCTCCCCTCTCTCTCTCTCTCTCTCTCTCTCTCACACACACACACACACACACACACACACACACACACACTTGTTTTTCCTGTGTCATATTTGAACAGATGTGGCTGTAGCGTGCGTGGGCAACATTGCATACTAGGACGCATCTTAAGGACTCTCACACGAAAATTACAGTTTCAACTTCACACACACACACACACACACACACACACACACGTACACACACACACACACGTACACACACACACAGACGTACACACACGTACACACACACACACACACACACACACACACACACACACGTACACGCACGCACACACACACACACACACACACCACACACACACACACACACACACACACACACACACACACACACACAGGTTTTGTGTGTGTGTGTGTTTTGTGTGTGTGTGTGTGTGTGTTTCCAGCCTGTGAGTCATGTTGTGTGTGGGTTGGGGGAGGCAGGGGGGACGGGAGAATGGAGGAAAAGGGCAGGGTTGGGTGGGGAGGGAGGGGCTGCAGAGTGGCACTTGTCTCATGGCCTGTGCACGGGGTGGAGGAGAGGGTATGGGTGTGTGGTGGTGGTGGTGGTGGTTGGTGGGGGGGGGGGGGTGTAGGGGTAGATTGGTGGGTGGGGCTGGAGCGGTGTGGGGAAGGTTAGCGCAGGGAGAAGTCAAGGACTGTGCTCTCCACTGATTCGGCGCCGTGATAGGCAAGTTATTGGCACAGGTGATTGATGTTGTCGTTTCATAGATCCTTTCTACCTTTGTTTTGCAATGAATCGATCTGCGCGTCCCTCTGTCTGTCTGTCTGTCTCTCTCTCTCTCTCTCTTGAAAGAGGAGGGAGAGTACTTTGTGAAGAGCCGTCTAGTCTCTAAGTGAGACGAGCGTTACTTGCATTATAAATGCGTAAGAGTTCGCTCAGTCGATTTTTTTTTTTTTCAATCATCATCATTCCTTCCGCCTAGGAGATTTATCTTCACTCTCGTCAATTGGTTCTGCCCGTGTGTGTGTGTGGGTTAAAATAGCACATTAACGGCAGAAGCGACGTTTAAACAGGGGGGGGGGGGGGGGGGGGGGGGGTGGGGGAGAAAGATGGGGTGTGGGCCAGGAAGAATTGGGGTCAAAGGCCAGGACCGGGTGGAAGGGGTGGGGTAGGGGTCTGTCCAGCATGATGGTGACCACTGTACACCTGGCGCTGACCACTGCAGGTCCTCTGGGATTAAAAAAAAAGGAATTTATTTGTATTTTCTCCAAGTTTCTGTATAGGACTATACGATTTCGACATTTCAAAAATGAAAAAGTAAGGGAAAACATAACTGAACTGTGGACAGAGGGAAGGAAATATCAGAAAAAAGTGCAACATAAAGAAATCGAAAACACATATGACACACACAAAAGAATTTGAATAACTGCCAGCCATTCCTTTAAAAAAAAAAGAATTACGTGTCAATATATATTGATGGCATTGTAGAGTATCACAAAGTAATTTTTAATAAATATGCGATCGTTATGATAACACATTTAGCTGGCTCGGAGGTCTTGTTTCTTTGTTTTGGTTAATGTTTTTTTCTTTAACTTTTGTTTTTATTATTTTCGTGTTTACATTCTTTCACTTTCAGTTAATTCTTTACACTTACGCCAGACAGTGTTAAGCTTTGTGGACGTTGGATTTCTTGTTCAACGTGTTGCATTAAAACGAATTCATAGGAAACTGCCTGCTGGTACGTTGCCTGGCGGTTCGCCTGGGTTCGAATCCCACAAGGAACTTTTCGTTTTTTATTTGTTTATATAATCGTGTATTCAGTCAGTCATTCATTCATTTAATATTGTTGCTCATTCAAATGGTAAATTTCAAGGTCAACTGGTATCCAGGGTACTTTTCTTGATTTATATGCCAGCTGTTTTAACCATGGGAACAATGTTGGTAATAGTGTACAGATAAATTCTCAAGTTTTGACCTTCTTGTTCATTTCAGTCTTTGTTGATTGTTCATATTTTTTGGATTCCACCAGTCTTTGGGGATTGTTCCCATTTCATCGATTTCAGTAATCTTTGTTGATTGTTCATATTTCATGGATGTCGGTAATCTTTGTGGATGTTCACATTTTG
>CM031623.1:29066846-29081846 GCA_018398815.1 Conus ventricosus
CACACACACACATATATATATAGAAGCCGTATTCAGGGTTTCACAGTATGGGGCATGGAAAGGGGCGGGGTGGGTGGGGGAGCAGGGGATGGGTTGCTTTCTGAAATGGCCTCGGTAATGCATGAACGGCTGGATGAACGCGTGGGGAAAAATGCGGAAAGAATATGAACATGTAGCCGTCTAGATTTTTTTTTTTTTTTTTTTGTAAATGGGGGCAAAAAAGAAAAAAGGGAACGGAAACAGCCGTCATGGTGCAGTAGTTGGTGTAGCTGGCGGGCGCACTAGGGCACGCGAGTTCGAATCCCATCTAGGCATAAATTTGGGGGACTTGATCGATCCCCGCGGACTCCCAGCCAGCGTGGAGTGTGTCAAGACGAGGACCACACGGTCGAGTTCCATCCACATCAAAGGATTCGTCCCTCTGAGACTGTCGCTCAGTTCTCCTGTCGCTCAGTTCTCCTGACCAATACTGCAGGTGTCTGTACCTCACGGGCCTGGTTGACGCCGGCATGAAAGAGCAAAGTGTGCAGTTCTGTCATGTCGAACCTCAGATCCGAATGGAGCAATTACAGCATCACCTTTATCCTCAAAGATCTTCATTAAATAAAAGCAACGAAAACAGAAAAAAAGAAGAAAAAATGTTAATGATTTCTCAATGAAGGGTTGTCGCCACCTGAACTTGTTTCAGTGGGAAATAGGTTGGGGAAGTTCCAAAATTAACTTCTCGTCGATCAGTTCTTCGAATGAGACTATAAACCGAGGTTCCCGTGTGTGAACGCACGCATAACATCTTGCACACACGTAAAATCCCATCAGCATCTTTCGGAAGAGGTCAGTTTGACCGTTGATATGGATGACACGTTACACATAGCATGCACCCTGCGTGAGGAATGTAAAGAATGAAGGAAGTAAGAAAATTGAGTGAACGATACTGAGTGATATTGACTGGACGACACGAGAAACGACTGAATGAAGCGCCAGCTGGCAGCTTTTCAGTCGGCATACCAAGGTAGGCAGCTCATTGTGTAAACGAGTGTGGATTGCAAAGCGCTTAGAGCTTGGTCTGTAGCCGAGAATAGGCGCTAAATCTATATAAGTATTCATAATAATAATAATAATAATAATAATGATAATAATGATGAATAATGATGATAACAACAATAATGATAATAATGATAATTCCGACCGATTCCCTCGCCCCTGCTCTCTGCTTTCCCCCGACTCGTATCCCCCCCCCCCCCACACACACACACACACATCCACCCAATCCACCCTAGCCACCCCCACCCCATCCCAATCCACTCCAACCACCGCTGCCACCCCCAACCCCCCGACACACACACACACACACACACACACACACACACCCAGCATGGTTTCTCTCCTAGGCTGCTGAAATTTAAGCGTGTCGTCTCATTTCACCGAAGGAGGGGGTGTCCATACTATGTAACTGGAGGTAACCCATTGCCCCACATTTAGGGGTGACAGGCTCCGATTGCTTACAGACCTGCCGGCCACGACGAGGGAAGGGGGTGGGGGCAGGGTGGGGCATGATATTGTGTCTGTCGATGAGTCACTGTTGAAGCCATTAGTCGCTCAGCACGCCAGTGTTGATCGGTGTGTTCTTGTTTCTCGTTGTAGGAAGGTCGGCCTTGAAAGTTGACTCTAGAAAAAGCGGTGGTTATTTTTGTGATTCCAGGTGCGCGCAGGGTTTTGTTTTGTTTTTGTTTTGTTTTGTTTTTGTTCTCTTTTCCATTTTTTGGTTTTCGTTTAAATACTCACGCATGTGCTCATGTGGGTCATTTTACGTGTTTTTGTTGTCATCTCTCTCTGTGCGTGCGTGCGTGCGTGTCGTGCGTGTGTGTGTGTGTGTGTGTGTGTGTGTGTGTGTGTGTGTGTGTGTGTGTGTGTGTGTGTGTGTGCGTGTGTGCGTGCGTGTGTATACGTGTGTGTGTGTGTGTGTGTGGGCGTGCATGCGTGCGCGTGTATACGTGTGTGTGTGTGTGTGTGTGTGTGTTTGTGTGTGTGTGTGTGGTGTGTGTGTGTGTGTGTGTGTGTGAGTGAGTAGACAATTCTCATTTTATGTTTTGTATGTGATTAGATGGATCTCATTTATTGTGTGAGCTCTGATTGTCAGATTAATCTCGTTTCTTGAGTTCTTTGTGTGTTCAGATGGACCTAATTACACGTGTGCTTTGTGTTGTCAGAACGATCTCATTTTATAATTATGTTCTTTGTGTGTTAAGATGTATCTCATTATATGTGTGTGTTTATGTGTTGTTTGTATGTTGAGATGAATCTCATTTCATGCGTTCTTTGTGTGATCAGACGATTTCATGTTGTGTGTTCTTTGTGTACTCAAATGGATCTTCAGGTGTAGTTTTAGTTCATGTTGGCAATTAAAAGCCCATGCGACCACACAGTCATATGAGGGTTGCAAAAATGGGGGGAACAAAATGAACAAGAAAAATTTAGAAAGAAAAATTTGAAGACTGATCCACATTTTGACTGTCGATGACTAAAACAAGCTAGAACCGTTCATTCTCGACGACGTATTGACCATGTATTGAAGTCCATTGACTTGTTTTATTAAAACCTGACCAGTGTATTGACCATGTATTGAAATCCATTGACTTGTTTTAAAACCTGACCAGTTACTTCTGGAGGGACATCCCTGAACAAGGCGTTTCGCGGCTCTTCTATAAGGCCGAGTGTTACATCACGCGAATTCCACCATTCAGTAAAGAGGTGGTTTAAGTCGAGTCACTCAGTACGCTGTGTTCTTCGTGTGCCATGTAAGGTCATTACACACGGTGCGCTTTGTGTGCTGAGGTGGGTCATTACACAGTGTTCTGTGTGTGCTGAGGTGGGTCATTACACAGTGTTCTGTGTGTGCTGAGGTGGGTCATTACACAGTGTTCTGTGTGTGCTGAGGTGGGTCATTACACAGTGTTCTGTGTGTGCTGAGGTGGGTCATTACACAGTGTTCTGTGTGTGCTGAGGTGGGTCATTACACAGTGTGCTGAGTTGGGTTATTACACTGTGTTGTGTGTGTGCTGATATTGGTCATTACACAGTGTTCCCTGTGTGCTGATATTGGTCATTACACAGAGATACTTGAATGCTGAGGTGGGTCGTTACACAGTGCTCTTTGTGTGCTCAGGTTGGTCACATTGACGCAGAGGACGACAGCGACGAGAAAACCAGCCATGGCTACAGCTAGCAACAACCCGCCTCCGGAAGGCAGTACCCAGGGTACCCCTCCAACTACGCCCACTACATGATGGGCCAGCAGCAGGCTGGGCTGTCAGGCGCGGACTACCGCTACAAACAGGAGGCGGCTGAGGGCCTGCAGTACAGCCAGGGCGGAGGGTCCCCCCAGGCCAGCGTCATGCCCTACGCCCAGAGCAAGATGTCGCCGCCCCAGGCCGACATGATGGGCTACGGGCAGGGCGAGATGTCGCCCCAGGGAGACATGATGGCGTACGGCCAGGCCCGGGTGTCTCCCCAGGCGGACCCCAAGATGCACTACGGACAGAGCAGCAACTCGCCCCAGGCTGAGGCTGCCTTGAGGTACAGGCAGGAGAGCATGTCGCCCGCCGCCAACGAGGCATGGACGTCAAGCCCCAGGTTCCCCTGCAGTCGCCCCCCTCCCTCCCTCCCCTCACCCTGCCTCATCACCCCGAGAACGGCAGCCCCCACACTCCCCACCACCCTCCAGGTCAGGACATGGCCCCCACCCCCGGCAACGGCGCCGACGTTTCCATGAACACCTCCACCAGCGGCGCCAGCAGCACCACGGCCACGTCCTCCTCCTCGTCCTCCAAGAACGGAGACCCCAACCGGGTGAAGCGCCCTATGAACGCCTTCATGGTGTGGTCCCGCGGCCAGCGGCGCAAGATGGCGCAGGACAACCCCAAGATGCACAACTCGGAGATCTCCAAGCGGCTGGGCGCGGAGTGGAAGCTGCTGTCGGAGGCGGAGAAAGCGGCCGTTCATCGACGAGGCCAAGCGGCTGAGGTCCATCCACATGAAGGAGCACCCGGACTACAAGTACCGGCCGCGCCGCAAGGTCATGAAGACCATGCCCAAGAAGGACAAGTTCATGCTGCCGGGTCTGCCCGCCATGGCCCAGGGCATGAGGGACCCCTCCGGCATGTACGCGGGGCAGCTGAACGGGTACGGGATGAACGGGTACCACGCCATGATGGCCGCGGACCCCAACGCTTACCAGCAGCACCTGGGGCTGGGCCAATACGGCTACATGACGCCCCACATGCAGAACCAGATGGCCGCCAACCCTACATGAACCCCTCCTACTCCTCCGCCATGGCCCAGATGGCGCCCTACTCCATGAACTCCCAGGCCTCCTCCCAGAACCCTTCCGCCTCGCACAGCCCCGACGCCATCAAACGGGAGGGTCACGGCTCCCAGGGAGGGGTGTCTGCCGGGCTGATGGCGGGCGGGCACCGCCCGGAGATCGCCCACATGATCAACATGTACCTCGCCCAGGACGGCAGCGTTGGGGACCCCAGCCAGGCCTCGGCCCTGGCCCACCACCGCTACCCCGCCGCTGTGCAGGGCCACTCTTCAGAGGCCACTGGCCAGATGTCCATGTCCCACCTGTGACGTCAGCGTGATCAGTGACGGTGACTGGCCGTAGCGTAGTGACGTATTTAACAGTCAGCTTTCAGGTCCCTGACACGTCAGCTTTGTAAATCCCTGTTGTTTTCTTCTAACCTGTAGACTTGGCCTGACTCGGTCAACCCCACCCACCCCCTGCCCTCCCAACCCTGTATTTGTTTTTAATCCTCCTCCCTCCTCCCAATATCCAGTTGCCCCTTCATTTTTTTTTTCTCAGTCCCATGTGCCGGCAGAGAGTCTGTTCAGAATGGACGTTGTGTCGCATTAGTAGAAGCCCTTCGTTGCTCTTTTACGCCCCCGCCCCCCCCCCCTCCCCCCCACCTCTCCACCTCCCCTTTCCACAGGAAGGCATGACAAGGAGCTGCCAGAGGACCAGTGGTGTCCCTTGTTTGTTCTTTCCTTGACCTTTGTGCGGTTCTGTCCAAATGGCCAGAGTGGATGACGTCACAGAGTGTAAAGACCGCTTTCAACAGACTCGTCAGAGATGGAAGTGTGTCGTCACTTCTCCACCACCATTCAACGAATGCGCCGCATTGCCCTGTCTTCAGAAACATTGTCAGCCGCAAGGTCAGCAGTCCTGCTTATGGGCCTAGGAAGCTCTTCTGAACATTTTGCCGATGTCTTCAGCAAAGAGTGCCATTCATGTAGAGACGCTTCTCTCTCTTTCGCTCTCGCTCCCCCCCCCCCCCCCCCCTTTTTTTTGTGGTTAGGCGTTGTTTTCCCATACTACGTGCCACAGGTGCATTCACAGAGCACAAGTCTGGTTTTGCATACCCCCACTCCCCCACTCCCCCACCCCCTTGCTAAAATACTCTGAAGGTGAAAGACGGTTGTGATTCTTCAGCGAATCGCCCATGTAGTCAGACAATATCTTTGATGCCGATGCGGAGTGAAGAGAACACAGAACCAAGTTGTATACGGCCGGCACCTGATGTGTAAACCCAAACACTTTGTCTTGATATACGATGCTTTTGAACCTGGAACACGGCCACCCGACATCATATCGCCGTTCGCCATGTTCTGCATCTTCCGACATTTTGTTTTGTCGTTCTGTAGACCGACTTTGCCCACCGAAGAGCGAATGGGAAAAAAAAAAGAATGAACAGCCCAAAGTGACTTTTGACACTGAACCTAACTGGCTGGAAGATTGGCAGCAGGCCCAAAATAAAGGAATCACAGCAGTGTGTGTGTGTGTGTGTGTGAGACAAAAGAACGGAGGTTGAACGCAGCTCGCAGCAATACAACGAAATCTTCCCTTCGCAGCTCCAATGAAAGCCACTGTGCGTGTGTCGCCCAGAGTGCCATGTCTTTGGAGGACGTGCGCTGTCCGGGAGACGTCGATCCTGGATGCATGTGGTGTAGCTCTGCCAGTGTGCCTTGAATGTCCTGCAGCCAGCCCCTGCCCCGCCGGTCAGCAGACCGCGGTCATCGCCCTATGACGTCATTGAGGACCAGGTGTTGTGGGAATTTCAGTGACGTGTCGTGACGCGTGATCCCCATGACGCGTGATCCCCGTGACCTCAGTTGTAACGTGAGTCTCGGATGTTGAATTTGGTGCCTTGGGGGGGAAAGACCCGGGTGGGACTCGATGATCTCAGTGTGATAACGCTCACCTCCAGCGTGGAAGTCACGAACCTCTCTCCTGTGCCATGACGTCATTCAGTTCCGCGAGGTATCACCTGACGTCAGCAACTCTATGGTATGGTGTTATGGAGTTGTTCTTTTTTTCCCCCCATGTATGTCATTTGTGTTTTTATTTTAGCAACCGAGACCAAATTTTGGCTATGCAACGTTGTAGGATTTGTTACTTGCTTGCGAATGAATTGTGGACACACACACACACACACACACACACACACACACACACACACACACACACACACGCTCGCACGCGCGCGCGCACGCACGCACACATGCACACACACACACACACACACACACACACACACACACACACAGCCCCCTTTCCCATTTCACACACACGCACACACACACACACGCACACACGCCTCCCTCTCCCTCCATCTCTCTGTCTCTCTCATACACACACACACACACACACACACACACTCGCTCACACACACACACACACACACACACACACACACACACACACACACACACACACACACATGATGACTGTGAGGAATGACCGTGTACAGTGTATGAAGGATGGCGGCAAGCTGTCCTCATAAAAGGCGTCGATCACGGCGCCCATTGTGCCTTCAGTGATTCTGTTGGGAGTCCCTTACAACGGCCGAGTTTGCCAAAGGCGCACGCTCATTTCAAACTGTTTCATTGGATTGGGATTTTCCCTTATTTTCTTTTTTTTTTCCTTCGTGTTATTCGTCTTTAATGGTTTGGTTTGTGTTAGAGATAGTTATACCATGCATAATAACTTGGAACCGATTTTTATCTAAAGGGCGAGAGGGTGGAATGACAGCTATATAGATGATGACAATAATAGGAGCCTTCATGAACTGATTTTTTTTTCTCCCTGCTCACCGCAGGGCCCCCCCCCCCTCCCCAGTATGTTCGCATAGTGATCGCAGTCTAAGTGGTAGTTTGTCTGTTGATGCCCCATGTTAACGACCAAAGCAATGTGGATTGAATATCACGATCAATGAATGTTCAGCTGAACAAAATCCAGATCTACAGGCACAAAGTTACATTAACACGACGTTGTATGATAGTAGCACTGCATTGAAATCCGTGTACATTCACTCGTTGCATTTTGTGTTTTTTGTTTTTATTTGGTTTGAGGTGGGTTTTTTTTTGTTTTCAGTGAAGACGGTTACTCTCGGTCCGGTCGGGAATCAAGAGGTTTTTTTTTTTTTTTTTTTTTAGTCTGTATATGAGTGTTTGTTTTGTGTATGAGTGTTTGTTTGTTTTGTGTATGAGTGTTTGTTTTGTGTATGAGTGTTTGTTTGTTTGTTTTGGTGTGCATCTTTTTAAAGAGGGGCGTTTTACTGATGGTTTTATAAGCATTTTAGACCTCACGGCGCTGGAAAATAATAGATACTATGGGAGAGCCAGAGAGGGTTTGTGGGTGCAGGAAGGAGTGGGGGGGGGGGGGGGGGGGGGTGGGGGTGGGGGAGTACTTGGGGTCTCAACGCTCAAATGGTTTGAAATTGATGCAAGAATGGTTATTTGCAGTCATCTGTCTGAATAAGGGTTAAAAGGGGGAAAAGAAAAACAATAGTTATGGTGTGTTTCCAATATATAGCAGTTCTTATGGTCGTTCAAGACGTCATGTGATGAAAATTAAACGTTGTTCACATATAGGGAAACCATTTCCATCCCACTCTCCCAACTTCACTGCTCGTTCCCAGGGTGAGGAGAGAATCATGGAATTGACTGTCAAAATACACCCACTCAAAGAAAACAAAACAAAATAAAACACAAAAAAGAAAAGAAAGAAAAAAAGTTGCTTCTGCAGTTTGAAAACCACTTTTCTTTTTGTTCGAATTCCAGTTTGATGTATAGTTGGCAGCATCAAGTGACATGTCCGTGTGGTGGCTACGTCTTGTCCTACTCAAACGAAGAGAGTTCGCTCTTTATTTTATCCTCTGTTCCGTATCTGAAAAAAAAAAGAAAACGAAAGAAAGAATAAAGATCGCCGATCGCTTTGTTTTCTTCTGTTCTCTGATTGAAAAAGAAAGTGGAAATCTAACCACAGATGAAAAAAAAAAAAAAAAAAAAAAAAACAGGTGCAGAACACAAGCATTTGTCCGACGCCTCCGAGACTGTCCGTTAAATGTGACTCCAATGTCCGTTTGTCTGGGGATTGATTTAAAAAATTACAGTTTAAGATCAAAACAATGAAAACGTCAATTTCTGTGAGCGAGCATGGTTTCGCCGTCGTCAATTTCTGTGAGCGAGCATGGTTTCGCCGTCGTCAATTTCTGTGAGCGAGCATGGTTTCGCCGTCGTCAATTTCTGTGAGCGAGCATGGTTTCGCCGTCGTCAATTTCTGTGAGCGAGCATGGTTTCGCCGTCGTCAATTTCTGTGAGCGAGCATGGTTTCGCCGTCGTCAATTTCAGTGAGCGAGCATGGTTTCGCCGTCGTCAATTTCTGTGAGCGAGCATGGTTTCGCCGTCGTCAATTTCTGTGAGCGAGCATGGTTTCGCCGTCGTCAATTTCTGTGAGCGAGCATGGTTTCGCCGTCGTCAATTTCTGTGAGCGAGCATGGTTTCGCCGTCGTCATTTTCTGTGAGCGAGCATGGTTTCGCCGTCGTCAATTTCTGTGAGCGAGCATGGTTTCGCCGTCGTCAATTTCAGTGAGCGAGCATGGTTTCGCCGTCGTCAATTTCTGTGAGCGAGCATGGTTTCGCCGTCGTCAATTTCTGTGAGCGAGCATGGTTTCGCCGTCGGCTTTTTAGTTTTCATTCTCTCGTATCTTGAGCTGCACGTGTAAGTATTTCTACCTCCGACAATCCCCCCCCCCCCCCCCCCCCCGTCACACACACACACAATCCATTCTTTTCCCTCACTGCATCCTGCCTGCCTTGCAGACAGTTGTTTACAGAAACCGCGCTGACAAGAAGGCCACTGCCAGACAGCTGTTTAAGGAAGCTTTGCTAACAAGAAGGCCACTGCCAGACAGCTGTTTACAGAAACCGCGTTAACAAGAAGGCCACTGCCAGACAGCTGTTTACAGAAACCGCGTTAACAAGAAGGCCACTGCCAGACAGCTGTTCACAGAAACCGCGTTAACAAGAAGGCCACTGCCAGACAGCTGTTCACAGAAGCAGCGCTAACAAAGAAGGCCACTGCAGACAGCTGTTCACAGAAACCGCGTTAACAAGAAGGCCACTGCCAGACAGCTGTTTACAGAAACCGCGTTAACAAGAAGGCCACTGCAGACAGCTGTTTACAGAAACCGCGTTAACAAGAAGGCCACTGCCAGACAGCTGTTCACAGAGCAGCGCTAACAAGAAGGCCACTGCCAGACAGCTGTTTACAGAAACCGTGCTAACAAGAAGGCCACTGCCAGACAGCTGTTTACAGAAGCCGTGCTAACAAGAAGGCCACTGCCAGACAGCTGTTTACAGAAACCGTGCTAACAAGGCCACTGCCAACGCTGTTCACAGAAGCAGCGCTAACAAGAAGGCCACTGCCAGACAGCTGTTTACAGAAGCCGTGCTAACAAGAAGGCCACTGCCAGACAGCTGTTTACAGAAACCGCGCTAACAAGAAGGCCACTGCCAGACAGCTGTTCACAGAAAACCGTGCTACAGAAGGCCACTGCCAGACAGCTGTTCACAGAAGCTTTGCTAACAAGAAGGCCACTGCCAGACAGCTGTTTACAGAAACCGTGCAACAAGAAGGCCACTGCCAGACAGCTGTTTACAGAAACCGTGCCAACAAGAGGCCACTGCCAGACAGCTGTTTACAGAAGCCGTGCAACAAGAAGGCCACTGCCAGACAGCTGTTTACAGAAGCCGTGCCAACAAGAAGCCACTGCCAGACAGCTGCACACAGAAACCGCGCTTGGGGCCGGAATAGGTCAGTTGGTAGAGCGCCGGAATTCGTAATCCAAGGGTTGCAGGTTCGAATCTCCGCCGGCCGTTTCTGTACAGGGTGATTTTCCCTCGGAGTTAACATTGGTTCTGACTCCATTTCCATACAGTCCTTCGAATGAGACTGTAAACCGAGGTTCCGTGTGTGAACGCACGCATAACATCTTGCACACACGTAAAATCCCATCACCAACTTTTGGAAGAGAAGGCCAGTTTGGCGTTGGAATGGATGACACGTTACACATAGCATGCACCTTCCCCAAAGATGGAATATGGCTGCCTTAATGACGGGATGAAAAACGGTCATACACACAAAACTCCACTCCCTTTGTTGGACAGATGGGATTAATCCTTGCCTGTCTTACAGGGAGTGTCTGCAGGAGTATCAGCCTGCGTACGCACAAGAAGAAGAAACCGCGCTAACAAGAGGCCACTGCCAGACAGCTGTTCACAGAAGCTTTGCTAACAAGAAGGCCACTGCCAGACAGTTGTTCACAGAAGCCGTGCTAACAAGAAGGCCACTGCAAGACAGCTGTTTACAGAAAACCGCGTTAACAAGAAGGCACTGCCAGACAGCTGTTTACAGAAACCGTCGTTAACAAGAAGGCCACTGCAGACAGCTGTTTACAGAAACCGTGTAACAAGAAGGCCACTGCCAGACAGCTGTTTACAGAAACCGTGCTAACAAGAAGGCCACTGCCAGACAGACTGTTTACAGAAACCGCGTTAACAAGAAGGCCACTGCCAGACAGCTGTTTACAGAAACGCGGTTAACAAGAAGGCCACTGCCAGACAGTGTTTACAGAAGCCGTTAACAAGAAGGCCACTGCCAGCAGCTGTTTAGGAAGCTTTGCTAACAAGAAGGCCACTGCCAGACAGCTGTTTACAGAAACGCTTAACAAGAAGGCCACTGCCAGACAGCTGTTTACAGAACCGCATTAACAAGAAGGCCACTGCCAGACAGCTGTTCACAGAAGCTTTGCCAACAGAAGGCCACTGCCAGACAGTTGTTCACAGAAGCAGCGCTAACAAGAAGGCCACTGCCAGACAGCTGTTCACAGAAGCTTTGCTAACAAGAAGGCCACTGCCGACAGTTGTTCACAGAAGCAGCGCTAACAAGAAGGCACTGCCAGACAGCTGTTTACAGAAACCGCGTTAACAAGAAGGCCACTGCCAGACAGCTGTTCACAGAAGCTTTGCTAACAAGAAGGCCACTGCCAGACAGTTGTTCACAGAAGCAGCGCTAACAAGAAGGCCACTGCCAGACAGCTGTTCACAGAAGCTTTGCTAACAAGAAGGCCACTGCCAGACAGTTGTTCACAGAAGCAGCGCTAACAAGAAGGCCACTGCCAGACAGCTGTTTACAGAAAACGCGTTAACAAGAAGGCCACTGCCAGACAGCTGTTCACAGAAACAGCGCTAACAAGAAGGCACTGCCAGACAGCTGTTCACAGAAGCTTTGCTAACAAGAAGGCCACGCCAGACAGTTGTTCACAGAAGCAGCGCTAACAAGAAGGCCACTGCCAGACAGCTGTTTACAGAAACCGCGTTAACAAGAAGGCCACTGCCAGACAGCTGTTCACAGAAGCTTTGCTAACAAGAAGGCCACTGCAGACAGTTGTTCACAGAAGCAGCGCTAACAGAAGGCCACTGCCAGACAGCTGTTCACAGAAGCTTTGCTAACAAGAAGGCCACTGCCAGACAGTTGTTCACAGAAGCAGCGCTAACAAGAAGGCCACTGCCAGACAGCTGTTTACAGAAACCGCGTTAACAAGAAGGCACTGCCAGACAGCTGTTCACAGAAACAGCGCTAACAAGAAGGCCACTGCCAGACAGCTGTTCACAGAAGCTTTGCTAACAAGAAGGCACTGCCAGACAGTTGTTCACAGAAGCAGCGCTAACAGAAGGCCACTGCCAGACAGCTGTTTACAGAAACCGCGTTAACAAGAAGGCACTGCCAGACAGCTGTTCACAGAAGCTTTGCTAACAAGAAGGCCACTGCCAGACAGTTGTTCACAGAAGCAGCGCTAAACAAGAAGGCCACTGCCAGACAGCTGTTCACAGAAGCTTTGCTAACAAGAAGGCCACTGCCAGACAGTTGTTCACAGAAGCAGCGCTAACAAGAAGGCCACTGCCAGACAGCTGTTTACAGAAACCGCGTTAACAAGAAGGCCACTGCCAGACAGCTGTTCACAGAAACAGCGCTAACAAGAAGGCCACTGCCAGACAGCTGTTCACAGAAGCTGTGCTAACAAGAAGGCCACTGCCAGACAGCTGTTCACAGAAACCGCGCTAACAGAAGGCCACTGCCAGACAGCTGTTCACAGAAGCTGTGCTAACAAGAAGGCCACTGCCAGACAGCTGTTTACAGAAACCGTGCCAACAAGAAGGCCCTGTTAAGCCTGTGTCGCACCAGGCGACTCTCTAGAAGCGCTCGCCTTTTAGCGCTTGACAAGACTATTAGTGTGATCGCCCAGTAAGCGAGTACAAGAGCAAATACACACCCAGTTTTGTGGGTGGTGGGGGTGGTGGTAGGGGACAAGAGCGGTTGAACATGTTCAACTTTTCAGGCGGTACCCTTTCAGAGGCGATCCAGGCACTCAGTACACAGCGGAGGGTATTGTAGTCCGCAGCCCGTCTGTTCCTAAGGCAACCATTTTACTGTTGCTTTGTGTTGGTCGTCTTCACCATGACTGTGAATTCGTCTTCGCTTTCAGATTCTGTATCACATGTTATTCCAGTTAGTTTCACACTCTTTACTGAGCTAATGACAGATAGTGTATCACATGTTATTCCACTGTTAGTTTTACACTCTTTACTGAGCTAATGACAGATAGTGTATCACATGTTATTCCACTGTTAGTTTCACACTCTTTACTGAGCTAATGACAGATTCTGTATCACATGTCATTCCACTGTTAGTTTCACACTCTTTACTGAGCTAATGACAGATTCTGTATCACATGTGATTCTACTGTTGATTTCACACTCTTTACTGAGCTGATGACAGATTCTGTATCACAAGTGATTCTACTGTTGATTTCACCAGTTTTGCTGAGATACTGATGAAGTGGGAACACCTCAGTGTGCATCGAGTCACCAGCATGGAGTAAGTCTCCCAAGTGAGGCAAGAGTTATGCTTCCTTGGCACGTGACCGGTCAGTGCTGCTTTCGTGCCGACTGGCCCGTGTGACCATTCAGGGACGAAGGGACTGTTGGAAGAGTAAGCACGGAAACTGACCAACTCTTCCTAGAGAGAGAGAGACAGAGAGAGAGAGAGAAAAAAAGAATTGAGCGAGAGAATCGCCTAGTATGACAAGGACTTTAGCGACAGCCTTAAAAGCTGAGCGAAGATAAATGGTCCTTAACACTTTTTTTTAAATTTTTTTTTTTTTATACAGTAGTAGGTTTTTACCACATACACACAAACGCACGTGCGTGCGCGCGCACACACAAACATCCCACGTTCGTGACACGAATCGGATGCGAGCTGTCTTCTCTCTCCCCCCCCCCCCCCCCCTCCCACAACAATACATGACGATTTTTCACACAGGATGGGATGGAGGGGGTCGGGAGGGGGGGGGGGGCTATGAACATGACCACACACCATAAGGCACAACAGTGTACGCATCTCCTGTCTAAGTGACGACCTACTTGTAACTACTACGTCACTTGCACATTGCACACTTTGGCACACATCTCCCCGTCTCCACGGCAACGCAGGGTTTGGCACAGCGAGGCACTCGTCTCTGTTCTGACCAGGACTGGTTGTGTTCGGCCATAGACCTGACCTAACGTCAGGATGCCTTCTGTGCCATTGTCGGGATTAGTTTGAACAAGCGTACTAGAGCATAATGATGTGAATGATTCATATTTAAATGTATTAGTTTTCAGTGCGTAAAAACACTTGCGCGCGCGTGGTGTGTGTGTGTGTGTGTGTGTGTGTGTGTGCGTGTGTGTGCGTGTGCGTGCGTGCGCGCGCGCGCAAGCGTGTGTGTGTTTGTGTGTATGTATGTGTGTGTGTGTGTGTGCGCGTGCGCGAGGGGGGGTCTGATAAGTTATTTATATGTTAGCCATTTATAACATGCTTGACTTTTATATATTTAAATTTTTCAATTGTACATTCTGCTGACCGTTTTTTATACAGATAAGCATGTTATTAGCGAGTGAGTGTGCGCTGCGTCCATGCACCCTTATGAGGTGTACTGGTTTGTGCGTTGTCTCTTGCACTGACCATTGTCTCTCCAGTTGACGCCATGTACCTTCATTCTCCACACTGGACTTTTTGTGGAGGAGAAGGTGACACTGGGCTTTTTTTTTCAACTTCTGTGCCTTCTTCATATCACATTCACACCAACACACACTCCCCCCTCCCCCCGTTCCCCCCCCCCCCCCCCCCCCCCCCCCCCCCCCCCCAATGTTCCATCCTTTTCCGCTCACACTCCCCGTCAGCCTCGTTTCCCCATAAACATCATGGATCGTTCTCTCGCGTCCCAATGACGGATGTCAATAGGGAGATCCCGTGTCGTGTCGCCACGAGGCACCCCACCAGAAAAGACTCCGCACTGCCGCAGAGTCAGTTGGTCTGTTCGCTGATGTCTGCTCTGACCCCAGCCTGTGAGTGGGTGAAAACTGAGCTCATGGCCAGAGCACGTCACAGCCTGTGAGTGGGTGAAAACTGAGCTCATGGCCAGAGCACGTCACAGCCTGTGAGTGGGTGAAAACTGAGCTCATGGCCAGAGCACGTCACAGCCTGTGAGTGGGTGAAAACTGAGCTCATGGCCAGAGCACGTCACAGCCTGTGAGTGGGTGAAAACTGAGCTCATGGCCAGA
>CM031623.1:29086846-29104346 GCA_018398815.1 Conus ventricosus
TACAAATAGATGAAATAGCTTGCTGAAATCGAACAGACTGTGACCTATTGACAAGGAAACTAATTATCCACAGAACAAGATGAGGATTAACATCATAAGACAACAGTTTTTGGGCCAATAAGTGAGGCTGGATAGTATTGAAGGCAGAAGAGAAATCAATGAACAATTTGCGAACAAATGAACCAGGCTTTTCTAAATGAGAGTAAGCATTGTGGAGGAGGGTGAGAGTGGCATCATCAGTACTTCGGTTTGGCTTGTATGCGTATTGATTTGGATCTTGATACGGAGCAGTTTCTAGAATAATTTGTTTTAGAATGAGTCTTTCAAAACATTTCATAACAATAGAAGTGAGAGCAACAGGGCGGTAATCATTGAGAGACAGGTTTGGTTTTCTTAGGCACTGGACAAATAAAAGATTTTTTCCACAAGTCAGGCACACAACAATCTTTTACAGACCATGAAAACAATACTCTAAAAACATTGCACAGCTGTGACGCACAGGATTTTAAAAGCCGCCCACCAATATTATCAGGACCCTACAGCTTTCTTTGTTTTTTAGCTTAAGAAACAGGTCTCTAACTTCTTGTGCCTCAATCTTTACACTTTCATTATGAGTTTCTCTAGAAACACTACTAGAATCATGTAACTGTTCGTACAAGTTTTCTGTTACTTTCTTTAGATTATCTTTCAAATCGTCACGTTCAAAGCGGCAATAAAATTTGTTTAGCTTTTCCGAAAACTCTTTCTGTTCTTCTAAGCCATGACTGATGCGGGATTGTTTGTTTTTGTTTGACCTGTGAGAGTTTTTAACCCTTCCCATGCATCAGCCATGTTTCCTTGTTGAAATTGAGATTCTACTTTCTCTTTATAAACATTCCGCTGTTCTTTAATTTCTTTAGCAAGTACTTTTTGAACCAATTTTCTGTCTGGTTTACTACCAGTCTGAAAAGCAGCTTTTCTTTTTATTGAGAATCACTTTGAGGGATTTTGTAATCCAAGGTTTATTGTTAGGAAATATTTTTACTATCTTTTGGGGGATGATCAGATCTTCACAGAAAGATATGTAACTCGACACGACATCGGTAGCTTCACTAACAGTGTCACATGAAGTTATAAAAACTTCCCATTCAGTACATTCAAAGCATCCTCTCAATTCTTCTACACTTTCAGGCGTCCACACTTTCACACATTTAGTAATAATAGGGTCAGTCTGTATTTTGGGTCTATACTGAGGCAAAAGGAAAATAGTAGCATGGTCTGAATTTCCAATGGAGGAAGAGCTATGGATTTGTAGGCGTGGGGTATGTTGCCATAGCACAGATCAATAGTTTTGTTTTGACGGTGGCACATGTAACATATTGATATAGGGCGGGAAGAGAAGTACATAAGTCACAGTGATTAAAATCACCCAACACAAGATTCGGTGCATCAGGATTGATCAGCTGCAAAGAACGACAAAGTCAGCGATGTCAGCTTTGTTTATAATTCAATATCTCTCTCTCTCTCTCTCTCTCTCTCTCTCTATATATATATATATATATATAATATTCAATTATACACAAAGCTTGCTCTTATGTCTTAGATTGAAGAAATAGGGGAGATAAGCATTCATATCTGCAGTGGTAGATAATTCTGCCTAACTACCAGTATGTGCTTGAGTGAGTGAATGGGGAAAAATAAAATAAATGCTTCTCAAAATGAGCCTTCAGCAAGCTTATAGTCTCCAAGGGAGACAATCTCCCAAAGGGGAGGAAACTCACTAACATACAACTCCTGGTCAGATACCGATATTTCGGAAACCAGATTGTTTTCTCCTCAGTGACCGCGGAAAGTGGTAATTTGACTCCTCTGCCTTTTCGCCACAACACACACACACGCACACGCGCACACACACAAGCACAGTTTAGAACCACGAATTACAGTCAATATCAGTCACTAACGTACAATGAATTTACGATCACAGGAACTTGAGTGCAAAAGGATTAGGGATGATCAGTCACTAATGTACAACGAATTTCCGATCACAGGGTCTTGAATGCAAAAGGATTAGGGATGATTTAAGAAAAAAAAAGCACGTTCTAAAGTGTAACATTTATTCAAAAGTAGGTTTAAGTCACACACGGGCGCGCGCAGGCACGCACACACA
This sequence comes from Conus ventricosus, assembly GCA_018398815.1. Lineage (NCBI taxonomy): Eukaryota > Metazoa > Mollusca > Gastropoda > Neogastropoda > Conidae > Conus > Conus ventricosus. The sequence goes on from CM031623.1 coordinate 29,088,993, forward strand.
CGCACGCACGCACGCACGCATGCATACTCACACACCCACGCGCGCGTACACACCCGCGCACACGCACGCACGCACACACACACACACACACACACGCGCGCGCGCGCGCACACACACACACACACACACACACACACACACACACACACACACACACACACACACACACACACACACGAGCTTAAAAAGTAAATAAAAATAAATACATAAACATACATCTATTCACGCCGGCAGGCACACACACACACACCACACACACACACACACACACACACACACACACACACACACACACACACACACAGACGTGCACGCGCGCTTGCTTTTGCCCCCTCCATCCTTCCATCTCTAGCTCCACGTGCCCTATATTCATCAATACAGCCTACCTACACACGCGCGCACGCACAAACCCGTCTGGTCACATTTACTACTGATGAGAGGCTGGAGAGTGACAATGCTCTGTCCATGGATTGTTGGAGAGTACTGGTGAGAGGCTGGAGAGTGACAATGCTCTGTCCATGGATTGTTGGAGTGTACTGATGAGAGGCTGGAGAGCGACAACGCCAATGCTCTGTCCATGGATTGTTGGAGAGTACTGGTGAGAGGCTGGGGAGTGACAATGCTCTGTCCATGGATTGTCGGAGTGTACTGATGAGAGGCTGAATAGTGACAATGCTCTGTCCATGGATTGTTGGAGTTAACTGATGAGAGGCTGAAGAGTGACAATGCTCTGTCCATGGATTGTTGGAGTTAACTGATGAGAGGCTGAAGAGTGACAATGCTCTGTCCATGGATTGTTGGAGTTAACTGATGAGAGGCTGAAGAGTGACAATGCTCTGTCCATGGATTGTTGGAGTTAACTGATGAGAGGCTGAAGAGTGACGATGACAATGCTCTGTCCATGGATTGTTGGAGTTTACTGATGAGAGGCTGAAGAGGGACGATGACAATGCTCTGTCCATGGATTGTTGGAGTTTACTGACGAGAGGCTGGAGAGTGACAATGGCACTGCTCTGTCCATGGATCGTTGGAGTGGTGCTCATCATGGTTCAAAGGGTGAACCGCCTTAGGAATGACTGACTACGCGTGGCGAGATGTTCATTTACCTGGAGCTCTGATCTGCTGCTCCTGTCTGAGCGTCTGCCGCTGAGGATGTCTGTGCAGCACGTGTCTTCCCTGTCAACATTGTCCTCTAGTCTGTCGCTGTCTTCCCTGTCAACATTGTCCTCTAGTCTGTCGCTGTCTTCCCTGTCAACATTGTCCTCTAGTCTGTCGCTGTCTTCCCTGTCAACATTGTCCTCTAGTCTGTCGCTGTCTTCCCTGTCAACATTGTCCTCTAGTCGGTCGCTGTCTTCCCTGTCAACATTGTCCTCTAGTCTGTCGCTGTCTTCCCTGTCAACATTGTCCTCTAGTCTGTCGCTGTCTTCCCTGTCAACATTGTCCTCTAGGCTGTCGTTGTCTTCCCTGTCAACATTGTATTCTAGTCTGTCGGTGTCTTCCCTGTCAACATTGTCCTCTAGTCTGTCGCTGTCTTCCCTGTCAACATTGTCCTCTAGTCTGTCGCTGTCTTCCCTGTCAACATTGTCCTCTAGTCTGTCGCTGTCTTCCCTGTCAACATTGTCCTCTAGTCTGTCGCTGTCTTCCCTGTCAACATTGTCCTCTAGTCTGTCGGGTTCCTATACAGAGCATGTGTGGGCATATGTGAACTTAAAGTGTCATGTCTTTTGCCTACCACCCCACCCACTTTTAAAGTTTTTGTTGTTTTTTTTCTTCTCCAAACCTGCCTTTGTCACGTACAGTTAAACACCCGAGACGACAGAGGCCAGAACACATTAGGAGTATGTGTTCGGACACAGTTAATGACTATTTTTTTCACGCGCGCGCGCGCGGGCGTGTGTGTGTGTGTGTGTATGTGTGTGTGTGTGTGTGTGTGTGTGTGTGTGTGTGTGTGTGTGTGTGTGTGTGTGTTGTTTTGTTTGTTTGCTTTTGCTTTTCTTTCTTTCCTTCTTTTTTCCTTTTTTTTAATGGAAGATGTGCTTGAATTTGCTTTCCACATAGAGATTTGTATGTAACCATTTGTTCAACCAATTTATCTTTAAGGACAATATCACCTCAATGTTTTTTTTCTTTCTGAAGTCAGTTATAAGCTGTATAGTCCAGACATTTCAGTTGAAGATCATTTTCATCTCACCAGTCCACCACAGACATGCTGGTTCCTCTGGTCATCAGTGTCGTCATCCTCAGCGCTCAGTACGGTCAGTGTGGACACATCTGCACACTGACCACTGGGCATGTCCTGTCAAACTTCTGCCTTCAGCTGTGTACAAGGTGTATAACAGAAGTGGTGACAGCACTGCACATCTCATCATTTCGACACAACTGCGTTTGTCTCCTACACGTTTTGTGACTCAGACGTGTTCGAAATGTTCATCCTCATCTGGTATTGGCGTAACAGATGACGTTTATTTCATCATTATTGTTATCATTGTCGTCAATATTCTAAAAGATGTGTTAAGATAACTCCGCCAAACTACATGGACAAACGAATTACAAGACAAAACACGATGCGTTTCGACCTCTTGGGTCTTATTCAGCAAGAGAAACAACACCCAGGACAACGACAATGAAGAACGAGCGATCACTTGTATCGTCAAATTCGGCGCAAGATGGCGCTGAATATTATTATTAAGAACGTTTATAATCCTAATCAGTTGGATGACCTAGGGGTTTATGATGAACAAAGATAGCCTACACATCGAACCGCAAAGCATATAGAGAAGACCTGACCTTACACCCACAATGCATTCCGCTCCACATCCAAGCCTGCCGCCACCTCGCCCTCCCTCCCACTTCCCCTCTCCACTCACCCGCTCCTCTCAAACCAAATCACCGGCATATGTTTGCAGACATCAGTTTGCTAGGATCAGAAAATGGTTCCAAAATGATTTCAAAGAGGACAACGAGGAAGCGTAGCGGGGTTGTTGAGGGAGATATTTCCACACGAAAGGAGCTTGACGGGCAAGGGAATGACACAGAGGAAGCGTAGCGGGGTTGTTGAGGGAGATGTTTCCACACGAAAGGAGCTTGACGGGCAAGGGAATGACACAGAGGAAGCGTAGCGGGGTTGTTGAGGGAGATGTTTCCACACGAAAGGAGCTTGACGGGCAAGTGAACGTTGACCAAGAGAGGGAGTGTGGACAAGAGGATGAGAAGAAAGGAGTTCACGTGACGGGGTGGACAGGTGCTACAGTTGGGTTAGATGCTGAAGACAAGAGGATTCCAAGCATGATAGCAGAGAGATGCAGCTTCGTAGGACACCGCTAGCCGAACATGTGACACATCTGTTATGGAGCTCCACGTTTCAATCAATGCTAACAAGTTTAATTCGATTCTGGTCACAAACACAAACTTTGAATGAGAAGCATATTTGGTTGTTGTTATCATGGAAACGGGAAAAGCTGTTTAGTTTGCTGCTGGTATATGACTTCGTCTGGTTAATTCACCACGAATCATGATCTCAGACCGTACTATAGTGGAAAGTCACACGTATATGTAGCCAATCTTTGCTTTGTATTTAGTAAGATTTCATATATCTTTTTCTATTTGGTAAACATTGCGTTTAAATGATCTTATCTATAACAACATAAAGCAATATTTGCATACAACGTTGTTGAACATACTTTTTGCACAATCATTAATATAAAGAGAATTATTCTAAGTGATAACATTTCCACGAGAGGGTCAATATTTTTATACTGAAATTACCTGTGAAAACGTTTATTTTCAGATTTACAGCTCTTACGACTTTGTGTGACATCTTCACTCATGGGATGGCTGAGCAGGTCTTGTCAATATTTCTCGTTCTGACAAGTTGGCGTGTGCCAGTCCTTGTAACTGACAAGAACAAGTAACGTTAAAGTCACACACACACACACACACACACACACACACACACACACACACACACACACACACACACACAGAAGAGCACTCACACACACTCTTCACACACACACACCACTTCACACACACACACACACACACACACACACACACACACACACACACACACACACACACACACACACACACACACAAGCACTCTCACACACACACACACACACACACACACACACACACACACACACACACACACACACACGAGCACACACACACACACACACACACACACACACACACACACACACACACACACACACACACACACTTGTCTAATATCACATAGTTTGTGAAAAGACGTAAAATTAAAGTACTACTACTACTACTACACACACACACACACACACACACACACACACACACACACACACACACACACACACACACACACACACCATTTCATACACACACACACACACACACACACACACACATACACACACACACACACACACACACACACACACACACACACACACACACCATTTCATACACACACACACACACACACACACACACACACACACACACACACACACACACACACACACACACACGAACAACCCAAAAGAGAGTTAATCACAGCTTTGATACTGACGTAAGTCAGAGAACATACTGATAACTGTGAGCCCTGCATGCTGCCTTTGCTAGGTCCATAAAGGAAGCAGAGGAAACAGTTGTCCTCGTTCACTCCCACAACCTCACAATGACCAGCATGGCTGCGCGGGAGACTGGGAGGAGAGTGGATCGTCTGCATGTCAAGTAGCCCTTCAAAGGAAGGTCACTCTCCGATCCCTTCCCTCTGCGCTTCACCGAGTAGGCCTGTCGGTCGTTTGGAAAAAATTTTCCTCATGTCAAATTTTTTTTCTTTTCTTTTTTGTTTTTGTTTTGTTGTCACCCTATGTGGCAGCACGGCAGGCGTGCTGCACTCGCTGCACAGCGCAGAACCACTGTGACCTTCGGACCCGCTGTGTCACTTGAGGGTCTCTGCACAGCACAGAACCACTGTGACCTTCGGACCCGCTGTGTCACTTGAGGGTCTCTGCACAGCGCAGAGCCACTGTGACCTTCGGACCCGCTGTGTCACTTGAGGGTCTCTGCACAGCGCAGAACCACTGTGACCTTCGGACCCGCTGTGTCACTTGAGGGTCTCTGCACAGCGCAGAACCACTGTGACCTTCGGACCCGCTGTGTCACTTGAGGGTCTCTGCACAGCGCAGAACCACTGTGACCTTCGGACCCGCTGTGTCACTTGAGGGTCTCTGCACAGCGCAGAACCACTGTGACCTTCGGACCCGCTGTGTCACTTGAGGGTCTCTGCACAGCGCAGAACCACTGTGACCTTCGGACCCGCTGTGTCACTTGAGGGTCTCTGCACAGCGCAGAACCACTGTGACCTTCGGACCCGCTGTGTCACTTGAGGGTCTCTGCACAGCGCAGAACTACTGTGACCTTCGGACCCGCTGTGTCACTTGAGGAGTCTTGGACAACTGACTTTCACAGGACTAGATCCACCGGAGAATGATTCTTATGCATGACAATATTCACTTAGGTCATACATGTATAACAGGACACACACACGCTCTCTCTCTCTCTCTCTCTTTCTCTCTCTCTCTCTCTCACACACACACACACACACACACACACACACACACACACACACACACACACACACACGTACACAGAGTGTGTGCATGTGTGTGCGTGCACGTGTGTGTGTGTGTGTGTGTGTGTGTGTGTGTGTGTGTGTGTGTGTGCGTGCGTGTGAGTGCGTGCGTGCGCGTGCGTGCGTGCGTGCGTGCGTGCGTGTGTGTGTGTGTGTGTGCGTGCGTTTAAACAAACAATGTTTTTGTATTTGTGCATTCATGAATGAAATGAAGAGACAAACGAACACAATGTCCTGAGGAGTCTAAGGGATGACCTCTCTGGCTGTCCCATCCATTAAAGGAGTCTTTTGGCGCGCCCCACGTTAAGGAGTGGAAGAAGAATGAAAAGTTCGTCTGAAAGCTGTAATTTAAAAAAAAAAAGAAGAAAAAAGAAAAAAAAAACCAGTCAAAACCAAAGTGAAATACCAGTCATGGTGCTTTATCGGCTGTCTCCCCACAAGGGAGTAGCATGTGTGACAGAACCAAGGCAAGCTACGGCAAGGGAGTAGCATGTGTGACAGAACCAAGGCAAGCTACGGCAAGGGAGTAGCATGTGTGACAGAACCAAGGCAAGCTGCGGCCTCAAGGAGGAGGACCTAGCACAACGCGCGGTGACCGCTGATGTCGCGGTGTGTCTGACTGGTGTGCTCCGGGAAGACTGCCCAGCCATGCTCCTTACCCGCTGACAGAGACACTGTTCAGCCATGCCCCTTACCTGCTGACAGAGAGAGACACTGTTCAGCCATGCCCCTTACCTGCTGACAGAGACACTGTTCAGCCATGCCCCTTACCTGCTGACAGAGAGAGACACTGTTCAGCCATGCCCCTTACCTGCTGACAGAGAGAGACACTGTTCAGCCATGCCCCTTACCTGCTGACAGAGAGACACTGCCCAGCCATGCCCCTTACCTGCTGACAGAGAGAGACTGCCCAGCCATGCCCCTTACCTGCTGACAGAGAGACACTGTTCAGCCATGCCCCTTACCTGCTGACAGAGAGAGACTGCCCAGCCATGCCCCTTACCTGCTGACAGAGAGACACTGTTCAGCCATGCCCCTTACCTGCTGACAGAGAGAGACTGCCCAGCCATGCCCCTTACCTGCTGACAGAGAGACACTGTTCAGCCATGCCCCTTACCTGCTGACAGAGAGAGACACTGTTCAGCCATGCCCCTTACCTGCTGACAGAGAGACACTGTTCAGCCATGCCCCTTACCTGCTGACAGAGAGAGACACTGTTCAGCCATGCCCCTTACCTGCTGACAGAGAGAGACACTGTTCAGCCATGCCCCTTACCTGCTGACAGAGAGAGACACTGTTCAGCCATGCCCCTTACCTGCTGACAGAGAGAGACACTGTTCAGCCATGCCCCTTACCTGCTGACAGAGACACTGTTCAGCCATGCCCCTTACCTGCTGACAGAGAGACACTGTCACACGTGCAGAAAGCAGCTCTCCACACAGGGGACCGGCCAACGTGAGTCCAGGAAACGCACCTTAAGCTCTGCCTGACTGCCGGCACCAGGAGTCTTCCCAGCTGGTGTCAAAGAAATCGCACCTCAAGTTCCGCGTGAGTGTCAGTGTGATGATTTAACTGCCTTTTATTCATTTACTTTCTTTTTTGAAGTCTTCGTTTTATTTTTTTTCTCTTCGATTTATTTGATGTTTTCTATATTTTTTTTCCTAGCCCCTCCCCCCCCCCCCCCCCCCCCCCCCCCCACTCCTCGTGAAACATACCTATTTCTATTTTGTGTTGAACAAATTAGTATCCTGGTGGGGAAAAACAAGCGCAGGCTAACAATTCTTCCGTCATTATATAAATGACTTGACAAAGATGTAAACTGATTAAAAAAAATTTAAAAAAAAAAGGGGGGGGGGGGAGAAAATGAGAACATAAGATTGGAAAATATATCATATCCAAGTGAATAGGTTTTTTTTCAGTAATCATACTCACAGCTTTAGAACCCATCATTACTGATAATTAGTGCAAATGCAAATGTAAAACGTAAGTACAACATTTTTTTAATGCGGGGTGGTGTTTCTCTAGAGGTTTTTTTTTTTTTTTTTTTAATTTAGACTTGCTCAGTTAAAAACTAAAAACGAATCGTGAGCACGAGTATTGGGTCTCCTGACAACACTGCCGATGTGGAAGCCAGAGAGCAAATGAATAAAGCCAACGATTGTCACACAGTCCCTGGCCATACACACCGACACAGCTGACCAGCAGACAACTGGGCAAACATCTGTTCTGCAGGAAACATTGAAGTGTTCTATCTCAATGTTGGCGGCCAACATTGTTTTTTGTTTGTTTGTTTTGTTTTGTTTTGTGTGTGCTTTTTTTAAAAATAAAAAACCGTCCATATGAAACAGTTGCAAAAATACAAAACTTTATTCCACAATAAACGTTATGATCAATGGTGAGCTCAATGATCAATGACCAACGATAAAAGATTAACTGCATTAAATTCCCATACAAACACATGTTAGGGACGAAAATGAACCATCTAAACAACGATGAACATGTTAAAGCATTCACTTGAATATAATATAGAAGAGTTTAAAAAAACAAAGACAAAAACAAAAAAACACGTACATACGAGTTTTGGAAGGAGAGTGACACAATGTACAAAGAAAGTTTCCGGTTTAATCTGGATATTGTTGGCCGACATACGACGCATACAGACCACATTAGAATAAATGGACGAACATGAAAAAAATAAAAATAAAAAGGAAATCCATACGCAAAAAAAACAAACCTTGAAAATGTAAAAACCTGGAAAAAAGATAATTAGATTGTAAATGTGTCTCTTTTAATGTTCAATGTCCAGTTTTTTTCTTTTGTAATTAATGGTTGTTTTTATTTTTGAAAAACAAACAAACAAACAAACAAATCGACATGTTAAAAAATAAACATTGCTGGCAAACGAAGACTGCGAACTTACTTGTGATCAGACACACGCGTGGTTGTGTGTGTGTGTGTGTGTGTGTGTGTGTGTGTGTGTGTGTGTGTGTGTGTGTGTGTGTGTGTGTGTGTGTGTGTAGAGAGAGAGAGAGAGAGAGAGAGAGAGAGAGAGAGAGAGAGAGAGAGTGTGTGTGAGAGAGAGGAGAGAGAGAGAGAGAGAGAGAGAGAGAGAGAGTGTGTGTGTGTGTGTGTGTGTGTGTGTGTGTGTGTGTGTGTGTGTGTGTGTGTGAGAGAGAGAGAGAGAGAGAGAGAGAGAGAGAGAGTGTGTGTGTGTGTGTGTGTGTGTGTGTGTGCGTTGGTGTGGGTGTATGGATATGTGAGTGAGTGCTGAGAAACGGAAATTGTTCTGGCAGTGACAGTAAAGCACTGCAGGCGCGGCTGTTTGGGGCGTGTGTTCTGGCACCGAGTCGTGCTGCTGGAGACATGCACAGACAGTGGGGTGCAGGAAGAAGTCCTGGAGAGGCAGGCTGCGGGACTGCACTGGTTTATAACCCCTCTGCCTTGTGGCGCATGACGACAGAGAGAGGACCAGAGAGGTGGTTGACTGTCCGCCCTGCTCACTGTGTCTCCTGTCTTCCGCCACCGTCACGTGACATGACGTAAGGTCACGTTGTTTACAGCACAGCCGACCGCAAAGGGCCATGTCAGAGCCACCACCGCGTTGAAGTCAACTCAGAAATCATTGAAAAAAACAAACAGACAGACAAACAAACCAACAAAAACATTCCCACAACCCTTTCAAATACACGTTCTAAAAACACACCGGAAATTTTTGTTAAAATCTTTCCTCTGTAAAATCTCAGATCAGATGAAAAATGTTTTAATCTTCCTCAGAAATTCAAAGATCACCTCAGGTGGGACATCTGTGAGGAAGACAATTGGAATGATGACTGTCATGATAAAGGATGACCGTGATTGTGATGACGACTGCAGTAACGATTATAATGATTTTGATGACGACAGCAGTAATGATTAGAATGATGATGATGACAACAGCAGTGATGATTATGATTGTGATGACGACTCAGTGATGATTATAATGAGTGTGATAACGACCAGCAGTGATGTTTATAATGATTGTGATGACGACAGCAGTGATGTTTATCATGATTGTGATGACGACAGCAGTGATGATTATAATGATTGTGATGACGACTACAGTGATGATTATACTGATTTGATGATGATGATGATTGCGGTCATGACGAAGGTGATAATTATGATGGTTCGTGATGGTAATGACGATGACGATTAACAAGGTCCACAGTTGATGACTGGTTGATGATAATGACGATAACGACACCTAGGTCCACAGTTGATGACTGGTTGATGATAATGACGATGACGGCACCAAGGTCCACAGTTGATGACTGGTTGATGATAATGACGATGACGACACCAAGGTCCACAGTTGATGACTGGTTGATGATAATGACGATGAAGACACCAAGGTCCACAGTTGATGACTGGTTGATGATAATGACGATGACGACACCAAGGTCCACAGTTGATGACTGGTTGATGATAATGACGATGACGACACCAAGGTCCACAGTTGATGACTGGTTGATGATAATGACGATGACGACACCAAGGTCCACAGTTGATGACTGGTTGATGATAATGACGATGACGACACCAAGGTCCACAGTTGATGACTGGTTGATGATAATGACGATGACGACACCAAGGTCCACAGTTGATGACTGGTTGATGATAATGACGATGACGACACCAAGGTCCACAGTTGATGACTGGTTGATGATAATGACGATGACGACACCAAGGTCCACAGTTGATGACTGGTTGATGATAATGACGATGACGACACCAAGGTCCACAGTTGATGACTGGTTGATGCAGTTGGTCTGGTCTCCAGCTCTGATCCCTCCATCCATTCACCTTCCTCCCCCCCTCTCCCCACACACTCACCCATCACTGACTACATCACACAAACGTCGGCGTGAACACAGAAGCTGGTGACAATAAGACCCCCCTCCCCCGCCTTTGTACCCCAAGACTGACAACAATTAATCATAACATACGTTCTCTCTCTCTCTCTCTCTCTCCTCTCTCTCTCTCTCTCACACACATACACACACACACGCGCGCGCGCGCGCGCGCGCACGCACGCACGCGCATACGCACGCATGCACACACACCACACACACACACACACACGCACACACGCACACACACACACACACACCCAAACCCGCTCCACTTTAATATCAGTTCCACCCTTTATATGAGCAGGAAAAGCGAGAGCAAAGAGGGTACACCAACAATAATGAAAAAAAAAAACCGCGGGTAGGAAAAGGGAAGACGGGTGGGAGACTAGCTGAATGAGGGTGGTGTGTTGGTGGTGGTGTGGTGGTGGTGGTGGTGGTGGTGGAGGGAGGGGAGAGGAGTGTTTAATATGGGTTTTGCGGTGGCCGGCGTGCCCAGGGGAGCGTGACGAGGTGTCATGTCTTTGAGACGTGGAAGGAGGCACACATAAAGGACGCCAGCCACGGCGCAATACAATTCAGGTGCTCTCAGGGAGAACGGGAAAAATGAAAGAACAGAGAGAGAGAGAGAGAGAGAGACAGACAGACAGACAGACAGACAGACAGGCAGGCAGACAGACAGGCAGAACGCTGGAGGAAGAGACAGTAGAAAGGCAGAAGGTGGGCAGTGGGTTTGACCGACAAAGCAATGCTGAAACACACTCGCACACAAGAAACCGCGCGCGCGACACACACACACACATACACAGACAGAGACTCTCTCTCTCTCTCTCTCCCCTAAGTGCTGAAAGTGTGTTGCCAACCTGTACACACACACACCACACACACACACACACACACACACACACACACACACACACACACACACACAAAACACAACACACTAACACACCAACACACTTTTAGTAAGTGCTGAAAAGTCTGTTGCCTACCTGTACTTATGATTTTTCTCCAAAGCTCTCCGCTCCTCACTAAACTGTTCTATTTTAGGTAACACTTGTGGGCCCACCTGGTGGGGTGGTGGGTGGGTGGGGTAGGGATGAAGGGGATTCACGGGGCTACCATATAGATCTTCCACTGAAGGGAGTTATTATTACACACAGCTATTGGCCTGTCAGAAAAACATGTTGGCCTGTCACACACCTGCTGTGTCTCCAACAACATATAGACATGTCACAGTGGCTCTTGGTCTGTCACAGCAACCTGTTGGTCTGTCACAGCACCTGTTGGCCTGTCACAGCACCTGTTGGCCTGTCACGCACCTGTTGGCCTGTCACAGCACCCGTTGGCCTGTCACAGCACCTGTTGGTCTGTCACAGCACCTGTTGGTCTGTCACAGCATCTGTTGGTCTGTCACAGCACCTGTTGGTCTGTCACAGCACCTGTTGGGCTGTCACAGCACCTGTTGGCCTGTCACAGCACCTGTTGGTCTGTCACAGCACCTGTTGGCCTGTCACAGCATCTGTTGGTCTGTCACAATACACAAACACACACACACACTCTTACTAAAACTTAAAAGAAAAATCGAGTCATCATAATTTAGCTTGGGAACTAAGGGTCATCCTGACACCTACATTTCAACCTGAATGGAGGAGGCGATTCCTCAGGTGAAGCCAGGAAAGACAGATGACCTGCAGCGCTTTCATCGCCTGAACCGAGTCATCGTTCCTAGAGCACCAACAGACCCTGGACACATCCACATCCCCTGCAGCATCGGCCTGCCTGTTGACACTGAGAGTCTTCGTGACACGACTGGCCTGTCCCCAACAACGGAGTGCCTTGCGACAGGATGTATGTGCCCCTCCCCCTCCCACCTCAGAAAGGAGTGCCTAAAACATTGAACTGAAATAGTCACTTTCGCTGCCTCATCTTAAGATGTTGCTGTCAATGAAATCAGATGAGTCAAATTTCTTCAAGGTCTCCGACTCTTGTGATCTCTCCCTAACTCCCTCTCACACACAGGGCCCGCCTCCACCGTAAATACCCCACTAGCTCCTTGGCGTACAAGTCCTTTTTCACCAAACTGTGTTCAAAGTTCCCGTCCTTCAGAAGAATTTTTACCGACGGCTCCAAATCTGAGGGGGTTGCCTCTGCTGGTTTTGTACAACAGGTCCTTCTCAGAGATGTTCTAAACACATTCCCACTGACAGCTCCATCTACACTGCTGAGTTGACAGCCTTGGTCCTAACTCTTGAAATGAGCTCTAAATCAAAATATAACATTTCCTCATTTTGTCGGACCCCCTTTCTGTTTTGGAGGCCATTGCCACCCGTAACCTCAAGCACCCTAAACTGCTGAAATTATTCGAACTGTGCACCTCTCTGATATCTGATGGTTATAACATTGTTTTTGCTTGGGCATTTGAGGCAACGAAGTGGTCGATGAACTTGTCAAGAGTGCCACAAAGAAAGAGTTGAGCAGATTGTCTATCCCTCATACTGATCTGAAACCCGAAACCGAGACTTATGTTAAAGACCTCTGGCAAGAAGAATGGAACTCGCAGACGGATAACAAAATAAAGTATTCTAAATCTGCGTTTTTACCATGTTCCCGAGGCGGCCGTAAAGAAGAAACAGTTTTGTGCCGTTTGTATACAGGCCACTCCTTTTACTCTCATTTTAATCGTTTTAAAAGCTGAAGAAGCTCCGTGGTGCATTCCATGTCATGTATTACTCACAGTGTACATACACTGCATGTAATTTCACACCCGCGCACTAACACCTCAGCCACTGAAATTCAAATCTCCTCTCCCTGCCCAAATTACTAGCAATTAGAACTCTTCCTGGAAATCAGTTTCCTGTCCCACTTATCACATCTCAGACCCATGCTTTAGTCACTGGAATTCAAAGATCCTGTCCCAATCACTACAATTCAGACATCCTGTCCCAATCACTACAATTCAGACATCCTGTCCCAATCAGTACAATTCAGACATCCTGTCCCAATCACTACAATTCAGACATCCTGTCCCAATCACTACAATTCAGACATCCTGTCCAAATCACTACAATTCAGACATCCTGTCCCAATCACTACAATTCAGACATCCTGTCCAAATCACTACAATTCAGACATCCTGTCCCAATCACTACAATTCAGACATCCTGTCCCAATCACTACAATTCAGACATCCTGTCCAAATCACTACAATTCAGACATCCTGTCCCAATCACTACAATTCAGACATCCTGTCCAAATCACTACAATTCAGACATCCTGTCCCAATCACTACAATTCAGACATCCTGTCCCAATCACTACAATTCAGACATCCTGTCCCAATCACTACAATTCAGACATCCTGTCCCAATCACTACAATTCAGACATCCTGTCCAAATCACTACAATTCAGACATCCTGTCCCAATCACTACAATTCAGACATCCTGTCCCAATCACTACAATTCAGACATCCTGTCCCAATCACTACAATTCAGACATCCTGTCCCAATCACTACAATTCAGACATCCTGTCCCAATCACTACAATTCAGACATCCTGTCGCACACTACAATTCAGACATCCTGTCCCAATCACTGGAATTCAGACATTCTGTCCAAATCACTACAATTCAGACATCCTGTCCCAATCACTACAATTCAGACATCCTGTCCCAATCACTGGAATTCAGACATCCTGTCCCAATCACTACAATTCAGACATCCTGTACAAATCACTACAATTCAGACATCCTGTCCAAATCACTACAATTCAGACATCCTGTCCCAATCACTACAATTCAGATATCCTGTCCCAATCACTACAATTCAGGCATCCTGTCCCAATCACTACAATTCAGACATCCTGTCCCACACTACAATTCAGACATCCTGTCCCAATCACTACAATTCAGACATCCTGTCCCAATCACTGGAATTCAGACATCCTGTCCTAATCACTACAATTCAGACATCCTGTCCCACACTACAATTCAGACATCCTGTCCCAATCACTACAATTCAGACATCCTGTCCCAATCAGTACAATTCAGACATCCTTTTTTTTTTTTTTTTTTTTGCTGTCCCATCCTCTGCACCACCTCAGTGGCAGTGTACCCACGCCGCTCATTCCGACACCCCGTCCACAGCTACAGCCCGGTCGGCCCCGCCGCGGCCCCAGCACCGGCAATCCACAGGGAGCAGTCAATGTCAAGTCGTCAAGAGGCAACCCACCGGAGGAGACACTGCACTGCCGCCGAGTCACTTTGGTGGTGTTCAGTGGCGCCTGTTCTGATCTAACATACGCAGGACACCACCTACTAAGCCCCCTACTGACGACAATAATTGCTTAGTCGCGGAGCCGGCGTGAGTGAGCTCTCCCTCCGGAGGGCGCCACCACGTCCGTCCAACGACAGCCCCCATGGACTCGCCGATACCGGTGACCCCGACGGAACCAAACCAAGGCCACAGACGTGGAAGGACATCGAAACTGAGGTCACCATGAGAGCAGGGCATGAAGGGCCACAGAATTTGAGACATTTTTTTATTAATGCTGATCGATGAGAATGAGGATGATTAAGATGATGCTACGGATTTCCATTTCGGTCTGAGACTACATGACAGGGCTGTACTCTACGCTTCCTTTCATAATATATCCCGGCGTCAACCAGGCCCGAGAGATACAGGCACCTGCAGTGTTGGTCAGGAAATTGTAGCAACACTCTCAGAAACGCATCCATTAAGTGGATGAAACTCGACTGTGTGGTCCCAGTCTTCCCAACTGAGTCCGCAGCAAACTCAACTCTGGGTAGGAGCCGGTCGGGGCAGAAAAACCCACATGCC
>CM031623.1:29109346-29111846 GCA_018398815.1 Conus ventricosus
TTACCAGCCGTCTATGTAACATGGCTGGATTAATGCATTGCGTCTCTTACTTTGCTGCTCTGGTCTGAGTGATGTTAAAGTGAAATCACTCCAGCAAAAAGAAAAGAAAAAAAAAAAGAAGAAGAAAAAAAAAAGAAAAAAAAAAAAGAAGAAGACGAAATTACTTCAGCCACGCAACTGCTAGGTTCCGTGCAATTGTAGGTAACTTTGCTGCTGTCGACACGATATGAGACTTGTCGACTGCATTAGTGAGCCCAGCTATCTATATTTATAAGGCATTGAACAGGTTGGGATAGTGACTTTGTAGACAGTTTATTTCAGTCGATACATTATGTAAAGTACTGTCTACCAGCCGCCGTGGCTAAGTGGTTAGCGTCGCGGACTTCCGGCTGGGAGGTCGTGGGTTCGAATCCCATCAGAGTCATGTGGGTTTTTCTGCCCTGACCGGCTCCTACCCAGAGTTGAGTTTGCTGCGGACTCAGTTGGGAAGACTGGGACCACACAGTCGAGTTTCATCCACTTCATGGATGCGTTTCTGAGAGTGTTGCTCAAATTTCCTGACCAACACTGCAGGTGCCTGTATCTCTCGGGCCTGGTTGACGCCGGGATATATTATGAAAGGAAGCGTAGAGTACAGCCCTGTCATGTAGTAGTCTCAGACCGAAATGGAAATCCGTAGCATCATCTTAATCATCCTCATTCTCATCGATCAGCATTAAAAAAAAAGTTTCAAAGTCTGTGGCCCTTCATGCCCTGCTCTCATGGTGACCTCAATTTCGATGTCCTCTCCACGTCTGTGGTCTTGGTTTGGTTCGGTCGGGGTCGCCGGTATCTGCGAGTCCATGGGGGCTGTCGCTGGACGGACGTGGTGGCGCCCTCCGGAGGGAGAGCTCACTCACGTCGGCTCCGCGACTAAGCAATTATTGTCGTCAGTAGGGGGCTTAGTAGGTGGTGTCCTGCGTATGTTAGATCAGAACAGGAGCCACTGAACACCACCGAAGTGACTCGGCAGCAGTGCAGTGTCTTCTCCGGTGGGTTGCCTCTTGACGACTTGACATTGACTGCTCCCTGTGGATTGCCGGTGCCGGGGCTGCGGCGGGGCTGACCGGGCTGTGGCTGCGGTCGGGGTGTCGGAATGAGCGGCATGTGTGCATTGCCTCTGAGGTGGCGCAGAGGTTGGGACAGCAAAAAAAAAAAAAAAGTACTGTCTGGTTGACGTATTCATTGACCTGTTTGTACCACTTTATTCTTTTGTTTTATTAACTTGAGTACATTCCCCTTCAAGACATGGCTCAGGCGTTCATCTGTAAAAATTGTTTTTGAGTTTTGTGTCTCTCATGTCACTTTAACTGCTGTATACAGTTCCATAAGGGATTCAGGTGATAAAAGGAATTGCAAATATTTTGCCCGTCGCATGCATTCTTGAGTCTCTCTCTCTCTCTCTCTCTCGCTCTCTCTCTCTCTCTCTCTCTCTCTCTCTCTCTCTCTCTCGCAAAGTTTTGTGTAATGTGCCCTTAAGGACTTGATGCAAATATTTTGCCTTTTTCATGGTATATGGGGAACTGGGAAAATTTCCGTTATATATCAACTCCTATATATGTGCAATGAGATATTGGTTTAAGCTGCTTAGAATGGACCAACAAAGGCTTCCTCGTCAAGCATACGAAATGCAGTTAACTCCAGATCAAAACGTAAAGAAATGCTGGGTGACAAAGATGAGAGAATTGTTATGCGAGACTGGGTTTAACTTTGTATGGCTACAACAGGGTGTGGGTGATGTTCGCGGATTCCTGGCAATTTTTAGGCAAAGACTGGTTGATATGTTTACTCAAGAATGGGCAGGATCTATAAGAGACAGGGAAAGGTACGCGTGTTACAAATCGTTTAAATCTATTTTTAAACGAGAAATATATCTTTGTAACATTGATGTTTTAGGGTTGCTCTGTCTCATGCTAAGACTTAATGTTTTACCTTTGAACAATAATCTTCATAGGTTCAGGGATAATTCTTATGACAAAAATTGTCCTTATTGTGCAAACATAATAGAAGATGAATATCATTTGATATACAGTTGCCAACTGTATACAGATTTTCGTGCAGCACTTATATCTAATCTTCTTCATTTACCAATGTCCACTCTTCTTCAGGCACATCAGTATCAAAGAACCCTTCCACCTTCAAAATTCATATTTCTGTCAATTCGAAGGAGACAGAGCCTGACTGCTTAATTGATAGTACATGAAAACATGAAGATAGTAAGATAATGATTTTCCCCTCATAATTGCAAATGCATTCAGGTTTACTATCATCTATATTGATCAAATAGGAAGTTTCCGAGGAGTTTATCATATACTTATTCATGCTCTTTGTTCTTTGTGGTTCGAATCTTATATTTATTTCTTGTTTCGAATTTGTAATGTGCAGGCTCATGTCCCGACCCGTTTCCTCATCCCCTTGTCCCTTTCACACCTCCCCCTCAGTCCACCCCCTTTTTTCAACT
>CM031623.1:29121846-29134346 GCA_018398815.1 Conus ventricosus
AAGGTCAAGTCCAGAGACAAACCAAGTCCAACTTTAGAGGGCCTTCCCAACACTTTATATGTGAATGACCCTGTCATAAAGAAAGTCAACACAAACAGACTAGGGAAGTCCTACGGATTTAAGGTGCGTCAGAGTAATGCAAGAACAATAAAGGACATCAAACCAGCTGTGGCCAAAGCAAGTGCATCCGTCAAGACACTTCCTGATGCTTTACTCTTACATGTTGGATCGAAGGACCTAGAAACAGAATCAGCAGCAACATGTTCCGGAAGAATGGCAAAGTGCGTGAGGAGCATCAAAGAAGAAAACCCTGATCTGGCCATCATAATCAGTAAGATGGCTCCTACATCAGACCCGAACTCAATATCAAAGGGACTTGTACAACGCACTTTTGGTGTCAGAGCTGAATGATGATAAAAACATCACTTTCATCACTCACTCCAACCTACAAGCGCCCGCTTCAACCTCCGTGATGGGCTACATCCAACTGCTAGAGGAGCCAGCATCCTAGCGGGCAATATTGGCAGGCATCTGAGGAACCTCTTTTGGGAACGGCCCCGGAAGACAGCGCGACGTCCCCGGTACCTGCGCCCCACACCCTTCCATGAGAATTCCTTCTACGGCTCTGCCTGGTCCAATAGTTCAATGTCTTATACAACTGGTGACATTTTTTTGTTGTTTTTGTTCGGAACGAATGTAGCATACCAGCCTACGTCTGTGTGTAGCTAAGCTCCAATTGTGTTAAAGCGACATATTTTTTATTTGTCTAGTTACCTATTTTTTCAAACATGAAATTTAACAACAATATAAGAATACTGCAGTGGAACTGCCGCTCTCTCTATTCTAATATTGACTGCTTACGTCAATTTTTAGTGTCATCTGACTGCCACGTTCTCTTATTCCAGTCTGTTAATATCAGCAAGAACAAACTACCAAGATTGGAACAATACTACTATCCACCAGTAGTAGATACAGATAAAAATGGTGATAGAGTAAATTGTGCTATCTATATTCACACTGGACTACAGTACTGTGACAAACAATCACCTGTGCCAAGTGGATTGCATGGGATTTTTTCATGTGCTGTAACTGTCAAGTTTTCGGACTCCTTAGAAGTAAACTGTGCTTCTGTATATTTACCTAAGGGTCCAGATGAAGCTAATACTGAATGGATGAAAAATATCAAGAATGATAATGGCAAATGGTTAGTAGGAGGGGACTTTAATGCTCATTCTCCTTTCTGGGAAAAAGAATGCAAACAGGTCAGTAGTAATAGGTTTGTCGAAAATGTTGTAGACTCAACATTATGTTTACTCAATGATGGTTCTTAAACCAGAGTTCCAGATGTATCTACACATAGACCTACTGCTATTGATCTAACTTTGGTTTCACCTAAAATGGCTTTGTCGTGTGCTTGGGAAACGTGTAGTGAAACTCTTGGGAGTGATCACATACCAATCATCATTACAATTAATCAGTCCCCTTATTTTGAAGACACAAAACCAGATGATACAATCCCAAGATTTGATTATAAAAATGCCAAATGGTCTCAATTTTACAGTACACTTAAAGATCTAGACATAAGCTTGTCCCCAGATGATGATATTGATACAATGTATGACCCGTTTTGTACTTCTGTTCTAAAAGTGTCTGGTTTATGTATTCCTAAATTGAAGAATCAGGGATTAAAGGGGGTAAACATCTCGGTAATGTCTGGTGGACTGAAGATTGCGATAAGGCAGTCAATGAGAAAAAACGGTTATTCAAGGAATACGTGCACACTAAGAAAAGTCAAGATAAGAAAACGGTAGATGAAAAATTTAAGGAAATGAAGCATTCAAATATACATAGTAATAGAGTTATGGAACAAGCCAAAAAGGATTATTGGGATAATTTTTGCAAAAGAAACACACTCGATCACAAAGATAGTAGAATGGTATGGACAGAGATAAAAACGATAAAAAATGGAATCAAACTCCCAGAATATCCTATCATTCTTGACAATAACAATTTACCATCATCCACAGACAAAGCAGAAGCGTTTGTCGACCAGTTTGCTAAAGTGAGCAGGTTAGAGGGGTTGTCTGAAAACGAAAGAAAATTCAGAGAGAATAAAGAATCTACCCATGTCTTTAATGATGTGTCTGATAATGACACAAGCGACATCAACGTCCCAATTATATTACAAGAGGTGAAAGATGCCATAGATTCTCTCCCAAACAAAAAAACCAGCTGTTGGGATTGACGCCATTTCAAATGAAATGATTAAACATTATCCAGACAAATGGATAAGCATTTTACTTAGAATATTTGAAAAATGCTGGAGCTCAGGTCATTTGCCACAAATATGGAAAGAATCAGTAGTAGTACCGATTCACAAGGAAGGTAAACTGAAAGAGAGTATAGATAGTTACAGACCTATTTCATTAACTTCTCATGTCTGTAAACTTTATGAAACAATTGTTTTAAATAGACTGAACTACTTTTGTGAAAAGAACAAAGTTATCCCAACAAACCAAGCAGGTTTTCGAAGGGTAGAAGTGCTATTGAACATTTGGTCAAACTTACCACTCAAATTAAACACCAGTTTTCCAGGAGAAAATGCTTACTAGCAACCTTTTTTGATATCACTAAAGCTTATGATCAAGTATGGCACTCTCGTTTGCTTTATAAACTTAAAGAGATCGGATTATCAGGAAACATTTATGATTTTCTTAAAGACTTCTTAGAAAATAGATATATTAGAACAAAGGTAGGTAACTCTTACTCTACAAGAAGAAAATTACACATGGGCATTCCTCAGGGGTCTGTTATTGCCCCTGTACTTTTTAATATTCTGATGTACGATTTACCCACAAAAATTACTAAGAACATAGAACTAGTCCAATATGCAGATGACATATGCATATGGATGAAAGTGACATTAAAAAAATGTACACCTGTCAGATCACAAAACTATATAAAAAAGTTATATCAAAAAGAATTAAATACCCTTTCTGCTTACATGACTGAAAATGGTTTGCAAATATCAACTGAAAAAACACACATGATGTTATTTAATACTGGATCTGATCCAGTTAATATGCCTTTATTTCAAGTCAACGGCATACCCATTAAATATACAAAAAATGGTGAAATTCCTTGGAGTAAATTTAACATCAAAGTTGTCATGGAATTTTCATATAGAGCATATTCTAACAAAAGCACGAAAAACTTTAAATCTATTAAAGATTATTAGCAAGCATGTTTGGGCTCAGGACACAATTACTCTTTTGTACCTTTCTACCGCACTGGTTAGATCTAAATTAACGTATGCACAAGAGGTGTTCTTCAGTGCACCCAAATACTTACTGAAAAAACTTCAAAGTATTGATTCCAAAGCATATAAGATAGCCATGGGACTACCAGTCCATGCCTCTTGTACAAAAGCATACAGTGCTGCTGGGATATTACCACTGGAAGAATATAGGAATCTTGCATGCACCAAATTTGTTATAAGAAGTTCTTCTATAGACAATAATTTAGGCCCTGAAAAAAACATTAAATCGGACACTGATTTTCCTAAAAGGGCTAAAAAATATATCATCTCAAACGACTCTTAGAACATATACTTCCTCGATTTTAGAATCCTCAGATATCAAACTAACATCTATTGCAAACAGATCTATTGTGTCTCCTGTCCCTCCCTGGAAACTAATACGAGCACATTTTGATATTGAGCATACAGATTTAACAAAGGCTGAAAATACTAATTTATTGTTATCCAATATCAAAATGCATTTGCATGATCACTATTCCAGCCATTTAAAGATATACACTGATGGATCATTAATCGATGAACATGCAGGTGCAGCATACATTATCCCAGGCCTTAACAAAGAAAAGTCTTATTATCTCGGAAAAAACAAATCTATATCACGGCCGAGTTATTTGCTATAATTATGGCTTTAAAGTTTGTTGTGGATTACCCTCAAAATTTAATTAAAGTTGTTTTATGTGTAGATTCCAAGTCAGTTCTTACTGCAATGAAGAATTTTAAATTAAATGTTCGACCTGAGATGATCACTGAAATAAATAATTTAGTACATTTCCTCTCAGTCAGAGACACCGAAATAACATTTCTTTGGGTGCCCTCCCACTGTGGGTTATATTATAATGAAAAGGTTGATGTTCTAGCAAAGAGAGAGAAGCAAAACGATCATCAGATTCGCATTTTTTAAACTTCTCTATGTCAGTGCAAGAGTGCTATACTTTGGCAGAAAAAGTACAATTTTCTCATTTTCATTTGATAGAAAGAGAAAGTGGGTGTTTTGGTTTAAACGATGAAATGAAAAATATGTATGAATTGTTAAGTAAGTACGACCAAAACATTTACCGTAGACGCCAGATAAGTTCCTTGATCTGTAGATGGAAATTGGATTGTTTGAAAACAAAGTATGTCAAAAATATGCATTGTATATGTGGTCATAGCATTTCAATTGATCACATCCTTGTGTGTAAACTTAATGAAAAATTTATTCCAAATACGTCTGTACAGCCTATTCAAAATGTTTTCCTGTTAGCAAGTGAAACATATCTTTTCTTTTTGCACTTAGCTAAAAGTCCAATTGGCAAATACTTATAATCGATAACAGTCAGTGGTGAGACAGAACAGAAGAGTTATATGTTTGATTTTTCTTTTTGTTTGGTTGTGTGTGTGTGTAGATTTTTTTTTTTTAATTTTCATTTATTATTATTATTATTATTATTATTATTATTATTATTATTATTATTATTGTTATTATTTTTTTTTTTTAAAATCTTTGATTAAGTGGATATTCTATTTTTGTGTTATAGTTGTAGATAAGTTAATTCTTTTGACTCGTTGTGTTAACCTTTTTTTCCCAGCCCCGATTTTTTTTTCTTTTTTTTTTCCGTCTAATATCACGTAATGTGGAAAGACGTAAAACAAAACAACAACAACAACAACACACACACACACACACACACACAACACACACACACACACACACACACACACACACACACACAGAGAGAGAGAGAGAGAGAGAGAGAGAGAGAGAGAGAGAGAGAGAGAGAGAGAGAGAGCGTGCATACTGAGGTTCAATTGATTGATGACAATGAGGATAAGGAAGATGACGGTTTTTTTTCTAAGTTGTTGTTTGTTTGATCAAGGTTGTATCTCTTTTTATTGTAGGAAATGATATTTTGTGTGCCTGGACACATCTTAATGTGTGTATTAGGGTAGTAATTGACGTGTGTGTAGTAGTAGTAGTAGTAGTAGTAGTAGTAGTAGTAGTAGTAGTAGTAGTAGTAGTAGTAGTATAACAGTAGTAGTAGTACTACTACTACTACTACTAGTAGTAGTAGTAGTAGTAGTAGTAGTAGTAGTAGTAGTAGTACTTCAGTTTTACGTCTGTTCTGTGATATTTTGACGAAGAGAGAGAGAGAGAGAGGAGAGAGAGAGAGAGAGAGAGAGAGAGAGAGAGAGAGAGAGAGAGAGAGAAAATGCATAAATGTCTGTGACTATGTAAGTGTATGTATAATGTGTTTATCTAAGTGCATATAAATGCCCCTCTAAACATCCCTACAACATACCTGCAAATGATCTTAAAGTGAATGCTTAACTGGACTACAAATAAAAAGAAAACAACAACATTGGAGGCAAACTTTAAATCTGAAAAGACATCACACAAAGACATGCCTGATAATGGTGGTAAATGAGCTTGAAGAGGTAAACAGTCAAACAGCAGATGCTTGCTGGTTATTCTTTGTTCTCCACAAATACATTTTTGCTTCGTTTGTACATTTAGTTTTTAAGACATCAAGTTTTTAATTTATAAAATATTGAAATATAATTTCTGTATTGGTATATATTTTTCACTTGTAAAATGAGGAATGCCGTTTACATGTTCATAATTAATTAAATGAGTATTTTTACCTACACCAAGCAACGTATTTTTGTAGTGTTTTCTGAATCGGCACCAGACGGTTTGCTTTAATAATTGATTGACTTCAGCTGAAGAAAAGGGGATATTCAATACCGTGGCGCACTTTTAATTTCTGGCTCCTCTCTTTGCCCATCAATCAGCCAGCTCATTACCCCGAATAGCACAGTGCGATGGGATCCAACAGAAGGTGACACCAGTTCCTTCACATATCAAAACATGAATAAGATGACATACTTCATTTACAAGAAAGTTGCTCCAAACGGTATTTTGAAATTTTATGGTTTGCAGAACAGACACTGAATCCACACAAATAGCTACTTTAAATATTGATTGATGGATTGATTGATTGATTGTGTGCGTGTGTGTGTGTGTGTGTGTGTGTGTGTGTGTGTGTGTGTGTGTGTGAGAGAGAGAGAGAGAGAGAGAGAGAGAGAGAGAGAGAGAGAGAGAGAGAGAGAGAGAGAGAGAGAGGCGCCCGACAGTACTTACACTAATGAAAATCGTGGTGGTGGTGTTGGGGGGTGGGGGTGGGGTTGTTTCTTTGTTTGTTTGTTTGCATTCTGTCTCGTCAGTAATTTCTCCCAAGGGGGAAGCACACAACCTGCGACTGTACGAGAGGCAGTGCAGAGCACAGGCGGCCCACAGACAGGTGGTGAAAGAGGCAGTGCAGAGCACAGGCGGCCCACAGACAGGCGGTGAAAGCAATGAGAGGCAGTGCAGAGCACAGACGGCCCACAGACAGGCGGTGAAAGAGGCAGTGCAGAGCACAGGCGGCCCACAGACAGGCGGTGAAAGAGGCAGTGCAGAGCACAGACGGCCCACAGACAGGCGGTGAAAGCAATGAGAGGCAGTGCAGAGCACAGGCGGCCCACAGACAGGCGGTGAAAGAGGCAGTGCAGAGCACAGACGGCCCACAGACAGGCGGTGAAAGAGGCAGTGCAGAGCACAGACGGCCCACAGACAGGCGGTGAAAGCAATGAGAGGCAGTGCAGAGCACAGGCGGCCCACAGACAGGCGGTGAAAGCAATGAGAGGCAGTGCAGAGCACAGACGCCCACAGACAGGCGGTGAAAGCAATGAGAGGCAGTGCAGAGCACAGGCGGCCCACAGACAGGTGGTGAAAGCAATGGGGGGCAGTGCAGAGCACAGACGCCCACAGACAGGTGGTGAAAGCAATGAGAGGCAGTGCAGAGCACAGGCGGCCCACAGACAGGCGGTGAAAGAGGCAGTGCAGAGCACAGACGCCCACAGACAGGTGGTGAAAGCAATGAGAGGCAGTGCAGAGCACAGACGCCCACAGACAGGTGGTGAAAGCAATGAGAGGCAGTGCAGAGCACAGACGCCACAGACAGGTGGTGAAAGCAATGAGAGGCAGTGCAGAGCACAGACGCCCACAGACAGGTGGTGAAAGCAATGAGAGGCAGTGCAGAGCACAGACGCCCACAGACAGGTGGTGAAAGCAATGAGAGGCAGTGCAGAGCACAGGCGGCCCACAGACAGGCGGTGAAAGAGGCAGTGCAGAGCACAGGCGGCCCACAGACAGGCGGTGAAAGAGGCAGTGCAGAGCACAGACGCCCACAGACAGGTGGTGAAAGCAATGAGAGGCAGTGCAGAGCACAGGCGGCCCACAGACAGGTGGTGAAAGCAATGAGAGGCAGTGCAGAGCACAGACGCCCACAGACAGGCGGTGAAAGCAATGAGAGGCAGTGCAGAGCACAGGTGGCCCACAGACAGGTGGTGAAAGCAATGAGAGGCAGTGCAGAGCACAGACGCCCACAGACAGGCGGTGAAAGCAATGAGAGGCAGTGCAGAACACAGACGGCCCACAGACAGGCGGCTAAAGCAATGAGAGGCAGTGCAGAGCACAGACGCCCACAGACAGGCGGTGAAAGCAATGAGAGGCAGTGCAGAGCACAGACGCCCACAGACAGGCGGTTGAAAGCAATGAGAGGCAGTGCAGAGCACAGACGCCCACAGACAGGCGGTGAAAGCAATGAGAGGCAGTGCAGAGCACAGACGCCCACAGACAGGTGGTGAAAGCAATGAGAGGCAGTGCAGAGCACAGACGCCCACAGACAGGTGGTGAAAGCAATGAGAGGCAGTGCAGAGCACAGACGCCCACAGACAGGTGGTGAAAGCAATGAGAGGCAGTGCAGAGCACAGGCGGCCCACAGACAGGCGGTGAAAGAGGCAGTGCAGAGCACAGACGCCCACAGACAGGTGGTGAAAGCAATGAGAGGCAGTGCAGAGCACAGACGCCCACAGACAGGCGGTGAAAGCAATGAGAGGCAGTGCAGAGCACAGACGGCCCACAGACAGGCGGTGAAAGCAATGGGGGGCAGTGCAGAGCACAGGCGGCCCACAGACAGGCGGTGAAAGCAATGGGGTGCGAAAGGGGAAGCCACCCTTCTACCAACGCACTCCCCAGTTATCACTTTTTATGCTGGTGGTCGACACCTTCCCCCTCCCCTACCCCATCCCACCTGCCACCCCCACCCCATCCGACTTCTCGCTTCCTCAAGAAAAAAAAAAAAAAAAAAAACACCCACGCACTTTACCCCTTCCCCGTCAACGAAGAGATCCGCCCTGATTCTAAACCTACGAAATATTCAATCTTCAAATTGTATGGCATCCTCCTGAGGCTATCGCGCGTTTCATCTGTGGAGAGAGAGAGAGAGAGAGAGAGAGAGAGAGAGAGAGAGAGAGGAAGAAATCATGCAGGCTGATGTTAAAACATACGCACATGGACTCCAAAAATCCGGGCCGTGAGGCGGTGCTAATTATTCCATTGGCTGGGGAGGACCAATCTTCACACAGCCACGTCAACTGACATCGGAGCTCAGTTCAAAGTGCTGACAGACAGCCCACCGCGGATCATCGCGCTCATCTTCCCCTCACACACACACACACACACACACACACAGAGAGAGAAGAGAGAGAGAGAGAGAGAGAGAGAGAGAGAGAGAGAGAGAGAGAGGAGAGAGAGAGAGAGAGAGAGAGTAATAATAATTATAATAATGATGATGATTATAATAATAATAATGATGATAATAATAGTGATAGTATTGATAATGATAATAGTGACGATGATGATGACAATGATATTAACAGCAACAACAATGAAAGAAATAATGATAATAATGATGATGATAACAACAACAACAACAATAATGCTAATAATGATAATAATAATAACAATATAATAATATAATGATAATAACGATAATAATCATGACGATAAAAATAAAGATAATGATAATAATAATAGAGATAATAATAATAGTAATAATAATGATACTGATAATGATCATAATAACAATAACAATAATAATAATGATAACAATAACAATGCATAAGACTCAATGAAAATACAGAATACCGTTAGATACAGGACTGTTCCTGTTAATAAAAAATATCCCCCCCCCCCCCCCCCTCACCCCACCAAATGTCTGTGGGGTCTCATGTTACAATCGAATAAATGCATGAATGCGTAAATATATAATTAAATGAATAAATAAATAAATAAATGATTAAAAAAAATCTAGTGCATAAGCAAACAGATAAACACATACTTAAATTTAGATACACGAATGACTAAATCTATAGGTAAATCATTCAATAATATTACGAAATTGAAATAAACAAGAAGGTGTGGGGGTAGGGGGAAGAAGGGAAAGGAAGGGGAGGGAGTGGTGGAAAGAGGTGGGTGGTGGTGGGGCCTAGGTAAAGTGACTTTGAGGGAGAGGGTCAGATTTCTCCTCCTGTCCATGTCGAACCTCCAACAGGGGAATGGTGACGGTTCTCTCTACCAATGGCAGGAAAGATGACAGAATTCGACCAATAGCCTGGTCCGACATTTTCACATTCAGAATTACAGACAAAGATAAAACAACAACAACAACAACAACAACAGCCAACCAACCACTCAACCACCACCACCACCACCACCACCACCACCAACAACAACAACAGCAACAAAAAGATACGAAGTTTAAACACTTAAGTTTCTAATGTAGCTTCTCTTTGTGTAAAATTGTCTACCTTTGCTTTTTTTTGTGTGAAATTGTCTACCTTTGCTTCTTTTTGTGTAAAATTCTCTACCTTTGCTTCTGTTTATGTAAAATTTTCTACCTTTGCTTTTTTGTGTAAAATTCTCTACCTTTGCTTCTGTTTATGTAAAATTCTCTACCATTGCTTCTTTTTGTGTAAAATTCTCTACCTTTGCTTCTGTTTATGTAAAATTCTCAACCTTTGCTTCTGTTTATGTAAAATTCTCTAGCTTTGCTTCTTTGTGTAAAATGCTCTACCTTTGCTTCTGTTTATGTAAAATTCTCTACCTTTGCTTTTTTGTGTAAAATTCTCTACCTTTGCTTCTTTCTGTGTAGAATTCTCTACCTTTGCTTTTTTGTGTAAAATTCTCTACCTTTGCTTCTTTCTGTGTAGAATTCTCTACCTCTGCTTCTGTCTATGTAAAATTCTCTACCTTTGCTTTTGTGTAAAATTCTCTACCTTTGCTTTTTATTGTGTAAAATTCTCTACCTTTGATTCTTTCTGTGTAGAATTCTCTACCTTTGCTTCTGTTTATGTAAAATTCTCTACCTTTGCTTTTTTGTGTAAAATTCTCTACCTTTGCTTCTTTTGTGTAGAATACTCTACCTTTGCTTCCTTTTGTGTAAAATTCTCTACCTTTGCTTTTTTGTGTAAAATTCTCTAGCTTTGCTTTTGTGTGTAAAATTCTCTACCTTTGCTTTTTATGTCTAAAATTCTCTACATTTGCTTCTTTTTGTGTAGAATTCTCTACCTTTGCTTCTTTTTGTGTAAAATTCTCTACCTTTGCTTTTTGTGTAGAATTCTCTACCTTGCTTCTTTTTGAGTAACATTCTCTACCTTTGCTTTTTTGTGTAAAATTCTCTACCTTTGCTTTTTTGTGTAGAATTCTCTACCTTTGCTTCTTTTTTTGTAACATTCTCTACCTTTGCTTTTTTGTGTAAAATTCTCCACCTTTGCTTCTTTTTGTGTAGAATTCTCTACCATTACTTCTTTTTGTGTAGAATTCTCTACCTTTGCTTTTTGTGTAAAATTCTGTACCTTTGCTTCTTTTTGTGTAGAATTCTCTACCATGGCTTCTTTTTGTGTAAAATTCTCTACCTTTGCTTTTTGTGTAAAATTCTCTACCTTTGCTTGTTTTTGTGTAGAATTCTCTACCTTTGCTTGTTTCTGTGTAGAATTCTCTACCTTCGCTTGTTTCTGTGTAGAATTCTCTACTTTGCTTCTTTTTGTGTAAAATTCTCTGCCTTTGCTTCTTTCTGTGTAGAATTCTCTACCTTTGCTTCTTTTTGTGTAGAATTCTCTACCTTTGCTTCTTTTGTGTAAAATCCACCGCATCTGCCCTCTGCTTCTTTTTGTGTAAAGTCCACTCCTCTACTTCTTTTTGTGTAAAGTCCACTACCTCTCCGACTCGAACAAGGTCGGGGTTTTTTTGTTTTGTTTTGTTTTCTCGTTTTTGTTTGTTTGTTTTTTGGTCTTTGAGGGTTAATGGTCAGCGGGAAATTCTTTTAGGATGATGTTTAGCCATTGGACGTGCCCTTGATACCATAAATAGTAACACCCTCTGATTGGTAGGGAGAATTATCAGTTTGTTTACTCCCCTCTACCTCTTCACCAGGACACAGAAACACACCGGTGTCATAGTGCCAACTATGCCTTGCGAAACTGTCCCTGGGACAAAAAGGATAAGATAGCTTGTTCTGTTCTCCCCCCCCCCCCCCCCCCCTTCCTTCCACAAAGTGCAGGCTTGTCCATGTTGTTTCCCTGTCGCTGAAAGTGTCTCTTCCCCCCTCCCCCCCCCCCCCCCCACCACCAACACCCCACTGGAAATAGATAAACACATCCTAAACTTTAGATACATGAATTAATACATTTATAGATAAATCATTCAACGATACTACAAAATTGAATTAAACATGAATGGGTAAGGGTAGGGGGAGAAGTGAAATGAAGGGGGAGGGGTGATGAGGTGTGGGGAGGGAGTGGTGGAGGGATGGGGGTGGGTGGTGGTGGGTTAGAGTTACTTTCAGGGAGAGGGTCAGGTTGGGCTGTTACAGACGCCTGAACTGTGCCACTACATATCCTGAACAGTTCCATTGTTATCTATGGCGGCAGCTGACTGTCCGTGACTAATATGAACAAGTGTGGAGAATTAGAATAACATCTAGAAAAGCCTTTGGGAGAATGAACACCTCCAGCATGGCGAACAAATCTTGAATCCGCCCGACGAATCAAGTTCCTCAGTGAAAACGTTTACCGCCAGGGGAAGTAATTATTAGTTAGTGACGGAAGAAGTTACTTCCTATGCGGTTTTGTGTTAATAGAATATGAAATAACCGAAATTCCATCAGACAGTTTTCAATATTCCGAGGAAATACATTACATTGTAGGTAAAGGTGGCGAAATTAGAAGCCACCTATCTCCTGTGCAATGTATTAACACTAATTCATAATTCAACACTTACCTCAGTGTTCATGTTTTGTGAAAAATTGGCGGCTCTTAA
>CM031623.1:29139346-29161846 GCA_018398815.1 Conus ventricosus
GGACTGAAGGGGCACCACAGAGCATTTGACAGCACCCGCAACTCTTTCGGGGAGAGTCTGAACGAGTCGCATCGCTCCGTGGGCGAGTCGAAAACTGTGGGCACTAAGGCTGTGTTGAGGTAAAATGGATCGAAATCATTTTTTCGTATAGAGCAACAAAATCTATTTCAATGTAATCGCATTAAGGCACATTTACCAGTTCAATAATACTTTGTGCGCGCGATCATTTAATATGCTCTGAATTAAATATTTCAGGTTTACCGGTCAACACGTATGATTGATCGTAGAGCTGTCATCTTCATCTGTTTGCTCTCATCATATCGTGTTGCCATGTACTAATCCATATTAATGTAAATTCTATTTCAGCTCACCGTTGTATGCAACCATATTTAGAAGATGTGATAATTTGTGTGAATGCAGATTTATTATATTAAAGAATCGTAAACGAGTTCAAGTTATGAACGAAGCATTTTCGTGGATCTAAGTGATCTGTATAAATGAAGATTAACGCCATTTGATTTAATCCATTCAAGGATTAAATATAATTGTAATTCATCAAGCACTAAGCCTTGGCGAATAACTCTGTCAAGGCAGATTGGAATATTCGTTATACATTTTTCCTTCTTTGTTGATGAGCTCATCGTAAAGCGATTTTTGAAGGAAATCAATTGTAAATGATAGACAAGCTAGTGCAATTGTAAAGTGTGTTTAGAACGTGTGATAGGATGGAATAGTGATGTGCCACCATAGTGCAAGATCTAAGACAATTGTTATCTTGCAGTCTGGTTTCATTTTTTACACCACTCGTCTTCATCTTCACCTTCGGCACACGTCTTTATCCCGCTACATCCTTCGTCGGAGGAACGTGCTGGTGTGTCGACCCTACCGAGATCTGGAAGAGGACTGTGAACGTCAGCGGAATTCCGGAACGCTACGCAATTCCGTGAAGCTGAGTGACAATCGCTTAAACACATCCTCCATATCCAAGCACGCCATAACACACTCAGACATTTTTTTCTTACATATATATTATCTTGTGCATGACTACATTTCTTTTGTGTGTATCCTCCGGGAGATATTTTTGTAGCACGAGCAGACAGTCTATTTCGTGCTACTGCAAGAAGTGAAGGAAGAAGGACAGAGACTTTGTCGTTATTGGTGTATGTGCATGATTTATTTCTTTATATGTAACTCATTTCATAGGCAACAAACGGACTCAACATACAAAGCACACCATACGACATTCACCGCAGATCATCATCATCTTTATTCATACTTAATTAAATTCAGTTGTTGAATCAAAGATCAAACCTCTTGACTACACTGTGGAAAGAAAGTGAAGGGTGTGGACGAAAGCTTGACTTTCCTACTACGGTCTATCGTTCTTGCCTGAGCACTCAACCAACATTTATGAATGGGGTCTTATTAAAAACGTCACAGTGTGTGTGTGTGTGTGTGTGGGCGGCGGGGTGAAGGGATAAGCGCAGACGGAAATCAGGCGTGCGCGTGTTGGTGTGCTGTTTGCGCGGCTGTCTGGCGAGCTGTCTGCCTCCAGTTCCACCACCAGCTGGTCCAATTATCCTGAAAAGTGCAGCCAGTCATCCCCCCAGAGTGGGGCCACCTCTGCAAATGAAGCAAGCTAGATTTCTGTGTTGTGTAGGATTGTTCAACACACACACACAGCCTTACATCACTGGCATCCTGCAAAACAGTATCTGAAGATGCGTTCACTGTTTCAGGTTCCTGCTTCTTCTTCTTCTGCAGACGCAGGCTGTTACTCCTGCGGACACTCCCTGTATAAACAGACAAGGATTAATCCCATCTACCCAACAAAGGGAGTGAGGTTTGTGTGTATGACCGTTTTAAATTTTTTTTTTATTCCGCCATTAAGGCAGCCATACTCCAACTTCGGGGAAGGTGCATGCTATGTGTAACGCGTCATCCATACCAACGGCCAAACTGGCCTTCTCTTCCGAAAGTTGGTCATAGGATTTTACGTGTGTGCAAAATGTTTATGCGTGCGTCACACACAAAAACTCAGTTTGTAGTCTCATTCGAAGGACTGCATGGGAAATGGAGTTAGAATCAATGTTATCTCCGAGGGAAAAAAATCCCCCTGTACCGAAACGGCCCGGCGGAGATTCGAACCCACAAACCCTTGGATTACGAGTCCGGCGCTCTACCACTGAGCTATTCCAGCCCCCTTCAGGGTTCCTACGACTGTTTCAGATTCTTCTGAAGAAATGTCTCCAGACTTTGTCCATGCAAAACATACAGAGAGCAGCAACGGTTCCTAGGTGTGTGGTCTGTGTGTACACTGGAAACCTGCCATGCTCGCTACACAAGGTATTGTCACGGACTAATTCCGCAGCTGCGATTTGTGTGACCGTCGTTTTCATTTCCTTTTCCACTAATGGCGATGATCATTTGCCTGTCATTACTGACCTCCCCCCCCCCCCCTCCCCCAAGAGTCGCCCCCCCCTCTCCCCGAGAATAAAAAAGGTACGCCCTTATATGTTTCCTCCGCCTCCCCGGTCCCCCTTCCCCCCGCCCCTTGTTGTCGACAGGCTGTGAACAACATGAAACTAAAACTGAAACCTGGAAATTGTGGTAGAAGGAAATGAACATCGTTTTAATGTTCCCTTGAACGTGGATTATTCATTATTCAGGTCAAGTCCTGATCATTACAACACCTATGTGGCCATGCAGATTTAATCGTTAGTCTGCTGGAGAGAATACGTGTCAATTTACCCACTTTCTCCCCTCTTTCAAAGGGTTCTGTCAATTTACCCCACTTTCTCCCCTCTTCAAAGGGTTCTGTCAATTTACCCACTTTCTCCCCTCTTTCAAAAGGTTCTGTCAATTTACCCACTTTCTCCCCTCTTTCAAAGGCTTCTGTCAATTTACCCACTTTCTCCCCTCTTTCAAAGGCTTTCTGTCAATTTTACCCACTTTCCCCTCTTTCAAAGGCTTCCTGTCAATTTACCCACTTTCTCTCCTCTTTCAAAGGCTTCTGTCAATTTACCCACTTTCTCCCCTCTTTCAAAGGGTTTCTGTCAATTTACCCACTTTCTCCCCTCTTCAAAGGCTTCTGTCAATTTACCCACTTTCTCCCTTCTTTCAAAGGTTCTGTCAATTTACCCACTTTCTCCCCTCTTTCAAAGGGTTCTGTGATAAATTCTTTAATCCAGAACTGGTGAAAAGCGCAACCAAAGAGATGGATGCTAGTTCAACTTCTAGACTCCTCCTCTCCCTCCTGCCCCCGTCTCCTCGGCTTGTTACGACTCACACTACTACTGCTGTGCTGCTGCTATGCGCTGCTGCTACTGCTAATACCATAAGTGCTGCTGCCGCAGCTGCTACCGACATCACAACTGCTATAATTCTTTTCAGGCTTATCTCCATTTTCTTCCTCTCGTCATCACTTTCATTCTTACATGGGTATTATTATGGATTTTAGGGCGACGTTCATTGCTGTAGTTGTTATTTTTGCTATCGCCGAAGAAAAATGAAAAAAAACGAACAAACAAAAACGAAAAAGAAAACACACACACACAATGACAAGACTGGGGTAAGAAGACAGACAGAAGAAGACTGGGGTAAAGAAGACAGACAGAAGAAGACTGGGGTAAGAAGACAGACAGAAGAAGACTGGGTAAGAAGACAGACAGAAGAAGACTGGGGTAAGA
Source organism: Conus ventricosus (assembly GCA_018398815.1). Classification (NCBI taxonomy): domain Eukaryota; kingdom Metazoa; phylum Mollusca; class Gastropoda; order Neogastropoda; family Conidae; genus Conus; species Conus ventricosus. The sequence goes on from CM031623.1 coordinate 29,143,036, forward strand.
AGACAGACAGAAGAAGACTGGGGTAAGAAGACAGACAGAAGAAGACTGGGTAAGAAGACAGACAGAAGAAGACTGGGGTAAGAAGACAGACAGAAGAAGACTGGGGTAAGAAGACAGACAGAAGAAGACTGGGGTAAGAAGACAGACAGAAGAAGACTGGGGTAGAAGACAGACAGAAGAAGACTGGGGTAAGAAGACAGACAGAAGAAGACTGGGTAAGAAGACAGACAGAAGAAGACTGGGTAAGAAGACAGACAGAAGAAGACTGGGGTAAGAAGACAGACAGAAGAAGACTGGGGTAAGAAGACAGACAGAAGAAAAGACGAGGGAGAGCGCGAACCTCTATCAAGATCGAACGAATCCTGGATCTGTCTATTGATCCGGATCCGCTTCCTCCTTGGACCGCGCTCCATGTGTCCACCAAGTGTGGCTGGCATCTGTTCAGCAGTGTCCCCTCATCTTGCCCATAGACAGAACAACCAATCCACAACCCAGAGAGGGGTGGGGGAAGTGGGGCCGTGGGGGGTGGGGGTTGAAACGTGGCGGAGCTGATAAGGAGACGGAGGGGTGGACAAGTCGACAGTAACAAATTCATATATTGGTGATTTTAGTGTAATAAACTGGCTGTATATATCCCCCACACACTGTCCCATCTAAGGTTCAGACATGGCGATTGTAGTGTAATAACTGACTGCATGTATCCCCACACACTTTCCTCTAAGATTCAGACATGGTGATTTTAGTTATATACCTCCCCCCCCCTCCCCCCCTTCTATCCAAGATTCAGACTTGGTGATTTCATATAACATACTGGTTATATCCCCATACTTTCCATCTAAGTTCAGACATGGTAATTTTAGTGTAATAAACTGACTGTAAATATATCCCCACAATTCCATCTAAGACTCAGACATGGTGATTTTAATGTAATAAACTGACATCTGTATACCCCCCCCCCCCCCCCCCCCCCCCCCCCCCCACCACACACACACACACTTTTTCACCTAAGACTCAGACATAGCGATTTCAGTATAACAAACCGACCGAGCACCTCTCCAACACTTTCCACTCAAGGTCACCTTCACAAGAAGGTCACCGACAGAACGCCGACCGCCAAGGTCGAAGGGTTACCGGATATGACCTTGACCCGCCACTGAACCATAGATTCGCACTAGAATTCAGTAGACTTGTCTTTAGGTCAGATTTTCATCTTTCAAGCAAGTTTAGTGAAAATCGGTCAGGTTAGGTAGTTTGTTTGTTTGTTTGCGTAACTCTGCCAAAACACAGACATGAAAACCAATCGACCGACGAACGCCATTGTGGGGATGGGGTACATTTCCGCTCAGGTACATTTCTTTGTTACATTTCCGCTCAGGTACATTCCTTTGTTACATTTCCGCTCAGGTACATTTCTTGTTACTTTCCGCTCTAGGTACATTCAGTTGTTATATTTCCGACTCAGGTACATTCTTTTGTTACATTTCCGCTCAGGTACATTCAGTTGTTACATTTCCGCTCAGGTACATTTCTTTGTTACATTTCCGCTCAGGTACATTCAGTTGTTACATTTCCGCTCAGGTACATTCTTTTGTTACATTTCCGCTCAGGTACATTCCTTTGTTACATTTCCGCTCAGGTACATTCCTTTGTTACATTTCCGCTCCAGGACATTCCTTTGTTACATTTCCGCTCAGGGACATTCCTTTGTTACATTTCCGCTCAGGGACATTCCGTTGTTACATTTCCGCTCAGGTACATTTCGTTGTTACATTTCCGCTCAGGGACATTCCTTTGTTACATTTCCGCTCAGTACATTCATTCGTTCATTCCGCTCAGTACATTCCTTTTGTTACATTTCCGCTCAGGTATATTCCTTTTTACATTTCCGCTCAGGTACAATTCTTTTGTTACATTTCCGCTCAGGTACATTCATTTTGTTACATTCCGCTCAGGTACATTCCTTTGTTAAATTTCCGCTCAGGTATATTCATTCGTTACATTTCCGCTCAGGTGCATTCCTTTTGTTACATTTCCGCTCAGGTACATTCATTTTGTTACATTTCTGTTCAGGTACATTCCGTTGTTTACATTTCCGCTCAGGTACATTCTTTTGTTACATTTCCGCTCAGGTACATCATTCTTTACATTTCCGCTCAGTACATTCATTCCTTACATTTCCGCTCAGGTACATTCCTTTGTTACATTTCCGCTCAGGTACATTCATTTTGTTACGTTTCCGCTCACAAACATCGGTTGTTACATTTCCGCTACATTTCCGCTCAGGTACATTCATTTTGTTACATTTTCGCTCAGGGACATTCAGTTGTTACATTTCTGCTACATTTCCGCTCAGATACATTCATTTGTTTACGTTTCCCGCTCAGGGTACATTCAGTTGTTACATTTCCGCTACATTTCCGCTCAAGGTCATTCATTTTGTTACATAAACGTCAGTACCTTCATTTTGTTACATTTCCGCTCAGGGACATTCAATTGTTACATTTCCACTCAGGTACATTCTTTTGTTACATTTCCGCTCAGGTACATTCTTTTGCTACATTTCGCTCAGATACATTCAAATGTTACATTTCCGCTCAGGGACATTCCTTTTGTTACATTTCAGCTCAGGACATTCCTTTGTTATATTTCCGCTCAGTATATTCCTTTGTTACATTTCCGCTCAGGTACATTCCTTTGTTACATTTCCGCTCAGGGACATTCAATTGTTACATTTCCGCTCAGGTACATTCATTCGTTACATTTCTGCTCAGGTACATTCATATTCGTTACATTTCTGCTCAGGTACATTCCTTTGTTACATTTCCGCTCGGATCCTTTGTTACATTTCCGCTCAGGTACATTCCGTTGTTACATTTTCGCTCAGGACATTCAGGTGTTACATATCCGCTCAGGTACATTCCTTTGTACATTTCCGCCTCAGGTACATTCAGTTGTTACATTTCGGCTCAGGTACATTCCTTTGTTACATTTTCGCTCAGGTACATTCCGTTGTTGCATTTCCGCTCAGGTACATTCCTTTGTTACATCTCGCTCAGGTACATTCCTTTGTTACATTTTCGTTCAGGTACATTCATTTTATTACATTTCCGCTCAGGTACATTCTTTTGTTACATTTCCGCTCAAATACATTCAAATGTTACAATTCCGCTCAGGTACATTCAGTTGTTCCATTTCAGCTCAGGACATTCCTTTGTTATATTTTGCTCAGGTACATTCCTTTGTTACAATTCCGCTCAGGTACATTCAGTTGTTACATTTCCGCTCAGGTACATTCCTTTGTTACATTTCCGCTCAGGTACAGTCATTTGTTACATTCCGCTCAGGTACATCCAGTTGTTACATTTCCGCTCAGGTACATTCCTTTGTTTACATGTCCCTCAGGTACATTCCTTTGTTACATTTGCGCTCAGGTACATTCCTTTGTTACATTTCCGCTCAGGTACATTCATTTTGATACATTCCGCTCAGTACATTCCTTTGTTACATTTCCGATCAGGTACATTCAATTGTTACATTCCGCTCAGGGACATTCAGTTGTTACATTTCCGCTCAGGTACATTCATTCGTTACATCCTCTGCTCAGGTACAATCATATTCGCTACATTTCTGCTCAGGTACATCCTTTGTTACATTTCCGCTCAGGTACATTCCGTTGTTACATTTCCGCTCAGGTACATTCCGTTGTTACAGTTCCGCTCAGGTACATTCAGTTGTTACATTTCCGCTCAGGTACATTCATTTTGTTTACATTTCCGCTCAGGTACATTCTTTGCTACATTTCCGCTCAGTACATTCAGTTAAATTGTTACATTTCCGCTCAGGTACAGTCATTTTGTTACATTTCCGCTCAGGTACATTCATTTTGTTACATTTCCGCTCAGGTACAGTCATTTTGTTACATTTCCGCTCAGGTACATTCCTTTGTTTCATTTCCGCTCAGGTACATTCATTTTGTTACATTTCCGCTCAGGTACATTCCTTTTGTTACATTTCCGCTCAGGTACATTCCTTTTGTTACATTTACGCTCAGGTACATTCAGTTGTTACATTTTGCTCAGGTACATTCATTCGTTACATTTCCGCTCAGGTACATTCTTTTGTTACATTTTTGGTCAGGTACATTCCGTTGTTACATTTCCGCTCAGGTAAATTCCGTTGTTACATTTCTGCTCAGGTACATTCATTCGTTACATTTCCGCTCAGGAACATTCTTTTGTTTACATTTCCGCTCAGGTACATTCCGTTGTTACATTTCCGCTCAGGTACATTCCGTTGTTACATTTCCGCTCAGGTACATTCATTTTGTTACATTTCCGCTCAGGTACATTTTTTTTTTACATTTCCGCTCAGGTACATTCAGTTGTTACATTTCCGCTCAGGTACATTCCTTTGTTATATTTCCGTTCAGGTACATTCATTTTGTTACATTTCCGCTCAGGTACTATTCCTTTGTTACATTTCCGCTCAGGTACATTCCGTTGTTGCATTTCGCTCAGGTACATTCCTTTGTTACATTTCGCTCAGGTACATTTCATTTGTTAGATTTCCGCTCAGGTACATTCATTTTATTACATTTTCGCTCAGGTACATTCTTTGTTACATTTCCGCTCAGGTACATTCAGTTGTTACATTTCGGCTCAGGTACATTCCTTTTGTTACATTTCCGCTCAGGTACATTCCTTTTGTTACATTTCCGTTCAGGTACATTCATTTTGTTACATTTCCGCTCAGGTACATTCCTTTGTTACATTTCCGCTCAGGTACATTCAGCTGTTACATTTATGCTCAGGTACATTCATTCGTTACATTTCCGCTCAGGTACATTCATTTTGCTACATTCTGCTCTGGTACATTCCGTTGTTACATTTCCGCTCAGGTATATTCAGTTGTTACATTTCTGCTCAGATACATCTGTCACGACCGACCCCTGGAGGTCTGCCCTGACAGGATCGGTCTAGGTGGGAGTGAAGGGAGTGACTGACCTCACACGCTCCGCAAGAGACCACACAATAAGATTACGATACAACACCCCCCTTTATTCACACCAGCAAAATAAACATTCCCAACTCACGCACCATGCACGATCACAATAAAGCACTCCAACGCACCAACATGCACAATCACGATCAAGCACTCCAACGCACACAACATGCACAATCACGATCAAGCACTCCAACGCACACAACATGCACAATCACAATCAAGCACTCCCGCACCCAACACATGCACGATTATAAATAAGTATTTCGCCAATCGACGCACATGATCACACTTACAGCATTTCCAGCACATATGACAAATACACAATTATAGGAAATATTTCCATGCATTGACCCTTCTTAACACCATGGAGTGCGTGCACACCCCTACCCCTGTCGAGTCTGCTGGGAGCAACCTGTCGCACTAGGTGCTCCGAGCCGGGTTGGTTCTCGCAGGGAGTCGCTCAAAGCGACACCCTCGACTTCCAAGCGGGCGGTGAAGAGCGTGTCCCGGGGGGGGGGACGTAGCTGTTACGGAGGTCCGGACGGGGGTCCAGGCCGGCCAGTCAAGACGGCGGGCCGTCCATACCAGCCCTCGGTCTCGACCAAGCGTGGCCTCGATCAGCGTGTGGCACCCTCCCGTCCGTGTCTCAACCAGAACGTGGCCTCGACCAGACGTGGCACCATCCAGATCGTGCTCCAGGTGAAGCCCCCCGGGAGGGGGGGGAGGACGTAGCTGGGGGAGAGTCGAAGAGGAGGAAAGAAGAAGGAAGGAGGAAGGAAGAAGGGTACTGGAACCCTGCCGTCAGTACCGTCTGACCATGCTGTCAAGTCTTAGCCACTCGCATGAGGGCGGGGGAAGTGTATTCAATGCACACAGTAAACCCATTGAATCAAGTCTTCTCACACGATGCAGGTAAAAGACTGCATTAAATCAACGGTTATAACCAATATGAATTATCTTCACCCTTCTCTCACTCACGCTCTAACTTTTCCTTCCTTAGGAAATAAATCACACACAGCGACCATCGCTTAATAACTGCCACCACATTTGCAATAATAATTCAATGGCACAAACTGTCACATTTTATAAACACATTTCAAAATAACACAAATCTCCAACCACGCATCCGAACGACAAATCATGCGCACGCACGCTCGTGAACATAAAACTCGCTCTCCTTGCACACACAAAACAGACGGTGGCCGAAGGATAAAAGTCCGGCGAATGTGACAGGGGCGGACGAGCGAGACCAAGCAAGTTCCAACCTGAATCACCAGTTCTCTCCCTTCCCCACCGACTACCGCATCACCAGATAATAAACAGGAGAAAGAATTTTGGAAATAATTTAGAATGGCCAGGTTAAAGATGGAATTAACCAGAGAAAAGGTCTCACACAATATTTCTCTTACATTTCGAAAACAAAAGAAAATTGCGCAAAAGCGAAGACTAAGCCGGCTAACAACAACAAATCAAACAAACAGACCACGAAACTGATGCTTACCAGCTACCCGTGGGTGACCCGAAGAGGCGGGTCAAAGGACTCTCTCTACCCTCTGTCCATCGAGAGGACAGAGGCGAAGATGCGGAAACAGAAGAAATGATGTCCCTCTCCTACAGGCCGACTGCAGGAATTGAAAGTACTGACTGTACTCTCGACGATAAGGTAAAGAACCAGGACTGGAGCAGGCGCCCCCAGAGACATCTTCCGCTCGAGTGAAGAGCTAACCTCCCTCAGCAATGGCGGCCAACATGCCATGCTGCGTCACAGAGTGAGCATACTTCAAACAAAAAAAAAAACGAAGCACGTGCGACAGGATAAAAAAACAGGCGAGAGGCCGATAGACAGAAAGTTCGAGAGAAGGTACCGGCCACCCGTGAACTTTGCAGATGAATAGCACGGGCGGTGGAATTAGAGAGAGAGAGAGAGAGAAAGCAAACCGAAGTTGAGCTGACTATACCAAGGTGCAACCGCACCACAAGCCACACTAAGGGACGGGTACACGACAACAGCAACGACAATAAACAAATAAGTAATTCCGCCACCCTGGTGGGGTCGAACGTCGTAGGCCTCGCGACAAACTCGTGACAAACCCCCCTTCTAAAAAGCATCTGTTTCTCTGAGATTACAGTGCTCCTTTGAACCTTGTCGCATGTGCAACTTCCCAACAATGGGACCGAACCCAACTCTCTGTGATCGACAGAGTACGATGAATCCAATACAAACGTTCCACGATAGAATCACCCAAGAAAATACATAATATTACATTTATCAAACAACCAAGCGAACCTTCCCACCATGAAAGTAACAATCCGAATCACTGGTGATTCACTACCGTTAACATCACTGAAGTGAAAACTGTCACTACACCTAATACAGAGACCAAAAGGGGATATAACCTGGTTGAGGGGAAGTTGTCGCTGTTGATTTTCCATGGTTATGACTTCAGGTGCTCGGCTAAAGTTAGTCAGCATTCGTCATTAATGGTAACCCTTGATTCTGACGGGAAAGTGAAAGCACAGTCTCTGCAGTCCACTGCCTAACTCCATGAGTCGGACGACTACGGACGGATCCGGTCCTCCAAGCACAACAACACTGGAGGATGATGATCGCTCTCCAGTACAAACTTACGGCCCGCTAATTTTCTTGGGACACGACAGTGCGCGTCCAATTCTGCCTGAGAGATCTGCAACAAGTAGCCGGCATCGATAGTCCTAGCGGAAAGCCTCTGGGTATCGACTCGAAGGATTATACCACTTACGAAGTGTTGCGGTGACGCGTTCGGATGGTGGAATTTATGGGTCCCTCAGGTGCGACCCCAACCTTGCTGGATTGCTCCCCAACCGTGGCACTGACCCTAGGGGAACAACGCTTCAAGCGACCCTTAGGCGTTGTCCGTTGCAGACTTCGCATTTCTGCGGCGTTTAGCCTACCTGTGAGTTCATCCTGGGCCAAAAGAAGTCTTGTCTTATTCACTCGAGAGTCGCTTGGATGCCCATATGACCTGCCATGGGGAATCGTGGGCCTGCCGGTGTAACAGATCTCCTCATGCTTTGATGGGAACGTCAAGCGCTTGGCCACACGAGCTGCAGAGTGAACTTATACCCTAAAGAGGATTCCCCTTGTGGAGCTTTAAAGCTCACCCTTGGCGTGTTGGGCAGGGATGATCGGGTCGATCTACGGTTGTCGCAAGGCGTGGACATCCAAGGTCCCTGGCCTGAGAGGAGAAAAATTGGATGCAGGTTCGGCCATTGCCAGAACCTCGTTAGGATCGGACTGAAAGATCGGGACGCAATTACTGTGCCTGCTTACTTTAGCTTTGGCGCGTGTGGTGACTCCCCACCATCACGCCTGTACGGGCCAGTGCCGTAGACACGGACTGACTGCGTCCGTTGCGAAGGTGTTGATTGTTTTTCCCTATGATAAGGGAATACAGAGGTCGATCCACCGCGATAAGCCATACTTCGCACAGAAGTAGGGGGTGGAGATAGGAATAAGTACAGATGGACGAGTGGAGGTAAAACACAGCTCCAACCCGCACACATCATAACTAGAGCCCGCGGGCCTTAGGGGAAACTAAAATCCTTTAAAACAAAGTGGTGGATGCTCACCGAATCCTGTTGGTGTCGACAAGGATGAACCAACAACAGAAGAATACACTGGACACTCTGTACCACCTGTAAGCGTGGTTGGGACCCTCGTTAGCCGAAGGCTCGAGGATGCTGGAAAGGTCTAGCCCTTGACTACCAGCGGCTTTAGGACTAATTTTCCTATTGGCCAGACGACCACAAAGAATACAATATCGAGGTGCTGAAATCCCGAGAACTGCTGGCCTTGTTCACACCACTTGCAGTTGTCGGCACCTTATTGCTTGTTAATCCTGTGGAGGGATTCCTCTCCGTATTGGCGATGCCCATAAGCCCTGCGAGCTTCAGCATACACCTCAGCTGTGTGAATCGCAGCCGCGATTCTGAGTGCTGTTCGCCTATCCGGATCCTCAACTCTGGGGACACAAGTGTTGGTGAGCTGTTCAATGAGGATCAGATCCCCAAGCTCAACTTAGCTATCATGACGCCAGTACCCTAGCGTCTTGCGCAGCCCTATCACCAAACTGCACGAAGGTCTCGTCATTAATTCTTCTTCCTGGACACCTGTACTTCTACTGTTTAGGTCTCTGGGGTAAGGTGGGAGGAAACGCTTACGCCCCCAGAGCCATATGCATGTCTGCAGTAGACGCACTTCTTTTAGGAGTGAGCTCACACTCCTTGCAGCACCAAGATAATTCCAGAAATTAGGATGCATTTTGCCTTTTGTTCTTCAGAAAATGTATGAACAAGCAACGTTCTAGATATTGCTCTAAGAACATGTCAAATGGTCTTCACTAGGTCTGATCTCTGGAAGCTTTAACTTTGGGCCTCTAACTCTATTCTCTGCCTGGTGATTAACCCCCCTGACTTACAGAGGCGGGTGACGCGAAAAGAGTTGTTCCATTCCTCCCTACGCTGAGCCTCCATCTGTATAGGTCTTCCCTACGTGGGCTTCCTGCTTGTCAGCTCTTCCTACGGCTGAGCAGCCTCTCCCTACGACTGTGCAGCATCCTCCTACGCGGTGCAGCCCTCCTCACTACGCTGAGCACTGTTTAGCAGCCTCCTCTATACTGAATAGCCTCTTCCGTATGGCATAAGTTCCTGTCTGTCACAGTCCCTCGTCTGCGCAGGCCTCCTGCCTAGAAGCATCCTCAATCTACGTTGATCCATAACTCTTCCCGAACGGAGCTTTTGCTCTCCCTTACGAAGAGATTCCTGCCATAGCAACCTCTTCCATTCGCTGCCGCTCTAGAAACAGATGGACTGAGGTGATATCCTGAGCGGGGTTCACACTCCCGACCAGGGAGGATGATCCGTTCTGACCCGTCCCTTGTTGTCTCGACTTTCCCATAGGAAAGTCTTCTGGGGCATGCCCCTTCGAGGGGAAGCCTGGAGAGGAGAAGTTTCGGTCTCTGCGAACTCAAACAGAAGCCCACAGTTGCTTCGCTATACTCTGACGCTTCCGAGCGGAAGTGCCAGTTGGGATCTCGTAAGGGAAACCCACAGCGAATTAGAGTAGTAAAGTACTCACTGGACTACCTGATACAGCACTGAGAAGAGGTGTGAAGTTACCGTGTCGAAGTACTGGTACTAATAGTAGGGAACTACAGTAACATTTTGGATAAACCTCTTTTCTTCGACAGCACGCACGTCGCCATACCACCAGCGCGGACGTCGCCATAACTATGACTACTGTTTTCCAAATACAGGGAAAAACAATTCACTAGAGATAAAAAAAAACATTAATATTTTAGGGGCGCGTGTATATGTGTGTATGTGTGTGTGTGCGTGGGTGGGACAAGTTCGGGCTGCGCCCACTCTGGCAACACGCGCTTACAGCCACGAGCAAAAGTTGCGGTGAGGCTCACCGAAAAAAAAAAAAAACAAAAACTATGGTCCGGTGCCCCACTCTCGGCTACACCGCGCTTCTTCAGCACGAGCAACTGTGGCGGTGGGGCTGGCCCCCCGAAAAAAAAAAACAAAACAAAAAACCTAGCAGTGGGAATCCGGAGAGGAAAAAATAACACTAGCGTCCGATACATCCCCTGTACTCAAAACCGCGTAGAAAAAAAAAAAAAAAAAAAAACAAGAATTGGCTAAATACCAAAAAGGCTGGAAGACATGAGCGGGGCTACAGAAGGCAAGACTTACGGGGGGCGTTACTGCGTGAGGTACCGGCGGAAGGTGGTATTGGAAGCGTGGTCGATTCCTCTTGGTCTCACCTCGACCCCCCGGTCACGCGGATGTTCACTCGGGCCACCAAAAAGGACTCCCTTCACTCTTGGAGTTCACCGCCAAAACACCCCGAACAAACAACGACGATACTGGACTATACATATACAAAACAGTCAATCAGAAAACAGGTACTCTGCCGAACGAGAGAGAGAACGGCCAGAGCCTTCTCTTCCCGGACGAGCCCCCACAATTGTCACGACACGACCCTGGTGGTCTGCCCTGTCAAGGATCAGGTCTTGGGTGGGAGTGAAGGGAGTGTCTGACCTAACACGCTCCGCAAAGAGACCCACACATATAAAGATACGATACACCACATTTATTCAACCCCCCCCCAGCCCAAAATAAACATACCAACACACGCATCCATGCACGATCACAATTAGCACTCCAATCGCAAACAACATGCACAATCACGATCAAGCACTCCAACGCACACAACATGCACAATCACGATCAAGCACTCCAACGCTCACAACATGCACAATCAAATCATAGCACTTCCCGCACCACAACAGGCGATGTTAAATATGTATTTCGCCATAAGTCGCACATGACACACTACAGCTTCCTGACATATGACAAATACACAATTATAAGGAAATATTTCATGCTTGGACCCTTTCTTAACACCATGGAGTTGCGGGCAAACCATACCCCTGTCAGAGTCTGTGGTTAGCACCTGTCGCATAGGTGCTCCGAGCCGGTTGGTTCTCGCAGGGAGTTCGCTCAAAGAGACACCTCGACTTCAAAGCGAGCGGCGGTGAAGAGCGTTGTCCCCGGGGGGGGGGACGTAGATGTTACTGGAGGTCTGGACGGTGCGTTACAGGCCGGCCAGGTTCAAGACGGCGGGCGTCTATACAGCCCTCGGTCTCGCCAAGGCGTGCCTCGATCAGGGTGGCACATCCCGTCCTGTGGTATCAAACCAGAACGTGGGCTTCGGTCCTGTACGTGGCACCATCCAGATCGTTGCTCCAGGTGCAAGCCCCGGGAGGGGGGGGAGGACGTAGCTGGGAGGAGAGTCGGAAGAGGGGAAAGAAGAAGGAAGGGGAAGGAGAAGGGTACTGGAAACCTGCCGTCAGTATCCTTCTGACCTTTGCTTTCAAGTCTTTGCCACTCGCATGATGGGCGAGGGGAAGTTTTTCAATTCCCCACCCCCGTCACCCCATTGAATCAAGTCTTTCACACGAAGCAGGTAAAAGACTGCATTAAACTCAACAGGTTTAAAACAAATTGAATTATCTTTCACCCTTCCTCTCACTCAAGTTAACGTTTTCCTTCTAGGAAAATAAATCAACCAGCGACCATTGCCTAATAACTGACACCACATTTGAAATAATAATTCAATGGACAACTGTTCACATTTTTAAACACATTCAAAATAACACAAATCTCCACCACGCATCCGAACGACAAATCATGCGCACGCACGCTCGTGAACATAAACTCGCTCTCCTTGCACACACAAACAGCGGGTGCCGAAAAGGATAAAAGTCCGGCGATGTGACAGGGGCAGGACGTGCGGAGACCAGCAAGTTCCAACCCTGAATCCACCCAGGTTCTCTCCCTTCCCCACGTGCTACGCATCACCAGATACTACACCAGGAGAAAGAATTTTGGAAATAATTTAGAATGGCCAGGTTAAAGATGGATTAACCAGAGAAAAGGTCTAACAATAGTTATATTACCAATTCCGACAAACAAATGAACAATTGCCGCCCAAGCCGAAGACTACGCCGGCTACTAACAACAACAAATCATAAACAAAACAGACCACGAAACATGATGCTTACCAGCATACCGTGGGTGACCACGAAGAGGCGGGTTAAAAAGGACTCGCTTACCCTCTGTCCAGGTCGACGGGTAAGAGGCCGATGATGCGGAAACAAGAAGAAATGATGTCCCTCTCCTACAGGCGACTGCAGGAATGAAAGTACGGACTGCTACTCTCGACGATAAGGTAAAGAACCAGGACTGGGAGAGGAGCCCCAGAGAAATCTTCGCTCGAGTGAAGAGCCTAACCTCCCTATGCAAATGGAGGCCAATGCCTATGTGCGTCACAGAGAGAGCAAACTATCCCCCCCCCCACCCCTGCATCCCGTGCGACAGTTAAAAAAGACAGGCGAGAAGGCGATGTAGACAGAAAGTTCGTAGAGAAGGTTCGGCTCCCTGTGAACTTGCAGGTTGAATAGCACGGGCGGTGGATTGTGAGAGAGGAGAGAGAAATGCAAAACCGAAGTGAGCCTGACACTATACCAAGGTGCACCGCACCACAAGCCACAAAAGGGAACGGGTACACGACAACAGCAACGACAATAAACAAATAAGTATACCGACACCCTGCGGTGGGTCGAAGACGTCGTAGGCCTCGCGACCCATACTCGTGACACATTCATTCGTTACATTTCCGCCTCAGGTACATTCCGTTGCTACAGTTACGCTCATGTACAGTCCTTTGTTACATTTCACAAGGTACATTCCGTTGTTACTTTCCGCTCAGGGACATGGTTTTGTTACATTTTCCGCTCAGGGTACAGTCTTTGTTACATTTCCGCTCAGGTACAGTCATTTTGTTACATTTCTGCTCAGGACAGTCATTTGTTTCATTTTCGCTCAGCTACATCATTTTGTTACATTTCGCTCAGGTACATTCTTTTGGTGACATTTCCGCTCAGGTACATTCTTGATACATTCCGCTAGGTACATTCAGGTTGTTACAATTTCGCTGAGGTACATTCATTCGTTACATTTCCGCTCAGGTACATTATTTTGTTCATTTTTGCTCAGGTACATTCCGTTGTTACTTTTCCGCTCAGGTTACATTCCGTTGTTATCATTTCCGCTCTGGTACATTCATTCGTTACTTTTCCGCTCAGGTTCATTCTTTTTGTTACATTTCCCGCCTCTGTACATTTCCTGTTGTTACATTTCCGCTCTGGTACTTTCCGTTGTTACATTCGCGCAGGTACATTAAGGTGTTAAATTTACGCTCAGTACTTCATTTTGCATACTTTTCGCTCAGGTACATTCTTTTGTTACATTTTCCGCTCAGGTACATTCAGTTGTGCTTTCGCTCAGGTACCATTCCTTTGTTTCATTTCAGTTCAGGTACATTCATTTTGTTACATTTCCGCTCAGGTACATTCATTGTTACTTTGCCGTTCAAGTACATTCCGTTGTTGCATTTCCGCTAGGTTCCTTCCTTTGTTACATTCGCTCGGGTACATTCCTTTGTTACGATTCCGCTCGGGTCATTCATTTTTTTACATTTCGCTCAAGTACATTCAGCTGTTATCATTCGCTAAGGTTACTTCCGTTGTTACATTTCCGCCCTCTGTTCATTCCTTTTGTACATTTATGCTCAGGTACTCCTTTGTTACCATTTCCCCCCGTCGCCCTACATGGTACATTCCTTTTGTTCACATTTCTGTCAGGTGGCATTCCTTTTGTTGCATTTCCGCTCGGGTAATTCCTTTGTTTCATTCCGCATCAGGTACATTCTGTTGTTAAATTTATGATCAGTACTTTCATTCGTTACATTACGCTCAGGTACATACATTTTTGTTAAATTTTCTGCTCTGGTACATTCCGTTGTACATTTCCGCTCAGGTATAATTCCAGTTGTTTACATTCTGCTCAGATACATTATTCGTTAACATTTTCCGATTGGTCCATTCCGTTGTTCATTTTCGCGCATGTACATTCCGTTGTTACATTTCCGCTCAGGTATTTTCTGTTGTTACATTTTGCTCAGATAACAGTCATTCGTCTCTTTCCGCTCAGTTACCATTCCCGTTGTGGTTACATTTCGCTCATGTTCATTCCGTTGTTACATTGCCAGCTCTGGTTCCTTTCCTGTGTTACTGTTCCGGCCACAGGTACAGTATTTTGTTACTTTTCCGCTCAGGTACATTCGTTGATACATTTCCGCTATGGTACATTCCTTTGTTACATACCCGCTCTTGTACATTCCGTTGTTAATTTCCCGATCAGGTAAATTCCTTTTTACAATTTCGCCTTCAGGTACATCTTTGTTACTTTTCCGCTCAGGTACTTTCCTTTGTTACATACCCGCTCATGTACATTCCTTTGTTACATACCCGCTCAGGTACATTCATTTTGTTACATTTCCGACTCAGGTAATAATTTGTTACATCCGTCAGGTAAATTCATTTTGTTACATTTCCGCTCAGGTAATTCTTTTGTTACATTTCCGCCTCAGGTACATACCTTGTTACCATTTCCGCAAAGGAAGGCATTCGTTTTCACAAACTTTAATGTCTGAGAGTGGGAGAAGAGAGGGAGAGAGGAGAGAGAGAGAGAGTCCGTATTTTTGATACCTGCATGAAGAAAAAGCACAACTGGAAATTTCTGCATAAAAGTTGATATTTCAACATTGTATTCAGCTGTTGTGGAGGCAAACACTCTGACTTGTCGATTAAGGCGTCTCTCTCTCTATCTCTCTCTCTCTCTCTCTCTCCTCTCTCTCTCTCTATCTACCTCTCACAACACACACTCACACACTCACACACACACACACACAACTCACAACACACAAACACACACGTGTCCTTGGTATTCAAAATAAGTTCCATCGTTCGCACTGCTCTCATTTTTTGTGCACCTCCAGATTTGCGCGGCCTGTGTGTGGTTTTGTCTTTTTTTTTTTGTTTGTATGTCTTTTCAATCCAATCGTGTAGTCACTGTGACAATTATTCTTTATCTCGTTGATTCGATGGAACCTTTCTTTTTTCATTCGTTCAGTGTGAGATGACTGTGTTGGCGCGTTTTCGAGGCCACTGTGGATCGCAATGAAGACAGCTCAGTTTTGCGTTTCCTCCGAAAAAAATTGGATTCACCCGGGAAGCGAGATTATCGTAAGATGCTAGTAGCGGAACCCTGACAGATGATCCTGCATCCCATTTGTAGAAATGCCATGCGTGAGTGTGTTGTGAACTTTCCTCCTCACTTTTGGGGAAAGTGTCGATTGGCCCCGAATAAGTGAGCAATTAACGGCTGTTGGGGGTCGCCTGTCATTAATCCCTCAACATGTTAGTCATCAGTATTCTCTTGAGAAATCTGTCTCTTTTAAATTAATTAAAGACCAAGCAACAAGCAGAGAGAGAGAGAAGGAGATGAGAGTGAGAGGAGAGTGTGAGAGAGAGAGAAGGAGCCGAGAGAGAGATCTCTCTCTCTTCCGTGTGGTGTGTGTGTGTGTGTGTGTTGATGTGTGTGGTGTGTGTGTGTGCGTGCGTATTTGGACGGTGTGTTGTGCGCGAGCGTGCGCGCGCGTGTGTGTGCGGTGCGTGCAGGTGTTATGAGGGGCTGGGGAGGGGGGGAAGGGGCGTGCGCCCACGTATTTGTGTGTATATCATGAAGGGTAAAGGGGGGAGGGGGGGTCAGTATGGAGAGGAGGAAGAGGAAGGTGAGGGAGACGCGTGTGAGTTGTGCTGTGTGGGGTGTGTGGTGTCGTATGTGTGTGATGTGTGGTGCAATATAAGGGTGGGGGTGGGGGGTGCGGGGCCGATCAGGAGTGTGTGTGGGAAAGGACGGCGGGGAGGGGCAGGGGGAGGGGGAGGGAGGAGAGAACAGCTGGAGCAGAGGGTGGGGTGGGGTGTGGATTCACCCAGTGTATAATCTGCTCCCCAACAGGAGGGGGCCAGGGGGTTGGGAAGGAAGGGGGGGGGGGAGGGGGGGGTACGGGGACATGGAGGGAGGGTGAGGACCAGCAGGGTAGCATAGGGGAGGGGGAATGCTTGAGATGAGAGCAGAGAGAGAGAGAGAGAGAGAGAGAGAGAGGATAGAGAGAGAGAGAGAAGAGAGAAGAAAGCGAGACAGAAGAGACAGATGAGAGACAGAAAGAGAGGGAAAGAGACGAAAAGAGAGAGAGAGAGCGAGAGGAGCAGAGACAGAGGGGGAGAGAAGAGAGAGGATGAGAGAGGAGAGAGTGAGTTGAGAGGACGGGATAGGGGAGGTACGCGGGGGAGCGGTTGGAGTGGGTTGTTGGTGTTGCTGGGGGAGGGGGGGGGGGAGGGGGGGGCTAGCAATTCCTGTGGGAGGCTCGCGAGCGCAGGTCAAAGTCTACCCTCACCTGTGCCCAGCCAGGTAGAGAGCTGTTGAGTTATCCGCTTCCTGTGATTGTCTGTATGGACCGTTGTCTGTCTGTTGTCTGGTCTGTTTGCATCTGTATGTACTGTGTGCTCTGTCTGTCTGTCTGTGTGCCTGTCTGGTGTGTCTGTCTGTGTGTTGTTTGTTCTATCTGTTGTCTGTCCGTGTGCCTGTCTGTCTGTCTGTTCGTGTGTCTGTCTGTGTGTCTCTGTGTGTGTGTGTGTGTGTGTGTGTGTGTCTGTCTGTGTGTCTGTCTGTCTATCTGCCTGTCTGTCTGTGTGCCTATCTGCCTGTCTGTTCGTGTGTCTGTCTATCTGTGTGTCTGTGTATCTGTTTGTCTGTCTGTCTATCTGACTGTGTGCCTGTCTGTCTGAATGTGTCTGTCTGTCTGTCGTCTGTCTGTGTGTCTGTCGTCTGTCTGTCTATTTGCTTGTCAGTCTGTCTCTGTCTGTTTCTGTCTGTCTGTCTGTCTCTCCCCCCCCCCCCCTTTCTCTCTCTCTCTCTCTCCCCCCCCCCCCCCTCTCTCTCTCTCTCTCTCTCTCTCTCTCTCTCTCTCTCTCTCTCTCTCTCCCCACGCCCCCTCCCCTCTCTCTGTCTTCCGCTCTCGGTTTCGCTGTCTCTCAGGTGGTTTCACCTGCAGTTCAGATACAAGGAAGAGTATCAATGACTACGTTTTGATATCCACTGACGTATTTCTGTTTATGGCGTCATCATTGAACAAATCGCTTGATTTCCGACGTCTTCTCTTGGAAGTCAGTCTTTGTCATCCCGCAGAGAGCAGGCGAAAAGGCGTTCAATTTACCGAGCCATTTTTGGAGGGCCGGAATAGCTCAGCTGGTAGAGCGCCGGACTCGTGATCTTGGGTTGTGGGTTCGAATTTCGGTACAGGGGGATTTTTCCCTCGGAATTAACATTGGTTCTAACTCCATTCCCCATACAGTCCTTCGAATGAGACTAAAACAGAGGTTCCGTGTGTGAACGCACGCACACCATCTTGCACACACGTAAAATCCCATCACCAACTTTCGGAAGAGAAGGCCAGTTTGGCCGTTGGTATGGATAACGCGTTACACATAGCATGCACCTTCCCCGAAGATGGAGTATGGCTGCCTTAATGGCGGGATATAAAACGGTCATACACACAAAACTCCACTCCCTGTCTATACCGGCAGTGTCCGCGGAGTATCAGCCTGCGTACGCAGAAAGAAAGAAAAGAAAGGAACAGAGCCATTTCAGTGAGGAGACGATAATCCACATAGCTTTCATTGTCAGATGATCATGACACAGTGCAAGCACTGACTAAAGCCATTTCTTTTGTGGATGCAGCTGTAGCACAGTGACCAAGAGACAGCCTGATGTGGCCCTTCGCGGTCAGCTGGGCAACAAACAAGATGAACTGACCTGCAACATGCTTGATGGTTGTAGTCTAGAGCGAGCAAAAATGCGTTGATAAATAAAAAAAAGAAGCCCTGCAAATGAAGTATTGAGAATGGACTCGTGGTTTGGTCAAGAAGTCGGTAGTAACCAAAACCAACATGCAGAAACCTTTAAAAATCCCCCCCGCAGAACCTTACATAATGGAGGTAGAGTTACATCAATGTTGTAAGGTCCGAAAAAAAAAAAAGAATTACAAAGAAAGCACAGAGAGCAAAACAAATCTGGACTCAATCACTTGATTAACTCGCTTCATAAGAAGGAAATTCTGGCAAAACGTAGAAAAGGATTATCCAAATAATCATATGCGGTCAATACATAATTCTCTCGATGGAAAGTCCGTTTCAAAAAGAGGGAGTATTATTAGCGACACACAAATTAAAGAATGAAAAATGTGCTGGTCCAAATGCTTTAAACCCAAGCACTAAAAAGGTGTAGGCATTGTCAT
>CM031623.1:29176846-29194346 GCA_018398815.1 Conus ventricosus
TTACAAGGGACAGTATGGGCTTGACTAGATAGGGGACAGTATGGGCTGTCTATATAAGGGACAGTATGGGCTGTCTATATAGGGGACAGTATGGGCTGTCTATATAGGGGATAATATGAGCTGGTCCGTATTGGGACAGTATGGGCTGTCTATATAGGGGACAGTATGGGCTGTCTGTATAGGGGACAGTATGGGCTGTCTGTATAGGGGACAGTATGGGCTGTCCTTTACAAGGGACAGTATGGGCTTGACTAGATAGGGGACAGTATGGGCTGTCTATATAAGGGACCGTATGGGCTGTCTATATAGGGGACAGTATGGGCTGTCTATATAGGGGATAATATGAGCTGGTCCGTATTGGGACAGTATGGGCTGTCTATATAGGGGACAGTATGGGCTGTCTGTATAGGGGACAGTATGGGCTGTCTGTATAGGGGACATTATGGGCTGTCTATATAGGGGACAGTAGGGGCTGTCTATATAGGGGACAGTATGAGCTGTCCATATAGGGGACAGTATGGGCTGTCTATATAGGGGACAGTATGGGCTGTCTATATAAGGGACAGTATGGGCTGTCTATATAGGGGACAGTATGGGCTGTCTATATAGGGGATAATATGAGCTGGTCTGTATTGGGACAGTATGGGCTGTCTATATAGGGGACAGTATGGGCTGTCTGTATAGGGGACAGTATGGGCTGTCTGTATAGGGGACATTATGGGCTGTCTATATAGGGGACAGTAGGGGCTGTCTATATAGGGGACAGTATGAGCTGTCCATATAGGGGACAGTATGGGCTGTCTATATAGGGGACAGTATGGGCTGTCTATATAGGGGATAATATTAGCTGGTCTGTATTGGGACAGTATGGGCTGTCTATATAGGGGACAGTATGGGCTGTCTGTATAGGGACAGTATGGGCTGTGTATATAGGGGACAGAAGGGGCTGTCTATATAGGGACAGTAGGGGCTGTCTGTATAGGGGACAGTATGGGCTGCCTATATAGGGGACAGTATGGGTTGTCTGTATAGGGGACAGTATGGGCTGTCTATATAGGGGACAGTAGGGGCTGGTCTCTATAGGGGACAGCATGGGCTGTCTATATAGGGGACAGTATGGGCTGTCTGTATAGGGGACAGTATGGGCTGTCTGTATAGGGGACATTATGGGCTGGTCTGTATAGGGGACATTGTGGGCTGTTTATATAGGGGACAGTATTGGCTGTCTGTATAGGGGACAGCATGGGCTGTCTATATAGGGGACAGTATGGGCTGGTCTGTATAGGGGACAGTAGGGGCTGGTCTGTATAGGGAACAGTATGGGTTGTCTATATAGGGGACAGTATGGGCTGGTCTGTATAGGGGACAGTATGGGCTGTCTGTATAGGGGACAATATTGACTGGTCTGTATAGGGGACAGTATGGGCTGTCTGCATAGAGGACAATATTGACTGGTCTGTATAGGGGACAGTATAGGCTGGTCGGTATAGGGGACAGTATTGGCCGGTCTGTATAACAGGAGAATGAGCTGATCGGTATAAGGGACAATGTTGGCTGATGAGTATAGGGGACAATATGGGCTGGTCTGTGTAGGGACAGTATTGGCTGTCTATATAGGGGACAGTATAGGCTGGTCTGTATAGGGGACAGTATGGGCTGGTCTGTATAGGGGACAGTATGGGCTGGTCTGTATAGGGGACAGTATGCGCTGGTCTGTATAGGGGACAGTATGGGCTGGTCTTTATAGGGACAGTATGGGCTGTCCATAAAGAGGACGGTATGGGCTGGTCTGTGTGGGGGTCACTATGGGCTGTCTGTATAGGGGACAGTATGGGCCGGTCTGTATAGGGGACAGTATGGGCTGGTCTGTGTGGGGGACAGTATGGGCTGGTCTGTGTGGGGGTCACTATGGGCTGGTCTGTGTGGGGGACAGTATTGACTGGTCTGTGTGGGGGTCACTATGGGCTGTCTGTATAGGGGACAGTATGGGCTGGTCTGTGTGGGCGACAGTATGGGCTGGTCTGTATAGGGGACAGTATGGGCTGGTCTGTGTGGGGGACAGTATGGGCTGGTCTGTATAGGGGACAATATGGGCTGGTCTGCGTGGGGGACAGTATGGGCTGGTCTGTATAGGGGACAGTATGGGCTGGTCTGTGTTGGGGACAGTATGGGTTGGTCTGTATAGGGGATAGTATGGGCTGGTCTGTATAGGGGACAATATGGGCTGGTCTGCGTGGGGACAGTAGGGGCTGGTCTGCGTGGGGGACAGTATGGGCTGGTCTGTACAGGGGACAGTATGGGCAGGTCTGTATAGGGGACAGTATGGGCCGTCCTGTATGGGCTGTCCTTTACATGGGACAGTATAGGTTGACCCCTATACCTGGGAGGGCGGGACAGCCTGGGCCGTGACTCCAGTTGCAGGTGAATCGCCAGGCAGGCATCACTTTCTCGGACTTGCTGTGTTCGTGTTCATCTGCGACAGTCATTGTGGCGGTCGCGGTGGAAAATCCGTGGAATAAGGAATGTGAAAGTATCAGCTCGTATCGAGTGTAAAGCCTCTAAGTGACAACCAGACTGTAAAGCCCCAACTTGA
The DNA here is from genome assembly GCA_018398815.1 of Conus ventricosus. NCBI lineage: Eukaryota > Metazoa > Mollusca > Gastropoda > Neogastropoda > Conidae > Conus > Conus ventricosus. The sequence goes on from CM031623.1 coordinate 29,179,440, forward strand.
CAACCAGACTGTAAAGCCCCAATTTGACAACCAGACTGTAAAGCCTCAATGTGACAACCAGACTGTAAAGCCCCAATTTGACAATCAGCCTCTAAAGCCCCAATGTGACAACCAGACTGTAAAACCTCCATTTGACATTCAGACTGTAAAGCCCCAATTTGACAACCAGACTGTAAAGCCCCAATTTGACAATCAGACTTTAAAGCCCCAATTTGACAATCAGACTGTAAAGAATCCATTTGGCAACCAGACTGCAAAAGTCCCATTTGGTAACCCAAACTGTAAAGCCCCAACTGGACAACAAGACTGTAAAACCCCCATTTGACAATCAGACTGTAAAGAACTCATTTGACAATCAGACTGTAAAGAAACCATTTGACAACCAGATAGTAAAGAACTCAAGTGACAACCAAGCTGTAAAGCCCCAATTGACAACCAAGCTGTAAATTCCCCATTTGACAACCAGGCTGTAAAGTCCCCATTTGACAACCAAGCTGTGAAATCCCCATATAACAACCAGATTATTCAATCTCAGTTTAACAACCAGACTGCAAAGCATCAATTAGACAACCAAACTGTAAAGAACCCATTTGACGACCAGACTGTAAAGCCCCATTTGACAACCAGACTGTAAAGAACCCATTTGACGACCAGATTGCAAAGAAACCCAATTGACAACCAAACTGTAAAGAACCCATTTGACAACCAGCCTGTAAAGAACCCATTTGACAACCAGACTGTGAAGAGCCCATTTAACAACCAGACTAAAGAACACTTTTGATAACCAGCCTGTAAAAAGCCCATTTGACAACCAGACTGTAAAGAACCCATTTGACAACCAAACTGGAAAGAACCCATTTGACAACCAGAATGCAAAGCCCCATTGAAAACCGATCGTAAAGCCCCAATTTGACAAACAGACTGTACATCTCCCATGTGACAACCAAGCTGTAAACCCTCATTTGACAACCGTTTGACAACCTAGCCCCCGTTTGACAACCAAGCTGTAAAGCCCCCATTTGACAACCAAGCTGTAAAGTCCCCATTTGACATCCAAGCTGTAAAGCACCCCACTTATCAACCAAGCTGTAAAGGCCCCACTTGATAACCAAGCTGTAAAGCCGCGTTTAACAACTAGAGTGTAAAGCCTCTTTTGACAATTTTCATATTTCGCTTTCTGCGACTTTCCTCCTGCTCTCTCTACCTTTCCAGCTCTTCCTGCTCTCTCTACCTTTCCAGCTCTTCCTGCTCTCTCTACCTTCCCAGCTCTTCCTGCTCTCTTTACCTTCCCACCTCTTCCTGCGCTCTCTACCTTCCCAGCTCTTCCTGCTCTCTGTACCTTCCCAGCTCTTCCTGCTCTCTCTACCTCCCCAGCTCTTCCTGCTCTCTCTACCTTCCCAGCTCTTCCTGCTCTCTCTACCTTCCCAGCTCTTCCTGCTCTCTCTACCTTCCCAGTTCTTCCTGCTCTCTTTACCTTCCCACCTCTTCCTGCTCTCATTACCTTCCCACCTCTTCCTGCTCTCTGTACCTTCCCAGCTCTTCCTGCTCTCTGTACCTTCCCACATCTTCCTGCTCTCTGTACCTTCCCACCTCTTCCTGCTCTCTCTACCTTCCCACCTCTTCCTGCTCTATTTACCTTCCCACCTCTTCCTGCTCTCTCTACCTTCCACCTCTTCCTGCTCTCTGTACCTTCCCACCTCTTCCTGCTCTCTCTACCTTCCCACATCTTCCTGCTCTCTTTACCTTCCCACCTCTTCCTGCTCTTTTTACCTTCCCACCTCTTCCTGCTCTCTTTACCTTCCCACCTCTTGCTGCTCTCTCTACCTTCCCACCTCTTCCTGCTCTCTTTACCTTCCCACCTCTTCCTGCTCTCTTTACCTTCTCTTTTACCTTCCCAGCTCTTCCTGCTCTCTCTACCTTCCCAGCTCTTCCTGCTCTCTCTACTTCCCAGCTCTTCCTGCTCTCTCTACTTCCCAGCTCTTCCTGCTCTCTCTCTACCTCCCCAGCTCTTCTTGCTCTCTCTACCTCCCCAGGTCTTCCTGCTCTCTCTACCATCCCAGCTCTTCCTGCTCTCTCTACCTCCCCAGCTCTTCCTGCTCTCTCTACTTCCCAGCTCTTCCTGTTCTCTCTACTTCCCAGCTCTTCCTGCTCTCTCTAACCTTCCCACCTCTTCCTGCTCTCTCTACTTCCCAGCTCTTCCTGTTCTCTCTACTTCCCAGCTCTTCCTGCTCTCTCTACCTTCCCACCTCTTCCTGCTCTCTCTACCTTCCCAGCTCTTCCTGCTCTCTGTACCTTCCCAGCTCTTCCTGCTCTCTGTACCTTCCCAGCTCTTCCTGCTCTCTCTACCTCCCCAGGTCTTCCTGCTCTCTGTACCTTCCCAGCTCTTCCTGCTCTCTCTACTCCCCAGGTCTTCCTGCTCTCTCTACCTTCCCAGCTCTTCCTGCTCTCTACTACCTCCCCAGGTCTTCCTGCTCTCTCTACCTCCCCAGGTCTTCCTGCTCTCTCTACCTCCCCAGCTCTTCCTGCTCTCTCTACCTCCCAGCTCTTCCTGCTCTCTGTACCTTCCCAGCTCTTCCTGCTCTCTCTACCTTCCCAGCTCTTCCTGCTCTCTCTACCTTCCCAGTTCTTCCTGCTCTCTCTACGTTCCCAGCTCTTCCTGCAATCTCTACTTCCCAGCTCTTCCTGCTCTCTTTACCTCCCCATGTATTCCTGCTCTCTCTACCTTACCAGCTCTTCCTGCTCTCTGTACCTTCCCAGCTCTTCCTGCTCTCTTTACCTCCCCAGGTCTTCCTGCTCTCTCTACCTCCCCAGTCTTCCTGCTCTCTCTCTACCTTCCCAACTCTTCCTGCTCTCTCTACCTTACCAGCTCTTCCTGCTCTCTTTACCTCCCCAGGGCTTCCTGCTCTCTTTACCTCCCCAGGTCTTCCTGCTCTCTTTACCTCCCCAGGTCTTCCTGCTCTCTTTACCTCCCAGGTCTTCCTGCTCTCTCTACCTTCCCAGGTCTTAATGCTCTCTTTACCTCCCCAGGTCTTCCTGCTCTCTCTACCTTCCCAGGTCTTCCTGCTCTCTTTACCTCCCCAGATCTTCCTGCTCTCTCTGCCTCCCCAGGTCTTCCTACTCTCTTTACCTCCCCAGGTCTTCCTGCTCTCTTTACCTCCGCAGGTCTTCCTGCTCTCTCTACCTTCCCAGGTCTTAATGCTCTCTTTACCTCCCCAGTCTTCCTGCTCTACCTTCCCAGGTCTTAATGCTCTCTTTACCTCCCCAGGTCTTCCTGCTCTCTCTACCTTCCCAGGTCTTAATGCTCTCTTTACCTCCCCAGGTCTTCCTGCTCTCTTTACCTCCCCAGGTCTTCCTGCTCTCTCTGCCTCCCCAGGTCTTCCTGCTCTCTCTACCTCCCCAGGTCTTCCTGCTCTCTCTACCTCCCCAGGTCTTCCTGCTCTCTGTACCTTCCCAGCTCTTCCTGCTCTCTCTTCCTTCCCAGCTCTTCCTGCTCTCTTTACCTTCCCAGCTCTTCCTGCTCTCTCTACCTTCCCAGCTCTTCCTGCTCTCTTTACCTTCCCAGCTCTTCCTGCTCTCTCTACCTTCCCAGCTCTTCCTGCTCTCTTTACCTTCCCAGCTCTTCCTGCTCTCTTTACCTTCCCAGCTCTTCCTGCTCTCTTTACCTCCCCAGCTCTTCCTGCTCTCTTTACCTCCCCAGCTCTTCCTGCTCTCTGTACCTTCCCAGCTCTTCCTGCTCTCTCGACCTTCCCAGCTCTTCCTGCTCTCTTTACCTCCCCAGCTCTTCCTGCTATCTCTACCTTCCCAGCTCTTCCTGCTCTTTTTACCTTCCCAGGTCTTCCTGCTCTCTCTACCTCCCCAGCTCTTCCTGCTCTCTGTACCTTTCCAGCTCTTCCTGCTCTCTCTACCTCCCCAGGTCTTCCTGCTCTCTCTACCTTCCCACCTCTTCCTGCTCTCTCTACCTTCCCAGCTCTTCCTGCTCTCTCTACCTTCCCAGCTCTTCCTGCTCTCTGTACCTTCCCACCTCTTCCTGCTCTCTCTACCTCCCCAGGTCTTCCTGCTCTCTGTACCTCCCCAGTCTTCCTGCTCTCTCTACCTCCCCAGGTCTTCCTGCTCTCTGTACCTTCCCAGCTCTTCCTGCTCTCTCTACCTTCCCAGCTCTTCCTGCTCTCTGTACCTTCCCAGCTCTTCCTGCTCTCTGTACCTTCCCAGCTCTTCCTGCTCTCTGTACCTTCCCAGCTCTTCCTGCTCTCTCTACCTTCCCAGCTCTTCCTGCTCTCTGTACCTTCCCAGCTCTTCCTGCTCTCTCTACCTTCCCAGCTCTTCCTGCTCTCTGTACCTTCCCAGCTCTTCCTGCTCTCTCTACCTTCCCAGCTCTTCCTGCTCTCTCTACCTTCCCAGCTCTTCCTGCTCTCTGTACCTTCCAGCTCTTCCTGCTCTCTCTACCTCCCCAGCTCTTCCTGCTCTCTCTACCTTCCCAGCTCTTCCTGCTCTCTCTACCTCCCAGCTCTTCCTGCTCTCTGTACCTTCCCAGTTCTTCCTGCTCTCTCTACTTCCCCAGGTCTTCCTGCTCTCTCTACCTTCCCAGCTCTTCCTGCTCTCTCTACCTTGCCAGCTCTTCCTGCTCTCTCTACCTTCCCAGCTCTTCCTGCTCTCTCTACCTCCCCAGGTCTTCCTGCTCTCTCCCTACCTCCCCAGGACTTCCTGCTCTCTCTACCTCCCCAGGTCTTCCTGCCTCTGTACCTTTCCAGCTCTTCCTGCTCTCTGTACCTTCCAAGCTCTTCCTGCTCTCTCTACCTTCCCAGCTCTTCCTGCTCTCTCTACCTCCCCAGCTCTTCCTGCTCTCTCTACTTCCCAGCTCTTCCCTGTTCTCTCTACTTCCCAGCTCTTCCTGCTCTCTCTACCTTCCCACCTCTTCCTGCTCTCTGTACCTTCCCAGCTCTTCCTGCTCTCTTTACCTTCCCAGCTCTTCCTGCTCTCTCTACCTCCCCAGGTCTTCCTGCTCTCTGTACCTTCCCAGCTCTTCCTGCTCTCTCTACCTCCCCAGGTCTTCCTGCTCTCTCTACCTTCCCAGCTCTTCCTGCTCTCTCTACCTCCCCAGCTCTTCCTGCTCTCTCTACCTCCCAGCTCTTCCTGCTCTCTGTACCTTCCCAGCTCTTCCTGCTCTCTGTACCTCCCAGCTCTTCCTGCTCTCTCTACCTTCCCAGCTCTTCCTGCTCTCTCTACCTTCCCAGCTCTTCCCGCTCTCTGTACCTTCCCAGGTCTTCCTGCTCTCTCTAAACCTCCCCAGCTCTTCCTGCTATCTCTACCTTCCCAGCTCTTCCTGCTCTCTCTACCTCCCAGGTCTTCCTGCTCTCTCTACCTCCCCAGCTCTTCCTGCTATCTCTACCTCCCCAGCTCTTCCTGCTCTCTCTACCTTCCCAGCTCTTCCTGCTTCTCTCTACCTCCCCAGCTCTTCCTGCTCTCTCTACCTTCCCAGCTCTTCCTGCTCTCTCTACCTTCCCAGCTCTTCCTGCTATCTCTACCTTCCCAGCTCTTCCTGCTCTCTCCTACCTCCCCAGCTCTTCCTGCTATCTCTACCTTCCCAGCTCTTCCTGCTCTCTCTACCTCCCCAGCTCTTCCTGCTCTCTGTACCTTCCCAGTTCTTCCTGCTCTCTCTACTTCGCCAGGTCTTCCTGCTCTCTCTACCTTCCCAGCTCTTCCTGCTCTCTCTACCTTGCCAGCTCTTCCTGCTCTCTCTACCTTCCCAGCTCTTCCTGCTCTCTCTACCTCCCCAGGTCTTCCTGCTCTCTCTACCTCCCCAGGTCTTCCTGCTCTCTCTACCTCCCCAGGTCTTCCTGCTCTCTGTACCTTTCCAGCTCTTCCTGCTCTCTGTACCTTCCCAGCTCTTCCTGCTCTCTCTACCTTCCCAGCTCTTCCTGCTCTCTCTACCTTCCCAGCTCTTCCTGCTCTCTTTACCTTCCCAGGTCTTCCTGCTCTCTTTACCTTCCCAGGTCTTCCTACTCTCTTTACCTTCCCAGCTCTTCCTGTTCTCTTTAGTTCCCCAGGTCTTCCTGCTCTCTGTACCTTCCCAGGTCTTCCTGCTCTCTGTACCTCCCCAGCTCTTCCTGCTCTCTCTACCTTCCCAGCTCTTCCTGCTCTCTCTACCTTCCCAGCTCTTCCTGCTCTCTCTACCTTCCCAGCTCTTCCTGCTCTCTCTACCTCCCCAGCTCTTCCTGCTCTCTCTACCTCCCAGCTCTTCCTGCTCTCTTTACCTTCCCAGCTCTTCCTGCTCTCTCTACCTTCCCAGATCTTCCTGCTCTCTCTACCTTCCCAGTTCTTCCTGCTCTCTCTACCTCCCCAGGTCTTCCTGCTCTCTGTACCTTCCCAGGTCTCCTGCTCTCTGTAGCTCCCCAGCTCTTCCTGCTCTCTCTACCTTCCCAGCTCTTCCTGCTCTCTCTAAACCCTTTCCCAGCTCTTCCTGCTCTCTCTACCTTCCCAGCTCTTCCTGCTCTCTCTACCTCCCCAGCTCTTCCTGCTCTCTCTACCTCCCACTCTTCCTGCTCTCTGTACCTTCCCAGCTCTTCCTGCTCTCTCTACCTTCCCAGCTCTTCCTGCTCTCTCTACCTTCCCAGCTCTTCCTGCTCTCTGTACCTCCCCATGCTCTTCCTGCTCTCTCTACCTTCCCAGCTCTTCCTGCTCTCTCTACTACCTTCCCAGTTCTTCCTGCTCTCTCTACGTTCCCAGCTCTTCCTGCAATCTCTACTTCCCAGCTCTTCCTGCTCTCTTTACCTCCCCATGTATTCCTGCTCTCTCTACCTTACCAGCTCTTCCTGCTCTCTGTACCTTCCCAGCTCTTCCTGCGCTCTTTACCTCCCCAGGTCTCCTGCTCTCTCTACCTCCCCAGGTCTTCCTGCTCTCTCTCTACCTTCCCACATCTTCCTGCTCTCTCTACCTTACCACTCTTCCTGCTCTCTTTAACCTCCCCAGATCTTCCTGCTCTCTTTACCTCCCCAGGTCTTCCTGCTCTCTTTACCTCCCCAGGTCTTCCTGCTCTCTCTACCTTCCCAGCTCTTCCTGCACTCTCTACCTCCCCAGGTCTTCCTGCTCTCTTTACCTCACCAGGTTTTCCTGCTGTCTTTACCTCCCCAGGTCTTCCTGCTCTCTCTACCTTCCCAGGTTTTCCTGCTCTCTGTACCTTCCCAGCTCTTCCTGCTCTCTCTACCTTCCCAGCTCTTCCTGCTCTCTGTACCCTTTCCCCGCTCTCCTGCTCTCTGAACCTTCCCAGCTCTTCCTGCTCTCTGTACCTTCCCAGCTCTTCCTGCTCTCTCTACCTTCCCAGCTCTTCCTGCTCTCTGTACCTTCCCAGCTCTTCCTGCTCTCTCTACCTTCCCAGATCTTCCTGCTCTCTGTACCTTCCCAGCTCTTCCTGCTCTCTCTACCTTCCCAGCTCTTCCTGCTCTCTCTACCTTCCCAGCTCTTCCTGCTCTCTGTACCTTCCAGCTCTTCCTGCTCTCTCTACCTCCCCAGCTCTTCCTGCTTTCTCTACCTTCCCAGCTCTTCCTGCTCTCTCTACCTCCCCAGCTCTTCCTGCTCTCTGTACCTTCCCATTCTTCCTGCTCTCTCTACTTCCCCAGGTCTTCCTGCTCTCTCTACCTTGCCAGCTCTTCCTGCTCTCTCTACCTTGCCAGCTCTTCCTGCTCTCTCTACCTTCCCAGCTCTTCCTGCTCTCTCTACCTCCCCAGGTCTTCCTGCTCTCTCTACCTCCCCAGGACTTCCTGCTCTCTCTACCTCCCCAGTCTTCCTGCTCTCTGTACCTTTCCAGCTCTTCCTGCTCTCTGTACCTTCCCAGCTCTTCCTGCTCTCTCTACCTTCCCAGCCTTCCTGCTCTCTCTACCTCCCAGCTCTTCCTGCTCTCTCTACTTCCCAGCTCTTCCTGTTCTCTCTACTTCCCAGCTCTTCCTGCTCTCTCTACCTTCCCACCTCTTCCTGCTCTCTGTACCTTCCCAGCTCTTCCTGCTCTCTTTACCTTCCCAGCTCTTCCTGCTCTCTCTACCTCCCCAGGTCTTCCTGCTCTCTGTACCTTCCCAGCTCTTCCTGCTCTCTCTACCTCCCCAGGTCTTCCTGCTCTCTCTACCTTCCCAGCTCTTCCTGCTCTCTCTACCTCCCCAGCTCTTCCTGCTCTCTCTACCTCCCAGCTCTTCCTGCTCTCTGTACCTTCCCAGCTCTTCCTGCTCTCTGTACCTCCCCAGCTCTTCCTGCTATCTCTACCTTCCCAGCTCTTCCTGCTCTCTCTACCTCCCAGGTCTTCCTGCTCTCTCTACCTCCCCAGCTCTTCCTGCTATCTCTACCTCCCCAGCTCTTCCTGCTCTCTCTACCTTCCCAGCTCTTCCTGCTCTCTCTACCCCCCCAGCTCTTCCTGCTCTCTCTACCTTCCCAGCTCTTCCTGCTCTCTCTACCTTCCCAGCCTCTCCTGCTATCTCTACCTTCCCAGCTCTTCCTGCTCTCTCTACCTCCCCACTCTTCCTGCTATCTCTACCTTCCCAGCTCTTCCTGCTCTCTCTACCTCCCCAGCTCTTCCTGCTCTCTGTACCTTCCCAGTTCTTCCTGCTCTCTCTACTTCCCCAGGTCTTCCTGCTCTCTCTACCTTCCCAGCTCTTCCTGCTCTCTCTACCTTGCCAGCTCTTCCTGCTCTCTCTACCTTCCCAGCTCTTCCTGCTCTCTCTACCTCCCCAGGTCTTCCTGCTCTCCTACCTCCCCAGGTCTTCCTGCTCTCTCTACCTCCCCAGGTCTTCCTGCTCTCTGTACCTTTCCAGCTCTTCCTGCTCTCTGTACCTTCCCAGCTCTTCCTGCTCTCTCTACCTTCCCCGCTCTTCCTGCTCTCTCTACCTTCCCAGCTCTTCCTGCTCTCTTTACCTTCCCAGGTCTTCCTGCTCTCTTTACCTTCCCAGGTCTTCCTACTCTCTTTACCTTCCCAGCTCTTCCTGTTCTCTTTAGTTTCCCAGGTCTTCCTGCTCTCTGTACCTTCCCAGCTCTTCCTGCTCTCTCTACCTCCCCAGCTCTTCCTGCTCTCTCTACCTTCCCAGCTCTTCCTGCTCTCTCTACCTCCCCAGGTCTTCCTGCTCTCTGTACCTCCCAGCTCTTCCTGCTCTCTTTACCTTCCCAGCTCTTCCTGCTCTCTCTAACCTCCCCAGCTCTTCCTGCTCTCTCTACCTCCCAGCTCTTCCTGCTCTCTTTACCTTCCCAGCTCTTCCTGCTCTCTGTACCTTCCCAGCTCTTCCTGCTCTCTCTACCTTCCCAGTTCTTCCTGCTCTCTCTACCTCCCCAGGTCTTCCTGCTCTCTGTACCTTCTCAGGTCTTCCTGCTCTCTGTACCTCCCCAGCTCTTCCTGCTCTCTCTACCTTCCCAGCTCTTCCTGCTCTCTCTACCTTCCCAGCTCTTCTGCTCTCTCTACCTTCCCAGCTCTTCCTGCTCTCTCTACCTCCCCAGCTCTTCCTGCTCTCTCTACCTCCCAGCTCTTCCTGCTCTCTGTACCTCCCCAGCTCTTCCTGCTCTCTCTACCTTCCCAGCTCTTCCTGCTCTCTCTACCTTCCCAGTTCTTCCTGCTCTCTCTACGTTCCCAGCTCTTCCTGCAATCTCTACTTCCCAGCTCTTCCTGCTCTCTTTACTCCCCATGTATTCCTGCTCTCTCTACCTTACCAGCTCTTCCTGCTCTCTGTACCTTCCCACTCTTCCTGCTCTCTTTACCTCCCCAGGTCTTCCTGCTCTCTCTACCTCCCCAGGTCTTCCTGCTCTCTCTCTACCTTCCCAACTCTTCCTGCTCTCTCTACCTTACCAGCTCTTCCTGCTCTCTTTACCTCCCCAGATCTTCCTGCTCTCTTTACCTCCCCAGGTCTTCCTGCTCTCGTTACCTCCCCAGGTCTTCCTGCTCTCTGTACCTTTCCAGCTCTTCCTGCACTCTCTACCTCCCCAGGTCTTCCTGCTCTCTTTACCTCACCAGGTTTTCCTGCTGTCTTTACCTCCCCAGGTCTTCCTGCTCTCTCTACCTTCCCAGGTCTTCCTGCTCTCTTTACCTCCCCAGATCTTCCTGCTCTCTCTGCCTCCCCAGGTCTTCCTACTCTCTTTACCTCCCCAGGTCTTCCTGCTCTCTTTACCTCCCCAGGTCTTCCTGCTCTCTCTACCTTCCCAGGTCTTAATGCTCTCTTTACCTCCCCAGGTCTTCCTGCTCTCTCTACCTTCCCAGGTCTTAATGCTCTCTTTACCTCCCCAGGTCTTCCTGCTCTCTTTACCTCCCCAGGTCTTCCTGCTCTCTCTGCCTCCCCAGGTCTTCCTGCTCTCTCTACCTCCCCAGGTCTTCCTGCTCTCTCTACCTCCCCAGGTCTTCCTGCTCTCTGTACCTTCCCAGCTCTTCCTGCTCTCTCTTCCTCCCAGCTCTTCCTGCTCTCTTTACCTTCCCAGCTCTTCCTGCTCTCTCTACCTTCCCAGCTCTTCCTGCTCTCTTTACCTTCCCAGCTCTTCCTGCTCTCTCTACCTTCCCAGCTTTTCCTGCTCTCTGTACCTTCCCAGCTCTTCCTGCTCTCTTTACCTCCCCAGCTCTTCCTGATCTCTCTACCTCCCCAGGTCTTCCTGCTCTCTCTACCTCCCCAGCTCTTCCTGCTCTCTGTACCTTCCCAGCTCTTCCTGCTCTCTCGACCTTCCCAGCTCTTCCTGCTCTCTTTACCTCCCCAGCTCTTCCTGCTATCTCTAACCTTCCCAGCTCTTCCTGCTCTTTTTACCTTCCCAGGTCTTCCTGCTCTCTATACCTCCCCAGCTCTTCCTGCTCTCTGTACCTTTCCAGCTCTTCCTGCTCTCTCTACCTCCCCAGGTCTTCCTGCTCTCTCTACCTTCCCACCTCTTCCTGCTCTCTCTACCTTCCCAGCTCTTCCTGCTCTCTCTACCTTCCCACTCTTTCTGCTCTCTCTACCTTCCCACCTCTTCCTGCTCTCTGTACCTTCCCACCTCTTCCTGCTCTCTCTACCTCCCCAGGTCTTCCTGCTCTCTGTACCTCCCCAGGTCTTCCTGCTCTCTCTACCTCCCCAGGTCTTCCTGCTCTCTGTACCTTCCCAGCTCCTCCTGCTCTCTCTACCTCCCCAGCTCTTCCTGCTATCTCTACCTCCCCAGGTCTTCCTGCTCTCTCTACCTTCCAAGCTCTTCCTGCTCTCTCTACCTCCCCAGCTCTTCCTGCTATCTCTACCTTCCCAGCTCTTCCTGCTCTCTCTACCTCCCCACTCTTCCTGCTATCTCTACCTTCCCAGCTCTTCCTGCTCTCTCTACCTCCCCAGCTCTTCCTGCTCTCTGTACCTTCCCAGTTCTTCCTGCTCTCTCTACTTCCCCAGGTCTTCCTGCTCTCTCTACCTTCCCAGCTCTTCCTGCTCTCTCTACCTTGCCAGCTCTTCCTGCTCTCTCTACCTTCCCAGCTCTTCCTGCTCTCTCTACCTCCCCAGGTCTTCCTGCTCTCTCTACCTCCCCAGGTCTTCCTGCTCTCTCTACCTCCCCAGGTCTTCCTGCTCTCTGTACCTTTCCACTCTTCCTGCTCTCTGTACCTTCCCAGCTCTTCCTGCTCTCTCTACCTTCCCAGCTCTTCCTGCTCTCTCTACCTTCCCAGCTCTTCCTGCTCTCTTTACCTTCCCAGGTCTTCCTGCTCTCTTTACCTTCCCAGGTCTTCCTACTCTCTTTACCTTCCCAGCTCTTCCTGTTCTCTTTAGTTTCCCAGGTCTTCCTGCTCTCTGTACCTTCCCAGCTCTTCCTGCTCTCTCTACCTCCCCAGCTCTTCCTGCTCTCTCTACCTTCCCAGCTCTTCCTGGTCTCTCTACCTCCCCAGGTCTTCCTGCTCTCTGTACCTTCCCAGGTCTTCCTGCTCTCTGTACCTCCCCAGCTCTTCCTGCTCTCTCTACCTTCCCAGCTCTTCCTGCTCTCTCTACCTTCCCAGCTCTTCCTGCTCTCTCTACCTTCCCAGCTCTTCCTGCTCTCTCCAGCTCCCCAGCTCTTCCTGCTCTCTCTACCTCCCAGCTCTTCCTGCTCTCTGTAAACCCTTTCCCCGCTCTTCCTGCTCTCTCTACCTTCCCAGCTCTTCCTGCTCTCTCTACCTTCCCAGTTCTTCCTGCTCTCTCTACGTTCCCAGCTCTTCCTGCTCTCTCTACCTTACCAGCTCTTCCTGCTCTCTGTACCTTCCCAGCTCTTCCTGCTCTCTTTACCTCCCCAGGTCTTCCTGCTCTCTCTACCTCCCCAGGTCTTCCTGCTCTCTCTCTACCTTCCCAACTCTTCCTGCTCTCTCTACCTTACCAGCTCTTCCTGCTCTCTTTACCTCCCCAGATCTTCCTGCTCTCTTTACCTCCCCAGGTCTTCCTGCTCTCTTTACCTCCCCAGGTCTTCCTGCTCTCTCTACCTTCCCAGCTCTTCCTGCACTCTCTACCTCCCCAGGTCTTCCTGCTCTCTTTACCTCACCAGGTTTTCCTGCTGTCTTTACCTCCCCAGGTCTTCCTGCTCTCTCTACCTTCCCAGGTCTTCCTGCTCTCTTTACCTCCCCAGATCTTCCTGCTCTCTCTGCCTCCCCAGGTCTTCCTACTCTCTTTACCTCCCCAGGTCTTCCTGCTCTCTTACCTCCCCAGGTCTTCCTGCTCTCTCTACCTTCCCAGGTCTTAATGCTCTCTTTACCTCCCCAGTCTTCCTGCTCTCTCTACCTTCCCAGGTCTTAATGCTCTCTTTACCTCCCCAGGTCTTCCTGCTCTCTTTCCCTCCCCAGGTCTTCCTGCTCTCTCTGCTTCCCCAGGTCTTCCTGCTCTCTCTACCTCCCCAGGTCTTCCTGCTCTCTCTACCTCCCAGGTCTTCCTGCTCTCTCTACCTTCCCAGCTCTTCCTGCTCTCTCTTCCTTCCCAGCTCTTCCTGCTCTCTTTACCTTCCCAGCTCTTCCTGCTCTCTCTACCTTCCCAGCTCTTCCTGCTCTCTTTACCTTCCCAGCTCTTCCTGCTCTCTCTACCTTCCCAGCTTTTCCTGCTCTCTGTACCTTCCCAGCTCTTCCTGCTCTCTTTACCTCCCCAGCTCTTCCTGATCTCTCTACCTCTTCAGGTCTTCCTGCTCTCTCTACCTCCCCAGCTCTTCCTGCTCTCTGTACCTTCCCAGCTCTTCCTGCTCTCTCGACCTTCCCAGCTCTTCCTGCTCTCTGTACCTCCCCAGCTCTTCCCGCTATCTCTACCTTCCCAGCTCTTCCTGCTCTTTTTACCTTCCCAGGTCTTCCTGCTCTCTCTACCTCCCCAGCTCTTCCTGCTCTCTGTACCTTCCAGCTCTTCCTGCTCTCTCTACCTCCCCAGGTCTTCCTGCTCTCTCTACCTTCCCACCTCTTCCTGCTCTCTCTACCTTCCCAGCTCTTCCTGCTCTCTCTACCTTCCCAGCTCTTCCTGCTCTCTCTACCTTCCCACCTCTTCCTGCTCTCTGTACCTTCCCACCTCTTCCTGCTCTCTCTACCTCCCCAGGTCTTCCTGCTCTCTGTACCTCCCCAGGTCTTCCTGCTCTCTCTAAACCCCCCCAGGTCTTCCTGCTCTCTGTACCTTCCCAGCTCTTCCTGCTCTCTCTACCTTCCCAGCTCTTCCTGCTCTCTGTACCTTCCCAGCTCTTCCTGCTCTCTGTACCTTCCCAGCTCTTCCCGCTCTCTCTACCTTCCCAGCTCTTCCTGCTCTCTGTACCTTCCCAGCTCTTCCTGCTCTCTCTACCTTCCCAGCTCTTCCTGCTCTCTGTACCTTCCCAGCTCTTCCTGCTCTCTCTACCTTCCCAGCTCTTCCTGCTCTCTCTACCTTCCCAGCTCTTTCTGCTCTCTGTACCTTCCCAGCTCTTCCTGCTCTCTCTACCTCCCCAGCTCTTCCTGCTAAACTCTAACCTTCCCAGCTCTTCCTGCTCTCTCTACCTCCCAGGTCTTCCTGCTCTCTCTACCTCCCCAGCTCTTCCTGCTCTCTCTACCTTCCCAGCTCTTTCTGCTCTCTGTACCTTCCCAGCTCTTCCTGCTCTCTCTACCTCCCCAGCTCTTCCTGCTCTCTCTACCTCCCCAGCTCTTCCTGCTCTCTCTACCTCCCCAGCTCTTCCTGCTCTCTGTACCTTCCCAGTTCTTCCTGCTCTCTCTACCTCCCCAGGTCTTCCTGCTCTCTCTACCTTCCCAGCTCTTCCTGCTCTCTCTACCTTGCCAGCTCTTCCTGCTCTCTCTACCTTCCCAGCTCTTCCTGCTCTCTCTACCTTCCCACCTCTTCCTGCTCTCCTCTACCTTCCCAGCTCTTCCTGCTATCTTTACCTTCCCAGCTCTTCCTGCTCTCTCTACCTTCCCAGCTCTTCCTGCTCTCTCTACCTCCCCAGGTCTTCCTGCTCTCTCTACCTCCCCAGGTCTTCCTGCTCTCTCTACCTCCCCAGGTCTTCCTGCTCTCTGTACCTTTCCAGCTCTTCCTGCTCTCTGTACCTTCCCAGCTCTTCCTGCTCTCTCTACCTTCCCAGCTCTTCCTGCTCTCTCTACCTCCCCAGCTCTTCCTGCTCTCTCTACTTCCCAGCTCTTCCTGTTCTCTCTACTTCCCAGCTCTTCCTGCTCTCTCTACCTTCCCACCTCTTCCTGCTCTCTGTACTTCCCAGCTCTTCCTGCTCTCTTTACCTTCCCAGCTCTTCCTGCTCTCTCTACCTCCCCAGTCTTCCTGCTCTCTGTACCTTCCCAGCTCTTCCTGCTCTCTCTACCTCCCCAGGTCTTCCTGCTCTCTGTACCTTCCCAGCTCTTCCTGCTCTCTCTACCTTCCTAGCTCTTCCTGCTCTCTCTACCTCCCAGGTCTTCCTGCTCTCTCTACCTCCCCAGCTCTTCCTGCTATCTCTACCTTCCCAGCTCTTCCTGCTCTCTCTACCTCCCCAGGTCTTCCTGCTCTCTCTACC
>CM031623.1:29196846-29199346 GCA_018398815.1 Conus ventricosus
TGTATGTGTGTGTGTGTGCGTGCGTGCGTGCGTGCGTGTGTGCGTGCGCGCGCGCGCGTACGTGTGTGAAGGGAATCTGTCACTACACTGATACCATCAGAACGGTAACACATTAAGGTGAGCATAAAAAATGCTTCCTTTTCTTCCTTTCTTTCCCCCCCCCCTCCCACCCCCCCCCCCCTTCCTTTTTTGTCCAGGGGAATGAACTCTGACTTTCGGGGCTCTACCGAACTGCTGATGGAGCCAGTCAACACTGGGCTATGAACAATCAAGTGATACTTTGTTCCCTCTTTCCAACATACCTTTATCAGCTTGACACCCCCCCCCCCCCCCCCCCCAACTCTATTTTGTCAATCTTTCTTACAATGTTAGCGTCTTTGTCGGCAACATTTTGTTTACACTTTGAGGTTCATTTTTTTTCACCAGGAACGGTTTTTTGTTCTTTTTTTCGTTTGTTTGTTTAAAAAAAAAACATTTTCTGGGTCACGGTAAGCAATATTTCCTACACTTTCTGGGTCTTTGTTGACAAAGTGAGACAGGAGGTCAGAGGTGAAAAGGACGAGCTCAAAGTGCGACTTTCGGGTTGAAAGTCCGCGGAACCAGAGTCTGATACCTGCAATAGTCCAGCGACAGGCTTGATTGGTTGTCCGTCTGCGGTCCGCTCTAGTCACAGACTACAGCACTGGACGTCTCCACAGAACTGGCCCAGTGCGTGGATAATGATTTTATAGAGAAAGGACGCCACGCACTGGACGTCTCCACAGAATTGGCCCAGTGCGTGGATAATGATTTTATAGAGAAAGGACGCCACGCACTGAACGTCTCCACAGAACTGCCCCAGTGCGTGGATAAATGATTTTATAGAGAAAGGACGCCACGCACTGAACGTCTCAATAGAATTGGCCCAGTGCGTGGATAATGATTTTATAGAGAAAGGACGCCACGCACTGAACGTCTCAATAGAATTGGCCCCAGTGCGTGGATAATGATTTTATAGAGAAAAGGACGCCACGCACTGAACGTCTCAATAGAATGGCCCAGTGCGTGGATAATGATTTTATAGAGAAAGGACGCCACGCACTGAACGTCTCAATAGAATTGGCCCAGTGCGTGGATAATGATTTTATAGAGAAAGGACGCCACGCACTGAAC
The DNA here is from genome assembly GCA_018398815.1 of Conus ventricosus. Lineage (NCBI taxonomy): Eukaryota > Metazoa > Mollusca > Gastropoda > Neogastropoda > Conidae > Conus > Conus ventricosus. The sequence continues at coordinate 29,197,999 of CM031623.1, forward strand.
GTCTCAATAGAATTGACCCAGTGCGTGGATAATGATTTTATAGAGAAAGGACGCCACGCACTGAACGTCTCAATAGAATTGACCCAGTGCGTGGATAATGATTTATAGAGAAAGGACGCCACGCACTTAACGTCTCAATAGAATTGACCCAGTGCGTGGATAATGATTTTATAGAGAAAGGACGCCACGCACTTAACGTCTCAATAGAATTGACCCAGTGCGTGGATAATGATTTTATAGAGAAAGGACGCCACACACTGAACGTCTCAATAGAATTGACCCAGTGCGTGATAATGATTTATAGAGAAGGGACGCACGCACTGAACGTCTAAATAGAATTGACCCATGCGTGATAATGATTTATAGAGAAAGGACGTCACGCACTGAACGTCTCAATAGAATTGACCCAGTGCGTGGATAATGATTTTAAAAGAGAAGGACGCCACGCACTGAACGTCTCAATAGAATTGGCCCCAGTGCGTGGATAATGATTTTATAGAGAAAGGACGCCACGCACTGAACGTCTCAATAGAATTGACCCAGTGCGTGGATAATGATTTTATAGAGAAAGGACGCCACGCACTGAACGTCTCAATAGAATTGACCCAGTGCGTGGATAATGATTTTATAGAGAAAGGACGCCACGCAGTGGAGCAGCCGTACTTGCAAAAGCAAGAAATAAGCAAAGGAAGAGAAGGAGAGCGGGGTGGGAGGGAGAGGTGGGTATAGGAACGGGTAGGAAGAACGGGAATATGAAGAAATAGGCATCGTGTAAAAGAGAAGAAGAAGAAGAAGAAGAAGAAGAAGAAGAAGAAGAAGAAGAAGAGAAGAAGAAGAAGAAGAAGAAGAAGAAGAAGACGACGACGACGACAAGATGCAAAGCATATAAACGTACTCCCAGTTTATCCTGAATACGCGTGAGATATTCCTTTAAGAGGAAAAACCGTCTTGGGCTGGTGTAACAGTTAGTAATGGCTATTCTGGTAAAACATCGGCCATCATCTGTGACCTATAATGAACATACTTACAAATTTTCAGAAAGATCGGCCAAGTACTTTCTGAGATTTCCATAAAGAAGAAACCATTATGGGCCGTTAGTAAGGGCTATAACGGTAAACGTAACCATCGGGCATCATCCGTTACCCATAATGAACATACCTACACATTTTCAGAAATATCGGCCACATAGGCCTACTTTCTAAGATATTCCATAAAAAGAAGAACCGTTATGGGCCGTTATAGCCGTCAGTAAAGTTCGTGACGGCTATAACGGTAAAATAACACACCGGGCATCATCTTTGTCCCATAATGAACATACCTACAAATTTTCAGAAAGATCGGCCCAGTA
>CM031623.1:29204346-29231846 GCA_018398815.1 Conus ventricosus
TTTAACAGAGAGTATGAGGTGATTCATTAAATCGTGATTACCCATAACTGATTTCATTTTTATGCTAAACAATTGTCCAAGAGTACAGAAAAATGTAGTATTGCTGAAATAAATTAGAGATGTACAAGTCAAAGTGAAAAGATCAAGGGCATCCTTGCAGTCACAAATGGAAATGGGATGTCATGCATTCGTTTGTCTCTGACACGACTGAGAACAGGGGGGTATAGTTTCTACGCTGACTGAGAACAGGGGGTATAGTTTCTACGCTGACTGAGAACAGGGGGTATAGTTTCTACGCTGACTGAGAACAGGGGGTATAGTTTCTACGCTGACTGAGAACAGGGGGTATAGTTTCTACACGACTGAGAACAGGGGGTATAGTTTCTACGCTACTTACAGTTTACACATCTGAATTTCAAACGCACAAAAACGATGGCAATCAAACGCAGGAAACCAAATGTACTTATTCCAGGGTTGAATGAACTGCCTGGCCATGTTTGCACGAGCGTTACCCTTGGATACCGCCCTACGATCCTGTTTGTGTGTGTACCAGCAAGTCGCTGCTATCTGGTTGTCTCTGGCATGGCCTGACACTGTCTGGCACGAGTCTGGCACAAGGTGACGCGGTCGTCTTCATGGGGCTTTTTCTGGAAGTGTAGTCCCCTTCTCTCTTCCTCGCCTTTCTCCTCCGCTAAGACTGTCACACCTCAGTCACTGTGAGCCACCATCTGTCACACCTCAGTCACTGTGAGCAGATTGTCACACCTCAGTCACTGTGAGCCACCATCTGTCACACCTCAGTCACTGTGAGCAGATTGTCACACCTCAGTCACTGTGAGCAGACTGTCACACCTCAGTCACTGTGAGCAGACTGTCACACCTCAGTCACTGTGAGCAGACTGTTACACATCAGTCACTGTGGCAGACTGTCATACCTCAGTCACTGTGAGCAGACTGTCACACCTCAGTCACTGTGAGCCGCCATCTGTCACACCTCAGTCACTGTGAGCAGATTGTCACACCTCAGTCACTGTGAGCCGCCATCTGTCACACCTCAGTCACTGTGAGCCGCCATCTGTCACACCTCAGTCACTGTGAGCCGCCATCTCTCTCCCCAACCGTTCTCTCTTCTGTTCTCCCACTCTTTCTTCTCCCTGCCTTTCCCTCTTCATGGGCTGTGTGTGTGTGTGTGTGTGTGTGTGTGTGTGTGTGTGTGTGTGTGTGTGTGTGTGTGTGTGTGTGTGTGTGTGTGTGTGTGAGTGTGTGTGTGTGTGTGTGTGTGTGTGTGTGTGTGTGTGTGTGTGTGTGAGTGTGTGTGTGTGTGTGTGTGTGTGTGTGTGTGTGTGCGTGCGTGCGTGCGTGCGTGCGTGCGTGCGTGCGTGCGTGCGTGCGTGCGTGCGTGCGTGCGTGCGTGCGTGTGTGTGTGTGTGTGTGTGTGTGTGTGTGTGTGTGTGTGTGTGTGTGTGTGTGTGTGTGTATTGGCTGTCCCATCTTCTGGTTTAAACACATTTATTTTCCACTTTACAATCACGTAGCTTTACAAAAAATGTGACATTTTGAACATCAACAATCTAATGCTTATAGTGTGTTCAAATGTTTATAATCACACATGTGACAAGGAAATGACAGGATACTATTAAAGTTACTATGCTGAACAAAAGACGCAAAAACAACAACAAACAAACAAAAAATACATACCCACACGTGTACAAAATGTGAATATATACATGTACATAAACATACTTTAAACATACACATATACATAAATGCAAACATGTAGAAAATCAAGGAAAAATAAGAAAAGATAGTAGTAAGCAAAGAGTAAACACTAAAGACTAGAAAATGCATGATAATCAAAACCCCTCACACATCATTAACGTTTATATGAAACGTTTTAGGGAGAGAGAGGGAGAGAGAGAGAGAGAGAGAGAGAGAGAGAGAGAGAGAGAGAGAGAGAGAGAGAGAGAGAGAGAGAGAGAGAGAGAGAGAGAGAGAGAGAGAGAGAGAGAGAGAGAGAGAGAGAGAGAGAGAGAGAATGTGTTTTGTTCTAAGATTTCATTATCATAAACATACGTATCATTACTGCATGCGAAGTTTTACAACATGTTCTTCAAAAACGTTTAGATTGTTTTATAAAACGATGAACAGTTTTGAATATAGCTTCGTTACCCTCACGTCGGAGGAATTGCTTACCACGGAGAAGAATACCAACTTCAAGTAGACTGGGTGCAAGGGTGGAAATCGTGTCTTTTCTGATGTTAGTGTAATTTGGACAATACAATAGAAAGTGTTCGGCCGTTTCTGAACCAGTGCCACATTGACAAACTGGATCTGCAATCTTCTGTCCCATCTTCTGTCCCATCTTCTGTCCCATCTTCTGTGCCACCTCAGTGGCAGCACACCCACGCCGCTCAATCCAAGCCCCCCCCCCCCCCCCCCCCCCCCCCCTCCCGGCCACAGCCACAACTCGGCGCGGCCCGCCTCAACCCCGGCATCGGCAAGACACTGGAAGCAGTTAATGTCAGGTTGTCAAAAGGCAACCAACCGGAGGAGACACTGCACTGCTGCCGAGTCACTGTGGAAGTGTTCAGTAGTGCCTGTTCTGATCCAACACACGCAGGACACCATCTCCGACTGGCGACTTAGTCGCGGAGCCGACGTGAGTGAGCTCTCCCTCCGGAGGACACCACCACGTCCGTCCAACGACAGCCCCCCATGACTTTGCTGATACTGGTGACCCCGACGGAACCAAACCAGCGCCATAGACGTGGAGTGGACATCGAAACTGAGGTCACCATGAGAGCAGGGCATTAAGGGCCACAGAATTAGACATTTTAAAAAAATGCTGATCGATGAGAATGAGGATGATGAAGATGATGCTACGGATTTCCATTCCGGTCTGAGACTGCATGACACCGCGCCGATGTACTTTACGTTTACTTTCATAATATATCCCGGCGTCAATCAGGCCCAAAAGAAACAGACACCTGCAGTGTTGTTCAGGAATTTTCAGCAACACTCTTAGAGATGTATCCATTAAGTGGATGAAACTTGACTGTGTGGTCCCAGTCTTCCCAGCTGAGCCTTTAGCAAACTCAACAGTGGGTAGAAGCTGGTCGGGGCAGAAAAATCCCACATGACTCTGATGGGAATCGCACCCACGACCTCCCAGCCGGGAGTCCGCGACGCTAACCACGTCGCCACGGCGGCTGGTAAAGCAGTGTAAAACCATTCTTCAACATCCAGACAAACTCTCTATGGAGCCTGACAACCAACTTCAGTCCACCCCCACACAGTTCGATTTTTACCGAATCCTTGAACAATCTAGAGTAGTCATGATCATCTTGTCGGCTGCAACCACCTCGTCTATCCAAGCGCCTGGCGACAGCGCTAGCTCAGCATTCACTGCTATACCAAGCAGAAACAGGGAGGGCTGCTCTTTGTAAGTGGGAAGTCTTCGGGGCCAACTTTGTCTCTGATTTGTCATGACGTCAACATTGATCTCGCTGAGAGAGAGACCGCAACCTGGTACCCACAACTATAGTGATTAATTTGCCTCCCTTTACGATTCAGTGTCATAGGACTCAAAATTCAGAATTTCGATTGTCTACAACATTTCACTTTTGAGTCCACAGTTCTCCTATAGGTTCTGTCACCCGCACAGTCTCAAGGATTGGACGGGCCTCTGCCTTCTCTCCATGTTCTAGTTATCTTCTACGTCATGTTGGCTGGTAAGGCGGTTTACCACTGCAGCACCTTGACTGGTAATAGGATTTACCACTGTGCCAGTAGTGCTGATAATAAGAAGATTTACCACTGTGCCACTGGGGCTGGTAATAAGATTTAGCACTATGCCAGTAGTGCTGATGATAAGAAGATTTAGCACTAAGCCAGTAGTGCTGATAATAAGAAGATTTAGCACTATGCCACTGGGGCTGGTAATTAGGAGATTTACCACTGCGCCACTGGGGCTGATAATGAGATTTACCACTGCGCTGTTGTGTTTGGAACGATTAGGATCTGTCTCTGTGGCATCGTGCGAGCACATGTTCTTCCATGTTTCATGTCTTCTAATGCAATCCTATCATGGTAATCACTTACCCCTCATTCCCCTCCTCCCCCCCTTTTGCTTCCCCCTCCCTCCTCCACCTTCTCTCCCCCCCCACCCCATCCACCCACGTCCTCTCTCCCATCTTCACTCTCCTCCCCCCTCTCCGATTTCCAGCCCCCAGAGTTATTCGTTCAGGTTTTGTCCTGAAAAAGGAGGGCGATTGGAGCGAGGAGCCGATGGTTTGTGGCTGTGAGGCGACTGTCTGCATGACGCCAGTGTGATTGGAGCGAGGAGCCGATGGTTTGTGGCTGTGGGGCGACTGTCTGCATGCAGAGAGTGTGATTGGAGCGAGGAGCCGATGGTTTGTGGCTGTGAGGCGACTGTCTGCATCAAGCAAGTGTGGAGAATCTGCTGTAATGAACTGCACCCAACGCTCCGTCCGCTGCGCTGTGCTCTGTGCTCACGCTCACTTCTTGCCACTGACAGCCTGTGTGAAAGGGGGCCCAACTCCACCTGTCTATCCCAGTCCGCCTGACTGTCCTCCTCCACCACCACCCCCCCCACCCCCCCCACCCCCCTACCCATCTCCATTTCCTCCACCCAGCCTAACTCGACACGGGTGGATGAGTTGCTGGGTAGATGGCTAGGGTGGGGGTGGCTGGGGGGGGGGATGGGGGCGACTCGCCGGCGGTGGGGGCTTGATTCAGTCTGCCTTTCCCCACCCCCACCCCCACTTCCCCGTTCCATCCCCTCCACACCACCATTTTTCTTTTTTTTTTTTCTGTCATCCTCAGGGTGAATTGTCCGTGTTCCTCCGGGTTCCCACGATCTGACGGAGGGCCGGGAGAAGTAGGGGGTGGGGGTGAGTGGGGGTTTAGGTGGAGAGAGGGGAGTGGGATGGGGGAGATGGTGGTGGTGGGGAGGGGGGACGGGGTAGAAAAAGGGTGCTTGCGGCCTGCTGGTGTCTTCGTCAACACACCCTAAATACTCCACCTTTCCTTTTCTCTTCTTCGTGCTAGGGGAACGGGTGATGTGAGAGAGAGAGAGAGAGAGGAGGAGAGAGAGAGAGAGAGAGAGAGAGAGAGAGAGAGAGAGAGAGAGAGAGAGAGAGAGAGAGAGACGAAGCGGTGTAGCACGACAAAAGAACACCCCCGCCTCCAAAAGTGACACTGCAATTAATGTGATTGTTCATATCTGTTTCATTGTGTCACGAGTTTGTCACGAGGCCTACGACGTTTGACCCATCTAGGGTGGCGGAATTATTCATTTCTTTATTGTCGTTGCTGTTGTCGTGTATCCGTCCCTTAATGTGGCTTGTGGTGTGGTTGCACCTTGGTGTAGTTCAGCTCACGTTCGGTTTGCTTTCTCTCTCTCTCTCTCTTATTCCACTGCCCGTGCTATTCATCCTGCAGGTTCATGGGTGGCTGGTACCTTTCTCTCGAACTTGCTGTCTATCGGCCTCTCGCTTGTCTTTTTACCTGTCGCACGTGCTTCATGTCTTTTAGTTTGAGGTATCTCACTCTGTGACGTAGGTGGCATGTTGGCCGCCATCGCTGAGGGAGGTTAGCTCTTCACTCGAGCGGAAGATGTCTCTGGGAGCGCCTGCTCCGGTCTTGGTTCTTCACCGTATCATCGAGGGTACAGTCGGTATCTTCAATTCCTACAGTCGGCCTGTAGGAGAGGGACATCACTTCTTCTTTTTCCGCACCTGTGCCTCTGTCCTCCGACTGGACAGAGGGCAGAGAGAGTCGTTTGACCCGCCTCTTCTGGGTCACCCACGGGTAGCTGGTAAGCATCAGTTTCGTGGTTTGTTTGTTTTGGTTTGTTGTTGTTAGCCGGCTTAGTCTTCTCTTTTGCGCAATTTTCTTTTGTTTTCGAAATTGTAAGAGAAATATTGTGGGAGACCTTTTTTCTGGTTAATTCAATCTTTAACCTGGCCATTCTAAATTATTTCCAAAATTCTTTCTCCTGTTTATGCATCTGGTGATGCGGTAGTCGGTGGGGATGGGAGAGAACCTGGTGATTCAGGTTGGAACTTGCTTGGTCTCGCTCGTCAGCCCCTGTCACATTCGCCGGACTCTTATCCTTCGGCCACCGTCTGTTTGTGTTTGCAAGGAGAACGAGTTTTATGTTCGCGAGCGTGCGTACGCATGATTTGTCGTTCGGATGCGTGGTTGGAGATTTGTGTTATTTTGAAAAGTGGCTATAAAATTTGACAATTATGCCATTGAATTATTATTTGCAAATGTGGTGGCAGTTATAAAGTGATGGTCGCTGTGTTGGTTATTTCCTAAGAAAGGCAAATGTTAAACGTGAGTGAGAGAAGGGTGAAGATAATTCATATTTGTTTTATAACCTGTTGATTTAATGCAGTCTTTTACCTGCATCGTGTGAGAAGACCCTAATGAACATTCCTGATTCGATGGGTTTACTGTGTTATGCTCAGGTCTGTGTTGAGCTGGGGTTATTGGTGCATTTAGTAGACTTCCCCTCGCCCATCATGCGAGTGGCTGTTAAGATTTAACAGCATGGGTCAGACTGTACTGACGGCGGGGTTCCAGTACCCTTCTTCCTTCCTTCTTCCTTCCCTCCCTTTCTTCTCTCCTCCCAGCTACGTTTCCCCCCCCCCCCCCCTCCCGGGGGCTTCACCCGGAGTCCGGACTGGATGGTGCCACGTGCTGGTTGAGGCCACGCTCTGGCTGGGACCGCGGACTGGATGGTGCCACGTGCTGGTTGAGGCCACGCTCTGGCTGGGACCGCGAACTGGATGGTGCCACGTGCTGGTTGAGGCCACGCTCTGGCTGGGACCGCGGACTGGATGGTGCCACGCGCTGGTTGAGGCTACGCTCTGGTCGGGACCGCGGACTGGTAGAAAAGCCGCCGGCTTGACTGGCCGGCCCTGATCCCCGTCCAGGACCTCCAGTAACAACGCCACGTTTCTTCCCCCCCCCCACAGCTTTATTTTTCTGTCCCATTCGAGACACTTAGTTATAGGGCCGAACACACAAGCCTTACACATTTCTGACCCAACATTTTTGTTGTTGTAGTCCAAGCAGAGGCATGTATCAAACTTGTGTACTAGTTAACTAGGAAAATTAAGTTCCCAGAAAGTGATGACGTCATTCTTTCACAATTGTGTGTGTGTGTTGTCATTGTTTGAATATCGCCTGACCTATTGTGTACAAGCTTTCATGCCGTATCTATATTATCTACAGGAAAATAAACCTAGTCGAGTTTGGTATTAAAAGAATTGTCCCGGAATTTGCCTATTCAGTTTATCTCAAGAGCACAGATATATTACATTTTTCATGACAACCACTGATTATCAAACTAAGAGCCCCATTTGTAATGGCCGCTCATCAATGCCGAACACATTGCTGCCAGACCGCTGTACACAGATGACATTCAGTTGGTCGAGTACAGCACGGTTAGCTGGCTGGTGGGGAGGGTTAGCTGGCTGGTGGGGAGCAGCCTGCAGAAAACACACCCCTTTCCTTGACCTGCATTCACGGCTTGGCCTCTGCAGCTGTGGGAGAGCTGTAAACTCCCCTGCCTCTCAGAACTAAGTGGCTTGCTCTGAACAGCCGTGCCCCCCCCACCGGGACGCGCTCTTCACTGCCTGCTTGTGTGTCGAGGGTGTCGGCTTTGAGCGACTCCCTTCAAGAACCGACCCGGTTCGGAGCACCTAGTGCGACGGGGTGCTCCCAGTAGACTTGACGGAGGCAGGGGTGTGGAGGCACTCCAGGGTGTGGGAAGGGATGGATGCTGGAAATGTTTCTTTATAATTGTGTATATGTCATATGTACTGGAATGCTGTAATTGTGATTGTGTACGTCGTATGGTGAAATGTTTATTTATAATCGTGCATGTTGTGTGTGTTGGAGTGCTTGATTGTGATTGTGCATGTTGTGTGCGTTGGAATGCTTGATTGTGATTGTGCATGTTGTGTGTGTTGGAATGCTTATTTATGACTGTGTGTGCTGGTGTGAATAAATGGGGTGTTGTATCGTAATCTTTCTCGTGTGGGCTCTTGCGAGGCGTGCGAGGTCAGCCACTCCCTTCACTCCCATCTAGACCGATCCTGTCAGGGCAGACCTCCAGGGGTCGGTCGTGACAATTGTGGGGGCTCGTCCGGGATGTGAAGGGCTCTGGCTGTCTCTCCCCGTTTCGCGGAGTACCTGTTTAGTTTTGTCTGTTTTGTATATGTTTAGTCAGTTTGTCGTGTTTGTTCGTGGGTGGTTGGCTGGGTGAATCTAGCGTGAAGGGAGTCTTTTTTGTGGCCTGAGGGAACATCCGGTGTGACCGGGGGGTCGAGGTGAGACCGAGGGGAGTCGACCGCGTCCAGACCTCCTTCCGCCGGGTACCTCACGCAGGTACGGCCGTAAGTCTTGCCTTTCTGTTGCCGCTCAGTCTTCCATTCCTGTTTTGTATTTAGTCAGTTTTTGTTTTTTTTTCTCTACCGGGTCATTGAGTACAGGGGTTGTATCGGACGTTAGTGTCATTTTTTTTTCCCCCTCTCCGGATTCCGTCTGCTTGTTTGTTTTTCCGGCCAGCCCCACCGCACTGTTGCTCGTGCTGTGGAGCGCGGTGTTGCCAGAGTGGGGCAGCCGGACATAGTTTTTTTTTTTTTTTTTTTTTCGGTGAGCCCCACCGCACTGTTGCTCGTGTTGTAGAGCACGGTGTTGCCAGAGTGGGAGCAGCCGGAACTTGTCCGCACACACGCACACACGCACATACACACATATACACACACCCCTAAAATATTTGTTTTTCAAGTGGAATTGTCTTTCCCCTGTATTTGATAACTGTAGGATATAGTTGTCATGGCAACGTCCGGTGCTGGTGGGATGGCTACTCGGGCGTCGAAGAAGAAGGGTCTTCTAAATGTAGTCCCCACTATTAGTACCAGTACTTCGACTACAGTGACTTCCACTTATTCCAGTGCTGTAGCCGATAGTCCAGCGAGTACTTTCACTTCTCTTCGCTAGGGGATTTTCCTGCTGAGACCCCGACTGGCACATTCCGCTCGGAAGCGTCAGAGTATAGCGAAGCAACTGTGGGCTTCTGTAGAGTCGCAGAAACCAAAGCCCCCTATTCTCCATGCTTCCCCTCGTAAGGAGTATGCCCCGGGGGACTTTCCTCATGGGAAGGTCGAGACCCAGGGGACGGGTCAGACGGGTCATCCTCCCGTGTCGGGAGTGTGAACCCCGCCCAGGACATCACGTCCGTCCTGATGTTTCTGGAGCGGCAGCGTAGTGAAGAGGCTGCTCAGCGTAGGAAGAGGCTGCTAGGCAGGAAACTCTGCGAAGGGAAGAGTTGGATAGGATGGAGGCTCTGCGCAGAGAGGAGACTGACAGACAGGAGATTCTGCATAGGGAAGAGGCTAATGCTGCGCAGAGAAGAGGCTGCCCGACAGGAGGCCCTTCGTAAGGAAGAGGCTGCTCAGCGTAGGGAGGAGGCTGCCAGACAGGAGGCTCAGCGTAGGGAAGAGGCTGTCAGACAGGAGGCTCAGCGTAAGGAAGAGGCTGCTCAGCGTAGGGAGGAGGCTGCCAGACAGGAGGCTCAGCGTAGGGAAGAGGCTGCCAGGCAGGAAGCCCTCCGTAGGGAAGAACTAGACAGGATGGAGGCTCTGCGTAGGGAGGAGATGGAACAACTTCTTTCGCGGTCTCCCGCATCTGTAAGTCAGGGGGTTAATCACCAGGCAGGTGATAGAGTTAGAGGCCCAAAGTTAAAGCTTCCAGAGTTCAGACCTAGTGAGGACATTGATATGTTCCTAGAGCATTTTGACAAGGTTGCTAGTTCATACCAATTGTCTGAGGAACAAAAGGCTATGCACCTTTTTTTCTGGATTATCTGGTGCTGCAAGGGAGTGTGTTCTCACTCTAAATGAAGGCGCGTCTTATGCAGACATGCAGTTGGCTCTGCGTAAGCGTTTTCCACCTTACCCCAGAGACGTACAGGAGGAAGTTCAGGTCCATGAAGAAGAATAACGACGAGACCTTCGTGCAGTTTGGTGATAGGCTGCGCAAAACGCTAGGGTACTGGCGTCAGTTGGCCAAGTTGGAGCTGGAGGATCTGATCCTCATTGAACAGCTCACCAACACTGTGTCCCCAGAGTTGAGGATCCGGATAGGCGAGACAGCACCTCAGGATTTCGCGGCTGCGATTCATACCGCTGAGGTGTTTGCTGAAGCTCGCAGGGCTTATGGGCATCGCCCAGATACGGAGAGGAAGCCCTCCACAGGATTTAGTGGCAACAAGGCGCCGACAACTGCTAGCGGGTGGAACAAGGCAGGCAGTTCATCGGGATTTCAGCGCCCCGACTGTGTTTTCTATGTGGTCGTCCTGGCCACATTAGGAAAGATTGTCCTAAAGCCGCTGGTAGTCGTGGGGCTGGTCCTTTCCCACGTCCTCGTGCCTCGGCTAACGTGGGTTCCATCCCAGCTTCTGGTGATTCAGAGTGCCCAGTGTTTCTCTCTGTTGTTGGTTCCTCCTTGGTCGACACCATCAGGGATTCGGGAGCAACAACGATCTTTGTGGATAAGAATTTGGTTTCCCCTGAGGCCCGGCAGGGCGCTAGTTATGATGTGTGCGGGTTGGAGGCTGGTTTTACCTCCACCCGTCCTTCTGTACTTATTCCTATCTCCACCCCTACTTCTGTGGCGAAGTATGGGCCATCGCGGTGGAGCGACCTCTGTATTCCTTATCATAGGGAATACTATCACCTTCGCAGACGGACGCAGTCAGTCCGTGTCTACGGATTTGCCCGTACAGGCGTGTGTGGGAGTCACCACACGCGCCAAAGCTAAGAAGCAGGAACAGGAATTGCGTCCCGTTCTTCAGCCGATCTCTAACGAGGTTCTGGCAAGGGCCGATCCTGCTAGCATTATCCGTCTTCAGGCCAGGGACTTGGATGTCCAACGCCTACGACAACTTGTGGATCGTCCCGCTCAGTCGGCCCGACACGCCAAGGTGAGCTTCAAGCTCCACAAGGGGATCCTCTTTAGGGTTTTCACTCGGCAGATCGTGTGGCCAAACAGCTTGTTGTTCCCCAAAGCTTGAGAGAGTCTGTTCTCCGGCAGGCCCACGATTCCCCCATGGCAGGTCATATGGGCTCCAAGCGGACTCTCGAGCGAGTAAGACAAGACTTCTTTTGGCCAGGATGAATTCACAGGTTAGGCAGTACTGCTGCAGTTGCGATACCTGCCAACGGACAACGCCTAAGGGGCGCTTGAGGCGTGTTCCCCTGGGGTCAGTGCCAACGGGTTGGGGAGCCATTCAGCAAGGTCGGTGTCGACCTGGTGGGACCCATTAATCCACCATCCGATCGCGGTCACCGCTACACTTCGGTAGTGGTAGAATCTGCGAGTCGATACCCAGAGGCTGTCCCGCTTAGGACTATCGATGCCCCTACTGTTGCTGAATCTCTCAGGCAGATTTGGACGCGCACTGGCGTGCCCAAGAAGAAGTACGGCCGGAAGTTTGTACTGGAGAGCGATCATCATCCTCTCCAGTGCTTGGACCGGATCCGGCCAGTCAGTCATCGACTCATGAGTTAGGCAGTGGAGCTGCAGAGTCATGCGTTCACTTTCCGTCATATCAAGGGTTCCTGTAATACGGATGCTGACTATCTTAGCCGAGCTCCGTAGTCAGCACATTGGAAAATCAGTCAGAGGGACACTTCCCCTCAACCAGGGTTATATCCCCTTTTGGTCTCTGTATCAGGTGTAGTGACAGTTTTCACTTCAGTGATGTTAACGGTAGTGAATCACCAATGGTTCGGATTGTTACTTTCATGGTTGGAAGGTTTGCTTAGTTGTTTGATAAATGTAGTATTATGTATTTCCCTGTGTGATTCTATTGTAGAATGTTTGTATTGGATTCATCGTACTCTGTCGATCACAGAGAGTTGGGTTCGGTCCCATTGTTGTGAATTTGCACATGCGTCAAGGTTCAAAGGAGCACTGTATCTCAGAGAAACAGATGCTTTTAGAAGGGGGTTTGTCACGAGTTTGTCACGAGGCCTACGACGTTTGACCCATCTAGGGTGGCGGAATTATTCATTTGTTTATTGTCGTTGCTGTTGTCGTGTATCCGTCCCTTAATGTGGTTTGTGGTGCGGTTGCACCTTGGTGTAGTTCAGCTCAACTTCGGTTTGCTTTCTCTCTCTCTCTCTCTAATTCCACTGCCCGTGCTATTCATCCTGCAGGTTCATGGGTGGCTGGTACCTTTCTCTCGAACTTGCTGTCTATCGGCCTCTCGCTTGTCTTTTTACCTGTCGCACGTGCTTCATTTCTTTAGTTTGAGGTATGCTCACTCTGTGACGTAGGTGGCATGTTGGCCGCCATTGCTGAGGGAGGTTAGCTCTTCACTCGAGCGGAAGATGTCTCTGGGAGCGCCTGCTCTGGTCTTGGTTCTTCACCGTATCATCGAGGGTACAGTCGGTATCTTCAATTCCTACAGTCGGCCTGTAGGAGAGGGACATCACTTCTTCTTTTTCCGCACCTGTGCCTCTGTCCTCTCAACTGGACAGAGGGCAGAGAGAGTCGTTGACCCGCCTCTTCTGGGTCACCCACGGGTAGCTGGTAAGCATCAGTTTCGTGGTTTGTTTGTTTTGGTTTGTTGTTGTTAGTCGGCTTAGTCTTCTCTTTTGCGCAATTTTCTTTTGTTTTCGAAATTGTAAGAGAAATATTGTGGGAGACCTTTTTTCTGGTTAATTCAATCTTTAACCTGGCCATTCTAAATTATTTCCAAAATTCTTTCTCCTGTTTATGCATCTGGTGATGCGGTAGTCGGTGGGGATGGGAGAGAACCTGGTGATTCAGGGTTGGAACTTGCTTGGTCTCGCTCGTCCGCCCCTGTCACATTCGCCGGACTCTTATCCTTCGGCCACCGTCTGTTTGTGTTTGCAAGGAGAACGAGTTTTATGTTCGCGAGCGTGCGTACGCATGATTTGTCGTTCGGATGCGTGGTTGGAGATTTGTGTTATTTTGAAAAGTGGCTATAAAATGTGACAATTATGCCATTGAATTATTATTTGCAAATGTGGTGGCAGTTATAAAGCGATGGTCGCTGTGTTGGTTATTTCCTAAGAAAGGCAAATGTTAAACGTGAGTGAGAGAAGGGTGAAGATAATTCATATTTGTTTTATAACCTGTTGATTTAATGCAGTCTTTTACCTGCATCGTGTGAGAAGACCCTAATGAACATTCCTGATTCGATGGGTTTACTGTGTTATGCTCAGGTCTGTGTTGAGCTGGGGTTATTGGTGCATTTAGTAGACTTCCCCTCGCCCATCATGCGAGTGCTGTTAAGATTTAACAGCATGGGTCAGACTGTACTGACGGCGGGGTTCCAGTACCCTTCTTCCTTCCTTCTTCCTTCCCTCCCTTTCTTCTCTCCTCCCAGCTACGTTTTCCCCCCCCCCCCCCTCCCGGGGGCTTCACCCGGAGTCCGGAGTGGATGGTGCCACGTGCTGGTTGAGGCCACGCTCTGGCTGGGACCGCGGACTGGATGGTGCCACGTGCTGGTTGAGGCCACGCTCTGGCTGGGACCGCGGACTGGATGGTGCCACGTGCTGGTTGAGGCCACGCTCTGGCTGGGACCGCGGACTGGATGGTGCCACGCGCTGGTTGAGGCTACGCTCTGGTCGGGACCGCGGACTGTAGAAAAGCCCGCCGGCTTGACTGGCCGGCCCTGATCCCCGTCCAGGACCTCCAGTAACAACGCCACGTTTCTTCCCCCCCCCCCCCCCTCCGGGACGCGCTCTTCACTGCCTGCTTGTGTGTCGAGGGTGTCGGCTTTGAGCGACTCCCTTCAAGAACTGACCCGGTTCGGAGCACCTAGTGCGACGGGGTGCTCCCAGTAGACTTGACGGAGGCAGGGGTGTGGAGGCACTCCAGGGTGTGGGAAGGGATGGATGCTGGAAATGTTTCTTTATAATTGTGTATATGTCATATGTACTGGAATGCTGTAATTGTGATTGTGTACGTCGTATGGTGAAATGTTTATTTATAATCGTGCATGTTGTGTGTGTTGGAGTGCTTGATTGTGATTGTGCATGTTGTGTGCGTTGGAATGCTTGATTGTGATTGTGCATGTTGTGTGTGTTGGAATGCTTATTTATGACTGTGTGTGCTGGTGTGAATAAATGGGGTGTTGTATCGTAATCTTTCTCGTGTGGGCTCTTGCGAGGTGTGCGAGGTCAGCCACTCCCTTCACTCCCATCTAGACCGATCCTGTCAGGGCAGACCTCCAGGGGTCGGTCGTGACACATTGAAATTAATGGTTATGGGCATTTGCACATGTTTACGATTTTCCCTTTCTGTCCCCCAAATGGGGTTTTAAAAAAACAGCATCCTTACCTGCTAATCTCAATGGACGTATGATATGTGAAAACGAAAGATATATGATAGAGCCATTGGATGCTTCCTTCTGCGAAGAAAGGGCTGGGTCTTCTTTTCCTCCATATCTATTGGCCTGTGGAATATGATTAAGGATCAGAACCAGAACAATTTCATGGCCTCAACGTCGAGTTGATTTGACACAACATGCAATAAGTAAAGAATGTGATCGTCTGAAGTAGCGTTAGAAACAAGGGTTTCTATTTCACCTTTGCTTTTCCATCAAAACACTTACATGTACATGTGCTTCGTTTTCTCGTTCTGACAAGCTGTAGTATGACCTCTTCAACCTTTCAGTTTGTGTTCAGAGTTGGTTCGAATGGGTGTGTGTTTGTTTTTAAGACAGATATAGCTGTTTTCTTTTTGTTGTATTTGTTTTTAAGACAGATATAGCTGTTTTCTTTTTGTCAATCGTCAAACACTATACACTCATCAAGTGAACGAAATACATCTATTCCGTCGAAATGTGTATAGTTTCTGTCCAATCTCATTACGATTCTGTAACTATTACTCTCATCAAGTGAATGAAATTCATCGCATATTTCGTTGCAATGTTGACATTTCTGTCCACTGTCATTACATTTTGGTATCCTCTGTACTCATCAAGTGAGTGAAATTCATTTTCTATCTGGTTTCAATGTTGACACTTTCTGTCCACTCCTCTCTCACTCCGGTATCTTCCATTCTCCATCCTAAGTCTCTGGAGCTTGTTCGGACCTTCGTAAACATGTTTCGGCATTTTTCTTTGATTGTCATACTTTACAGCTATTATGTAGGTTGGGGTGTAGAAATTCCTTTGGTCGAAGATGGATTGACGTTGAGCCTTTATTTCATACTGTCTGTTTTATCCGTCCCCTCCCCCACTCCTCACGCATCTCCTGTTCACCCCTTACCCCCCCCTTCCATCCTCCCTTACCTCCTGCGATTGTGTCTGTCTCCCCCGTTCCCTTTCTCACTGACTTTGCTGTTCATCTCACTATCTTTTATTCTGCTATTCGTTTACCCCACCACCACCACCACCACCACCACCCAATAAAAGAAATCTTCCCCTTCCTTGCCATTGCCTCTGTTTTACCCATCTCTGCTCGTATCTCTGATCTGACCCGCTTTTAGTCCGCTTCGAATTACGACATCGCTTCGCTTTGCAATATTGTCGCATTGAAAATGCGACTTAAGCAACTACCTAGCATAAAGTAGGTACACTATGGATGTGCACAGTATGCCACTGAATCACCATGCTCAGTTTAGAAGTCAGACGAAAACTATGGACTTGTATACCGAGCAAGAACACGGAAAGACAGACAGGTAGAACGTGTTTTACGATAGGGCAGCGCCCGCTAGTTTACTTTTTGTTGCTGAACATCAGGACTCTTGGAGAGAAGATAGACACCGCCGATAGTACCTAAACTGCCCTTTGAACTTCCGTAAAGTACACAAAGACTTCAGCACCAATTGTTTGAGGGTGGTCACTCAGACTGCCTGGCTCTTGTTTGACCACTCATTGGTTATCTTCCTTGTTTGCAGGTAGAAAAGCAAGGCATATCGTTTGCGCGCGAAGAAATAGGACAGATAGTTTCTTGTTTACACACAAAGGAGCAGGACATCTTGTTTACTAGTTACTGATTATATGCAAAGAAGTAGGACAAACGATGTTAATTATGTTGACTGTCTGCACACACACAAAAACAGGTACCTCTAGCTCTTTCCTATCGGTGGTCTAGATATCAATAGCCCTTTCCAACTAACGGTCCAAGTACCACTGGCTCTTTCTTAACGGTTAGATCAGCTGGCACGAGTTCTTCCCTATTGGTAGATCAGCCAACGCTAACCTTTTCCTATCGGTAGATCAGGAACCATTAGGTATTTCCTATCGGTATATCAGGAACCACTTGTTCTTTCCTATCGGTGGTCTAGATATTAATAGCCCTTTCCGACTAATGGTCCAGGTACCACTGGCTCTTTCCGAACGGCAAATCAGGTACCACCAGCTCTTTCCTAACGGTAGATCAGGTGCCATTATCTCTTTCCTATCGGAGGTTCAGGTACCATTATTCTCTTTCCTATCGGTGGTTCAGGTACCATTATTTCTTTCCTATTTGTAGTTCAGGTACCATCAATTCTTTCCTATCGGTGGTTCAGGTACCATTATCTCTGTCCTTTCGGTGGTTCAGGTACCATTATCTCTTTCCTATCGGTGGTTCAGGTACCATTATTTCTTTCCTATTTGTAGTACAGGTACCATCAATTCTTTCCTATCGGTGGTTCAGGTACCATTATCTCTGTCCTTTCGGTGGTTCAGGTACCATTATCTCTGTCCTTTCGGTAGTTTAGGTACCATTATCTTTCCTATCGGTGGTTCAGGTATCATTTTCTCTTTCATATCTGTAGTTCAGGCACCACCATCTCTTTCCTATCCGCAGTTAAGGTACCATGATCTCTTTCCTATCGGTGGTTCAGGTACCATTACCTCTTTCCTATCGGTGTATCAGGTACCATTACTCTTTCCCATCCACGGTTCAGGTATCACTATCTCTTTCCTATCGGTAGCTCAGGTACCATTATCTCTTTCCTATCCATAGTTCAGATACCACTATCTCTCTCCTATCGGTAGTTCAGGTACCATTCATTATCTCTTTCCTATCGGTGGTTCAGGTACGAGTATCTCTTTCCTATCGGTCGTTCAGGTACGATTATCTCTTTCCTATCGGTGGTTCAGGTACCGTTATCTCTTTCCTATCGGTGGTTCAGGTACCACTATCTCTTTCCTATCGGTAGCTCAGGTACCATTATCTCTTTCCTATCGGTGGTTCAGGTACCATTATCTCTTTCCTATCGGTGGTTCAGGTACCATTATCTCTGTCCTTTCGGTGGTTCAGGTACCATTAATTATTTCCTTTCGATGGTTCAGGTACCATTATCTCTTTCCTATCGGTGGTTCAGGTACCATTATCTCTTTCCTTTCGATGGTTCAGGTACCATTAATTATTTCCTTTCGATGGTTCAGGTATCATTATCTCTTTCCCATCGGTGGTTCAGGTATCATTATCTCTTTCCCATTGGGGGTTCAGCTATCGTTCTCTCTTTCCTATCGGTGGTACAGATACCACTAATTCTTTCGGAATGGTGGTCTAGGTACTAACTAGCCTTGATTAACAGGTGTCCAGGTCCATTAGCTGTTTCCTAACGATGGCTTCGATAGCAATAGCCCTTGCATGATGGTGGTCAAGGTCGTCCATTAGCTGTTTCCTAACGGTGGCTTGGATAGCAATAGCCCTTACATACTGGTGGTCAAGGTCGTTCATTAGCTGTTTCCTAACGGTGACCTGGATAGCAATAGCCCTTACATACTGGTGGTCAATGTTGTCCATTAGCTGTTTCCTAACGGTGACCTGGATAGCAATAGCACTTACATACTGGTGGTCAATGTCGTCCATTAGCTGTTTCCAAACGGTGACCTGGATAGCAATAGCCCTTACATACTAGTGGTCAAGGTCGTCCATTAGCTGTTTCCTAACGGTGACCTGGATAGCAATAGCCCTTACATACTGGCAGTCAAGGTCGTCCATTAGCTGTTTCCTAACGGTGGCTTGGATAGCAATAGCCCTTACATACTGGTGGTCAAGGTCGTCCATTAGCTGTTTTCTAACGGTGGCTTGGATAGCAATAGCCCTTACATACTGGTGGTCAATGTCGTCCATTAGCTGTTTCCTAACGGTGATCTGGATAGCAATAGCCCTTACATACTGGTGGTCAATGTTGTCCATTAGCTGTTTCCAAACGGTGATCTGGATAGCAATAGCCCTTACATACTGGTGGTCAATGTCGTCCATTAGCTGTTTCCAAACGGTGATCTGGATAGCAATAACCCTTACATACTGGTGGTCAATGTCGTCCATTAGCTGTTTCCTAACGGTGACCTGGATAGCAATAGCCCTTACATACTGGTGGTCAATGTTGTCCATTAGCTGTTTCCTAATGGTGACCTGCATAGCAATAGCCCTTACATACTGGTGGTCAAGGTCGTCCATTAGCTGTTTCCTAATGGTTATCTGGATAGCAATAGCCCTTACATACTGGTGGTCAAGGTCGTTCATTAGCTGTTTCCTAACGGTTACCTGGATAGCAATAACCCTTACATACTGGTGGTCAATGTTGTCCATTAGCTGTTTCCTAACGGTGACCTGGATAGCAATAGCCCTTACATACTGGTGGTCAATGTTGTCCATTAGCTGTTTCCTAACGGTGACCTGGATAGCAATAGCCCTTACATACTGGTGGTCAAGGTCGTCCATTAGCTGTTTCCTAACAGTGGTCTAGATAGCAATAACCCTTACATAATGGTGGTCAAGGTACCACTAGCTCTTTCCTAATGATAGTCTTGTACTACTAGCCCTTTTCTAAACAAGGTCTAGGTACTAGTATCTCATTCCTAACGGTGATCGAGTCATCACTAGCTTATTCGTAACGGAGGTCCAGCTGCTACTAACTGTTTCCTACAAATGGTTTAGATTTTACTAGCCCTTTGCAAACGGTGGTCCGGATAAAATTAACCCTTTCCTAACAATGATCCGGATGAAATTAACCCTTTCCTAACGGTGGTCCAGATAAAACTAGCCTTTTCAGAACGCTGATCTGGATAAAACTAACCCTTTCTTAACGATGGTCCGGATAAAACTAGCCCTTTCCCTACGGTGGTCCAGGTAAAACTGACCATCTCCTAATGGTGCTCTGGATAAACCTAGCCCTTTCCTTACGGAGATCAAGGTAGTGCTACTTCTTTCTTAACGGTAGAATTTGTACCAGCAGCTCTTTCTTAGCAGGGGTTCCAATACAACTAGCTTTATTCTAACGGTGATCTAGGTAAAATTATCCCTTTCCAAACGGTGTTCCAGGTACTCTTAGCTTATTTCTAAAGGTGGTCTATAGGTACTACAAGTCCATTTCTAACAGTGGTCAAGGCAACACTACCTCTTTTCTAACGGTGGTCATGGCAACACTAACCCTTTCCTAATGGTGGTCATGGCAACACTGGCCCTTTCCAAATGGTGGTAATGGGAACACTAGCCCTTTTCTAATGGTAGTCAAGGCAACACTAGGCCTTTTCGAACGGTAGTCAAGGCAACACTGGGCCTTTTCTAACGGTAGTCAAGGAAACACTAGGCCTTTTCTAACGGTAGTCAAGGCAACACTAGGCCTTTTCAAACGGTGGTCATGGCAACACTAGGCCTTTTCTAACAGTGGTCAAGCCAACGCTACCTCTTTTCTAACGGTGGTCATGGCAACACTAACCCTTTTCTAACTGTGGTCATGGCAACACTAGGCCTTTTCTAACTGTGGTCATGGCAACACTAACCCTTTTCTAACTGTGGTCATGGCAACACTAACCCTTTTCTAACTGTGGTCATGGCAACACTAACCCTTTTCTAACTGTGGTCATGGGAACACTAGCCCTTTTCTAACGGTGGTCATGGCAACACTAGCCCTTTTCTAAGGGTGGTCAAGGCAACACTACCTCTTTTCTAACGGTGGTCATGGCAACACTAGCCCTTTTCTAACGGTAGTCATGGCAAAACTAGGCCTTTTCAAACGGTGTTCATGGCAACACTAGGCCTTTTCAAATGGTGGTCATGGCAACACTAGCCCTTTTCTAACGGTAGTCATGGCAAAACTAGGCCTTTTCAAACGGTGGTCATGGCAACACTGGCCCTTTCCTAATGGTCATGGCAACACTAGCCCTTTTCTAATGGTGGTCATGGCAACACTGCCTCTTTTCTAACTGCGGTCATGGCAACACTAGGCCTGTTCTAATGGTGGTCATGACAACACTAGCCCTTTTCTAATGGTGGTCATGGCAACACTACCTCTTTTCTAACTGTGGTCATGGCAACACTAGGCCTTTTCTAGCGGTGGTCATGGCAACACTAGACGTTTTCTAACGGTGGTCATAGCAACATGAGCCCTTGTCTAATGGTGGTCATGGCAATACTGGCCCTTTTCTAATGGTGTTCATGGCAACACTAACCCTTTTCTAACGGTGGTCAAGGCAACACTAACCCTTTTCTAACGGTGGTCAAGGCAACACTAGGCTTTTCTAACGGTGGTCATGGCAACACTAGGCTTTTCTAACGGTGGTCATAGCAACACTAGGCTTTTCTAACGGTGGTCAAGGCAACACTAGGCGTTTTTAACGGTGGTCATAGCAACACTAGGCTTTTCTAACGGTGGTCTAGGTAATACAAACCCTTTCATAACAGTAGTATCGATACCACAAGCCCTTTCCTAAAGGTGTTTCAGGTAATGTAAGCCTTTTCTTGACGATAGTCCAGGTAATATACTTAGCGCCATTAAAAACGCACGGGTCCGAAGAACAAAATAACTCGACAGAGGTAAATCAGTTAGGGGTATGAAAACTTTAATGTTGTGTTTGCGATTACTGAACGCCAAATGTTCAGCACATGTTGTCCATTGCGCTCTTCTTTTCTGTTCATGACTTTGTCATTCAACATTAAAGTTTTCATACCCCTAACTGATTTACCTCTGTCGAGTTATTTTGTTCTTCTGACCCGTGCGTTTTTAATGGCGATAAGTATACAATCCCTATCATAACGGTTTTCCAGGTGACACAAGCCCTTTTCTAACGATAGTCCAGGAAATGCAAGCCCTTGTCTAATGATGGTCCAGTTAATATGAGCTCTTTCCTAACAGTGGTCTAAGTAACACAAACCCTTTTATAATTTTGGTCCAAATTATGCAACCCTATTTATAACAGTGGTCCAAGTCATGCAAGACCTTTTATAACAGTGGTGCAAGTAATGCAAGCCTTTTATAACGGTGGTCCAGTTATTACAAGCCCTTTTATAGCTGCGGTCCATGAAATACAAGCCATTTTATAACGATGGTCCCAGGAAGAGAAGCCCTTTTCGTTGATGGTCCCAGGAATAGAAGCCCTTTTATAACGGTGGTCCCAGGAATACAAGCCCTTTTATAACGGTGGTCCACCTGATACGAGCTCTTTTCCAAGGATGATACAAGTAGTACAAGCCCTTTTATAACGGTGCGCCATGTAAAACAAGCCCTTTATAACAGCAGACCATGAAGTACTAGTTCTTACCTAGCGGCGGTCCGGGAAGTGACAGCTCTTTCCTGCCCCACACCCCAAACGAACAGGAAAAAGCTGCCGGGAGACAAACGAGAGGTGGGGAGATGGGGAAGACGGTCACCAAGCCGTCACTCACCCGAACAGAGATATTGAGACATTTGAAATGACAAGACACTGCACAGGAGATGGTATGGGGGAGGTGGCGCGGTAGTTAGGGAGGTGGAACTTTAACGGATTTCCAATCGCTGTCGACGCGCCCCGGGCTGAACACACACACATATACACTCACAGACACACACACACACAGAGGGAGAAGAGGGTTTGTCTAATATCACCTAAAGTGAAAAGACGTTAAATTAAAGAACGAACGAACACACACTCACACACACACACACACACAGGCACACACACACACACGCGCGCGCGCGCGCGCGCGCGAGAAGAAGAGAGAGAGAGAGAGAGAGAGAGAGAGAGAGAGAGAGAGAGAGAGAGAGAGAGAGAGAGAGAGAGAGAGAGAGCACCTCCGATGAAAGAAAAAAAAACGCCGAAAAGAAAAAGAATGACAGGTGAGAAAAAAAAACAGCAACCAACAACCAAGAAAGACAGACAGACAGAAAGAAAGCAAAGGCAGGACTGGTGGCAAACAAACACGACCGCCGGGTCTCGGGGAGAAGCCCCGCACAATGGCCTCTTTTCCTTCGCTTCTTCGGCAGCGGAACCGCCAATGAAAAGCTCATTTGGGGGCGGCCCGCGAGCGGCCGGCCGGCGAAGGCCCCGGTGCAATGCGGGCCCTTTGGCGGACCTCCTCCCGGACGGGCGACGGGCGGAAGCCTCGGGCCTGGGGCGTTTCCTAGGCTACCAGAGAGAAAGGGGCAAGGAATGCGCTCACGATCGTACGTACTTGAGGCGATTTCAGCGAGTGACACTACCACCGTCCGTGTTACAGGTTGGTGGGCTGATGAGGTGGGGTGGTTGGTGGTGGTTGGGGGTGGGGGAGGGGGGGGGGGGGGGGGGGTGTAGGGGGAGGACAGGAAGAGGAGAGGGCAAAAGGCAGAGAAGAGTGGGGGTGGGGGTGGGGGGGTGGAGAAGAGGGTAATTTGGGAGAGAGAGGTTGGTTGGGGGGGGGGGGGGGGGGGGGGGGAGGAAGGGAGCAGGGTGGGAAAAAGATCGGAATGGGGTGGGAAGACGGGTGGTGGAAAGGTTAGATCAGCTATTAAGAGAGAGAGAGAGAGAGAGAGAGAGAGAGAGAGATAGAGTATGTGTTTATCTGTGTCGATACGCGCGCGTGTCGTGTGTATATGTCATTGTGTGTTTGTGTGAACGTGTGTGTGAATATGTGAGTAAGCATTATTTTTTTCTTTTTTTTTCTTTCTCCATAATCTCCGTTCGAACCAGAAGAAAGCTGTTATCAGGGTGAGCGGAACGCCATTGGTACAGAAAGCTGTTATCAGGATGAGCGGAACGGCATTGGTACAGAAAGTTGTTATCAGGGTGAGCGGAACGCCATTGGTACAGAAAGCTGTTATCAGGGTGAGCGGAACGCCATTGGTACAGAAAGTTGTTATCAGGGTGAGCGGAACGCCATTGGTACAAAAAGCTGTTATCAGGATGAGCGGAACGCCATTGGTACAGAAAGTTGTTATCAGGGTGAGCGGAACGCCATTGGTACAGAAAGCTGTTATCAGGGTGAGCGGAACGCCATTGGTACAGAAAGCTGTTATCAGGGTGAGCGGAACGCCATTGGTACAGAAAGCTGTTATCAGGGTGAGCGGAACGCCATTGGTACAGAAAGCTGTTATCAGGGTGAGCGGAACGCCATTGGTACAGAAAGCTGTTATCAGGGTGAGCGGAACGCCATTGGTACAGAAGACCAAGCAATGGGTGACAAAGCCACCGAGGTGCTAGGACTAAGCCCATGGAAATCGAGGCCACGGATCACAAACAATACAGTCATTAGAGGTGTGTGGCCGCAGACAGAGCTGAAAACCACAGAAGACTGAGAAGAGAAATGTAACGTTATTAACAGCAGGATCAGTCAAGAAATGATGAATGCGAAGGAAAGCTGGGTGGAACAACAGAATGAAGACATTTAGTGAAACTTAGACAACAACAACACAAAGGAAGCTTTCACGACTGTGGAAGACTTGACCAAACCAAAGCAAAGTCAGCACCGTTCCAGACAAACACGACAACTGTCTCACTCAGGAAGAGGACATCAACAGATGGACTGGACATTGTCCTGAACTCCACAACACCCACAGTGGTCAGGAGCCTCAGGAGACGCACGTATGCCGGCAGTACAGGATTCATCAAATGAAGACTGTCTTCCAATGCTCCGTAAGGAAAGGGGACCATGAGTGAAAGTGCTAGAGTGTTGTTAGGCTGTGGCTTTGACAACATGAGTGAAAGTGCTGGAGTGTTGTTAGGCTGTGGCTTTGACAACATGAGTGAAAGTGCTGGAGTGTTGTTAGGCTGTGGCTTTGACAACATGAGTGAAAGTGCTGGAGTGTGTTAGGCTGTGGCTTTGACAACATGAGTGAAAGTGCTGGAGTGTTGTTAGGCTGTGGCTTTGACAACATGAGTGAAAGTGCTGGAGTGTTGTTAGGCTGTGGCTTTGACAACATGAGTGAAAGTGCTGGAGTGTGTTAGGCTGTGGCTTTGACAACATGAGTGAAAGTGCTGGAGTGTTGTTAGGCTGTGGCTTTGACAACATGAGTGAAAGTGCTGGAGTGTTGTTAGGCTGTGGCTTTGACAACATGAGTGAAAGTGCTGGAGTGTGTTAGGCTGTGGCTTTGACAACATGAGTGAAAGTGCTGGAGTGTTGTTAGGCTGTGGCTTTGACAACATGAGTGAAAGTGCTGGAGTGTTGTTAGGCTGTGGCTTTGACAACATGAGTGAAAGTGCTGGAGTGTTGTTAGGCTGTGGCTTTGACAACATGAGTGAAAGTGCTGGAGTGTTGTTAGGCTGTGGCTTTGACAACATGAGTGAAAGTGCTGGAGTGTGTTAGGCTGTGGCTTTGACAACATGAGTGAAAGTGCTGGAGTGTGTTAGGCTGTGGCTTTGACAACATGAGTGAAAGTGCTGGAGTGTTGTTAGGCTGTGGCTTTGACAACATCCATGCAGGACTCTTGAAATCTCCACAACTGCCACAACCAACGCACTATCATTTGGGTCAGGCACAGCCAGCAAAGCAATGATCAAATTCATTCTGAATCAACGCCGCAAACACAGGCTATCACTGCTGAAGACCAGTCTGGATTCCCGACAGGTGGAAGGACCATCGAAGCCTGGGTATCCTGGCCAACGTTCCAACCGACAGGTGGAAGGACCATCGAAGCCTGAGTATCCTGGCCAACGTTCCAACCGACAGGTGGAAGGACCATCGAAGCCTGAGTATCCTGGCCAACGTTCCAACCGACAGGTGGAAGGACCATCAAACCCTGGGTATCCTGGCCAACATTCCAATCGACAGGTGGAAGGACCATCGAAGCCTGGGTATCCTGGCCAACATTCCAACCGACAGGTGGAAGGACCATCGAAGCCTGGGTATCCTGGCCAACATTCCAACCGACAGGTGGAAGGACCATCAAACCCTGGGTATCCTGGCCAACATTCCAACACCAAAAGGATTTGGACCAAGTCTTCACAGACTTTTGACAGGCATTCAACAGTGTCTGACAGGGAGCGCTAATGGCCAGCAGAAAAAAACCTGACCATTGGGCGAATATTGGTCAGCAGCATCCAGGCACCATACTCCACAGGGACTGGTGCGGTGCTCAGGATGCTGGTGGACAATGGTGCCATGTTAAAGTTGGAGCTGTTATTCAAACTGACTGTGCCCACATACAGTTCATCTCACGACATGTATAACAAGACAACGGAGAGAGAGAGAGAGAGAGAGAGAGAGAGAGAGAGAGAGAGAGAGAGAGAGAGGGGGGGGGGATTTATTATCTGTTGTTGTTTTTTTTATAGCCATTGCCCCTCATGAAGGGGTGCAGATGAACAATAATTCCAAACTGTAATATAATCACAGTGTTCAAACTTAATACATTAAGATACCAAAACGGATCGTAACTTAAACGCTGTGTATAAAAAGTGGAAAAGTTTTAAATTGTTCGCGTTCATTATCTGATGCTAAAAGTAAACTTAGTCGAAAAAGACTAAGTTATTTGTAATAGGAAAAATTCATGTATACAAATACAGAATAAACAAAACAAAGCAAACATACATGTCTTTTTGAAAGAATTGCATATCAAATACAAGATAGAAAAATATGCGCATGATTTAGAGATGAAGCAATACGAGTTCCAAACAAAATGGTATCCATACACCAGTTTACTCAAAATATAATTTTTCCTTAACTTTTACTGTGCATTCCCTCAACAACAAAAAATCATATATAAAATCCAGATTAAGAAATGTTTACACTTTTGCTTTTGTTTTCTTCTGATTCGAAGTAAGCAGTGATATCTTCTGCTACAAAAAATTATTAAACTTCTCTAATGATAAACCACCGCTTTGAGTCTTCTAGCGTGCCGATTTACAAACAGCAACATGAAATGAAAGTTCCTATGAAAGAAGAGATTAAATCGAAGTACTATGTCCTTGTTATCATCCGTTTGACATAATCAACTTTAGTTGTCTATCGTGACTTTTTCGTTTGAGTATGTATGGGCGTGAGTGCGCGCGCTCGTATATGTGTATGTATGTATGTGAGTATATATATATGTGTGTATATATATGTATGTATGTGTGTATATATATGTATATGAATATGTGTGTATATATATATGTATATACATCTATATGTATGTGTGTGTGTGTATGTATGTATCTATATATACATTAATGTGTGTGTACTTCCCTTGATTTAGCGTTCTTGTTCGTTTGTTTGCATTACTTGTTTGATTGTTTCTAAAAATAGTTGCTGAGTTCGATGCTTGTTTTTTTCCCCAATGCATTATCAAATACACTTTTTGCAGTCTTTCTTACACTACAGATATACTTGATGGTATGCTGAAGGGTATGTCCTATGTATAGTTGTATAATGAGCACTGACGTCGATGTAATTGCCTTTTCATTGGATTTGTCCATCTCACTGATATGTTGTGGTGATAATGTAAAATGTCTGAAATTGAAATAGAACCTTCATTAGAAGGGGGGGGGGGGGGGGGGGAGTTATTTGTAGTACATTAAATGTCGAAACCGCATTCTTCAATCATTTAATGCAGGACAGCATAAAATAAAACGCACCTCGTCTTCTTGCAGTTGTTTACATAATGGACAAACATCAAATGGAATGGAACATGTTGCTCGTATTGATGCTGATATATAGCAATATCCGTAATGCCAAGTCTGAATCTTGTTGCAATATATCTAAGATGCCTGTTAACATTCAACCATAAATGTGTTTTATAAACAGCTTTTGTACAAATGTTTTTCAAATTAACTAAACCTCCCACTGTTCTATACATGAAAATCCCATTCTTGCCATTTACAAGCAGGCGTGAATCCTGGTTTTGCCAAAGATGTTGAGTTTGTCTCTGGCAGTCAGAACAACACTATGGCTGTCACTGGCTGACATGACCCTCAGTGCTTGGCGGTCCTGGACACTGGGCGAATGAAGGTACACCCTTCACACATCACACTGTGTGTTGACCAGCATGGCGTTGAATGAAGATACACCACTCACACAACACTGTGTGTTGACCAGCATGGTGGTGAATGACACATCACACTGTGTGTTGACCAGCATGGCGTTGAATGATGGTACACCCCTCACACATCACACTGTGTATTGACCAGCATGGCGTTGAGGCTTTAACTTTAGCAGGTACAGTGACGGTTAGTTGTTGCTGACCCATTCCAAATGGCTTTCCCTCCCTCTTCTACTTCTCACCCCCCCCCCCCCTCTGCCTTCCCCCTCAGTCCTGCCCTCACATTCATT
>CM031623.1:29236846-29241846 GCA_018398815.1 Conus ventricosus
GGCCGTGATCGAAACTCCCAAAAATGTTTTATTTTTACCCTTACTTGTCTTTAAGTGCCCAGGCGGTGATATGACGTTAATATTGTCTTTTACCATTCGTTCTGTATGTTGTTGGTATATAAATGTATGCAATATTTCTGATTTCTTTTTCTTTTCTTTCTGCGTACGCAGGCTGATACTCCTGCGGACACTCCCTGTATAACCAGGCAGTGGAGTTTTGTGTGTATGACCCTTTTTTATCCCGCCATTAAGGCAGCCATACTCCATCTTCGGGGAAGGTGCATGCTATGTGTCACGTGTCATCCATACCAACGGCCAAACTGGCCTTCTCTTCCGAAAGTTGGTGATGGGATTTTACGTGTGTGCAAGATGTTATGCGTGCGTTCACACACGGAACCTCGGTTTATAGTTCCACAGAACAAAGATGGGATGTGTGAAGACTCATCTGAATGAGCAGCAGCGCACTGCATCAGCAGATAAGACGTCGGAAGACCAAGGCCAGGATTTAAACCACAGTGCCAAGGACATCCACGCTGTTGGTTCGGATGAGGAATTTGCACAGGCCCTCGATGCCAGGCGCCTGAAACTCAACCTGCCACGAGCAAACGAAACTGAAGACTGGGAGAAACTGGATGCAAAAATCGTCCAAAGACTCGATGCACTGATAGGGAAAAGCACCCTGGAACACAAACTAGCCACATATGGGGACATTGTGTATGCCACATGTAGAGACGCCTATGGAGTAAAACTACCCAAAGAGAAAACACATCCAAAGAAATCCAGACGCCAAGAAAAGATGGACAAGATCAGAGTCCAAAAGAACAACCTCAAGAAGCAAATGAAGACCGCACTGCCAGCTGAAAAACAAGGCTTGCAAAAACTGTGGGAAGACCTGAAAGAAAAACACAGCGCCCTCAGCAAAGCGGAATCTGCGAGGAAGAGGAAGAGCAAAAAGAAGAAGACACAAGAGCGCTTCTTCAGAGACCCCTTCCAGTTTGCCAGAACACTGTTTGAGCAGCCAAACTCTGGGACCCTAAGTGTGACAAAGGAGTTCTTGAGCAGCATCTGAGGAAAACATACTCTGACTCACAGAGCAAAGCACCACTCGACATTCAAGGTCTGGTGTGGCCAACCAACCCTGAGGAACAGTTCAATGGCAAGCTTCCAACGTTGGCGGAAATCAAGAAGGTGGTCGACAAAGCCAGAGCCAAATCATCACCAGGGCCAAACGGAATACCTTACCAGCTTTACAAGAAATGTCCCAAGGTGCTGGAGTGGCTCCACAGGCTGCTGCGATCGGCTTGGAGAAACCAGAAGATCAGCGGCCAGTGGATGACGGCAGATGGTGTGTACATCCCCAAAGAGCAAAACTCAAGTGACATCTGCCAGTTCAGGCCAATATCACTACTGAACGTCGAAGGGAAAATCTTCTTCTCTGTCATGGCAGCAAGGCTGACCAAGTACCTGATGGAAAACAAGTACTTGGATGTGTCAGTGCAGAAAGGTGGCATCCCAGGCGTGGCTGGCTGTGTAGAACACGCCACAATGATCTGGGACGCAATCCAAAAAGCAAAAACAGAAAAGAGAGACCTGGACGTAGTGTGGCTTGATCTGGCAAACGCATATGGATCTGTGCCCCATGAGATGATACAGTTGGCTCTTGAGATGTACCATGTGCCAAAGAACATCCGCGACATGCTCAAGAAGTACTTCAATGGCTTCTCAATGCGGTTCTCTACCAAGGAGTACACCAACTGATTGGATCAACTTGGAAGTGGGCATTGCAATGGGCTGTGCAATTTCCCCGATACTGTTCGTGCTGGCAATGGAACTCATATTGAAAGCAGCAACAAACAACGCGAGACAAACAGACCTTGGCGATGGATACAAGATGCCTCCTCTCAAGGCCTTCATGGATGACACTACAGTGATTTCATCCAGAGAAGACGAGACACGTCATGTGCTGGAGAAGCTGGACGACATAGTTGCCTCATCCAGAATGAAGTTCAAGCCAAAGAAATCACGGAGTCTCTCACTGAGGAAAGGAAAAGTGGCCGAATCTGTGGTCTTCAGTGTTGCCAACCAGGCCATTCCAACAGTCACAGAAGAGCCAGTCTAGAGCCTTGGAAGATGGTATGATGATACGCTGAAAGACACACAAAGAGCAAAAGAAACCAAGCAGATGGCGGAAGAAGGCTTGGAGACCATTGACCAGTGTGGGCTCCCCGCAAATACAAGGTCTGGTGTCTGCAGTTCATGCTGATACCAAAGCTCCTATGGCCTCTGATGATATACGACATCTGCACCAGCACAGTGGAGGCAATGGAAGCCAAATCAACAAGTTCACAAGGAAATGGCTTGGTGTCCCACCCTGTCTGACTGACATCGCGCTGTACTGTCGCCAAGCAAAGCTCAAACTACCACTGAAATCCATCCTGGAGGAATACAAAGCAGGGAAGATCAGACTTCAAAGCATGCTGGAGGACTCAGGAGACAAGGTGGTAGAAGCAATCAAGCCCCAGCTGAAGACAGGCAGAAAATGGAAAGTTCAAGAGGCGATGGATTCTGCAAAAGAAAGTCTCAAGATCAGAGAAATAACAGGACACACACAGACCAACAGACAAGGACTGGGGGTGACCAAAACTGAATGGTGGTCAAAGGCCAAAGGAAAAGCCAAAAGAGACATGCTGATTCAGGAGATGAGAACAGAAGAAGACCAAAGAAGACTCCAAAAAGCAGTCCAGCAGAGCCAGCAAGGGCAATGGACAACGTGGGAGAATGCACTCCAAAGAAGTCTAACTTGGAATGACATTTGGCACATGGCCCCTCTCAGGATCAGCTTCATTCTCAGATCTGCATAGACCTTCTGCCCTCAAATGCAAACCTGGTGAAGTGGGGAAAACAGACGACCCTGCATGCCCCTCTGCCATGAAAAACAAACAGTGGAGCATGTTCTAAGCTCATGTAAAGTAGCCCTGGCTCAAGGAAGGTACACATGGAGGCACAACCAAGTGCTCAAAGAAATTGTACAAGTAGTCTGGGCTAGTACCAACACCACAAAAGGGAGAATCAGGACTCCAAAAGCACCCGCAACATTCTTCACGGCAGGAGCAGCAAATCATGGCCAAGAACAAAGTGCCACTCGAAACATGCAGGCAGAGTCTGCTGGATGGGGCAGATGACTGGGAGTGCACTGCCGACCTCCCAGAATGGAAGAATCACCCAGAGATCATCAGCAAAAGTGGCATGAGACCAGACATAGTAGTCCACTCTAAGTCAACCAAGCAGCTGATCATGGTCGAGCTCACGGTGCCATATGAGAACAGAATGGAGGCAGCTCAAATCTACAAGACTGAAAAGTATGCTGATCTGGCAAACAGCCTGAGGAGAGAAGGCTATCAGGTCAAAGTCCTCACTGCAGAAATTGGAGCTAGGGATTTGTAGGAACGTCTGCATACAGCCTCATGAAACAGCTCTCAGTTGCAGGGAAGGAAAAAACCAGAGCCCTGAAAGCAATGGCAGAAGCGGCAGAGAGGTGTTCAAGCTGGATCTGGTCAAGGAGGAAGAAAAGTGAACTTCATAAGGCTTAATTTCCCTACAAATATCAGGTGTCCCTGTGGCTCAGTGGTTAAAGCGCGAGTCATTAAGTAGAAAATGAGCATGTCCAGAGGGTCATGGGTTCGAATCCCAGCCATGGCT
This sequence comes from Conus ventricosus, assembly GCA_018398815.1. NCBI lineage: Eukaryota > Metazoa > Mollusca > Gastropoda > Neogastropoda > Conidae > Conus > Conus ventricosus. The sequence continues at coordinate 29,240,546 of CM031623.1, forward strand.
CGTCCCAAGATGGAAGAAAAAAGGGGGCAGCAGAGGGACATCCGTAGTCATGAACCGGGTGTGGCCCAACCCCCCTAGAGTGTCAGGAGATAAGGGCCGAAACACTTGCTTGAAGGGGGCTTCTCTTCTGAGGACTCTCTGCTGCCACGCTCTCCACGAGTTTCTTTCTACTCTCATTCGAAGGACTATATGGGGAATGGAGTCAGAACCAATGTTAACTCGAGGGAAAAATCCCCCAATACCGAAATTCGAACCCGCAACCCCAGGATCACGAGTCCGGCGCTCTACCAACTGAGCTATCCGGCCCCCTGCAATATTTCTGATAACTGATAGAAATATTTTAGCCACACAACGATCTAACTCTAATAATTGATGTGCATTAACCGATTAAACTTTGTGTGTGTGTAACTGTACTTGGTTTTATTTTTTGTGTGTGTTTTCGTGTGGCTAAAAAAAAAAGAAGCTAAAATAAAATCAAACAAGTAAACCACCGATGCTCCTACAAGAGTGGTGCTGTTTACACATTTTCGTTGTGTCACACATAATATGGGATCAACAGAAATTATTTCATATCCCAGCTCAACAAAGTCATCAACAATGCAGTTCAAGTACATGCATTTTTTTTCCATTGCAACAGTTACTTAACGGATATAAAATGTCATATTGAGAGTAAAAATTACTTTTTAGCACATTTGATTTAGCCATAGTGTTTCACAGGACGTCTACTATCATAATGTATACAAAACACAGAATATAAATTTCCCGCCATTTTTTGGATATCCATCCAAATCAATAGAAATACATTTTTTAGCATAAAAACAGGCAAGAACACGAAGTTTATGACGTTACCGAGCTCTTCTTTACATAATATGCACAGCAAATATTCCTATGACGTTTTATTTCTACCCAAATGAATGTTCAAAATCACACACAATCGAGAACCTTGCTTTTTCCGTTACAATGGTTACTTAACAGATATAAAATGTCATATATTGAGAGGAAAAACGATTTTTTGTTTTTGCAAATTTGATTTAACCATCGTGTGTTAGAACGTCTACGATCAGAATGTACCAAAAAACACAAAATTTGAATTTCCCGCCATTTAAAAAAAATCCATCACAATCAATAATAATACATTTTATAGCATAAAAATAGGCAACAACACGAAGCTCATGTCATAAACGAGTTTTTCTGTTCATAATGTGCACAGCAAATATTCCCGCGACACCTTTAATTCCCACAAAATGAAAGTTCAAAATCTAACACAAACGAGATGCTCACTTTTTTTTCCATTACAATGG
>CM031623.1:29246846-29256846 GCA_018398815.1 Conus ventricosus
GTGGCTGTACTGTCCTCACGAGCCGCGACCAGCTCCATGACCGTGTGTGGACGTGGTGCACGTGTTCTGTCCAGGTGATCCTGCACGTCGCTCTGTTTCTCTCGCTGCAAAAAGACTGTGTTCACCGTGAAAGCGAGGCTTTGTCTCCCTTTGTGGGTGACAGCCATTGAATGTAAACAAGGATTCTTACAGAGTAAGATGGTTCACTCGGGGAATTTTTACTCTACATTTTGTGATGTGTCACGTCACAGTTGCATCCCATGGAACTATGATGATAGTGTCTGCATCAGAGCTCTGAACAACAGCATCACTGTGTTCTGTCAGTGTCGTTTCCACTCACATGTTTCCCATTTTGGCTGCAACTTTGGGTGAACATGCTGCGCGTTGATGTGGCCTTTGGTAGGGTCTACACAGATTTGCTTGGTTTGTGACAGAGTGAAGATGGTGGTCACAACAAACCAGTTGGATTGCATGGGAAAGGAACACAGGAGCTTTTCCTTTTTTTTAATTTGGTCATCATCATCATCATCATCATCATCATCATCATCGTCATCGTCATCGGCGCGCCTATTACCCCTCCTGGGGTACAGGCCGCCAACCAAGGACCTCCAGGCATCTCTGTCCTGGGCTCTTTTCTCCAGCTGGTTCCAAGTCATCCCCATGTTTCTGATGTTTGCTTCCAGGTCCCTGCGCCAGGTGTTCTTTGGCCGACCACTTTTTCGTTTTCCTTGGGGGTTCCATTATTTGGTGATGCATGAATTCATTCGTTCTTCAGACTGTTGAATAGAGAGAGAGAGAGAGAGAGAGAGAGAGAGAGAGAGAGAGAGAGAGAGAGAGAGAGAGAGAGAGAGAGAGAGAGAGAGAGAGAATCAGTGGTCAATATATGGGGAAAATAGCGGCCTTCGGGTCTTACACATGCAGAAAGCAGACAGAAAATAGAACAGCAATAAGAGCTACACACTATCATGAAACCGTCCACCATGATGACCATTGTGAACTGTGGCAAAGTGGCCACACAGGTCAGACAGGAAGACAGCAGAGTTGTGACCGTCCACCATGATGACCATTGTGAACTGTGGCAAAGTGGCCACACAGGTCAGACAGGAAGACAGCAGAGTTGTGACCCGTGGACACCGGTTTGTCAGTATTTTGTCCACTTCTTTGTCAGTGATTTGTTTGTTTGTCAATATTTTGCTTGTTTGTTTGTCAGTATTTTGTCTACTTCTTTGTCAGTGATTTGTTTGTTTGTCAATATTTTGTTTGTTTGTTTGTCAGTATTTTGTCCACTTGTTTGTCAGTGATTTGTTTGTTTGTCAATATTTTGTTTGTTTGTCAGTATTTTGTCCACTTGTTTGTCAGTGATTTGTTTGTTTGTCAATATTTTGTTTGTTTGTTTGTCAGTACTTTGTCCACTTGTTTGTCAGTGATTTGTTTGTTTGTCAATATTTTGTTTGTTTGTTTGTCTGTCAGTATTTTGACCACTTGTTTGTCAGTGATTTGTTTTTATGTCAGTATTTTGTACACTTGTTTGTCAGTATTTTGTCCACTTGTTTGTCAGTGATTTGTTTGTTTGTCAATATTTTGTTTGTTTGTTTGTCAGTATTTTGTCCACTTCTTTGTCAGTGATTTGTTTTTATGTCAGTATTTTGTACACTTGTTTGTCAGTATTTTGTCCACTTGTTTGTCAGTGATTTGTTTGTTTGTCAATATTTTGTTTGTTTGTTTGTCTGTCAGTATTTTGTCCACTTGTTTGTCAGTGATTTGTTTGTTTGTCAATATATTGTTTGTTTGTTTGCCAGTATTTTGTCCACTTGTCTGTCAGTGATTTGTTTGTTTGTCAAAATTTTGTTTGTTTGTTTGCCAGTATTTTGTCCACTTGTTTGTCAGTGATTTGTTTGTTTGTCAATATTTTGTTTGTTTGTTTGTCTGTCAGTATTTTGTCCACTTCTTTGTCAGTGATTTGTTTTTATGTCAGTATTTTGTCCACTTGTTTGTCAGTGATTTGTTTGTTTGTCAATATATTGTTTGTTTGTTTGCCAGTATTTTGTCCACTTGTTTGTCAGTGATTTGTTTGTTTGTCAGTATACTGTTTGTTTGTTTGTCAGTATTTTGTCCACATGCTTGTCATTGATTTGTTTGTTTGTCAGTATATTGTTTGTTTGTTTGTCAGTATATTGTTTGTTTGTTTGTCAGTATTTTGTCTGCTTGTTTGTCAGTACTTTGTTTGTCTGTCAGTACTTTGTTTGTCAGTACTTTGTTTGTCTGTCAGTACTTTGTTTGTCTGTCAGTACTTTGTCTGTTTGTTTGTCAGTACTTTGTCTGCTTGTTTGTCAGTACTTTGTTTTTTTTGTCAGTACTTTGTTTGTCAGTACTTTGTCTGCTTGTTTGTTAGTCCTTTGTCTGCTTGTTTGTCAGTGTTTTGTTTGTTTGTCAGTATTTTGTCCGCTTGTCAGTATTGTGTTTGTTTGTATGGCAGTATTTGTCTGCTTGATTGTCAGTACTCTGTCACACACACACACACACACACACACACACACACACACACACACCACACACACACACACACACACACACACACACACACACACACACACACACATACACACACACACACACACACACACACACACACACACACACACCCATACACACACACACACGCACGCACGCACACACGCACGCACGCACGCACGCACGCACACACCCATACACACATGCACAAATACAGGCGCGCGTGCGCGCGCGCCACACACACACACACACACACACACACACACACACACACACACACACACACACACACACACACACCACACACACACACACACACACACACACACACTGTTAATACAGTGTTCACAGTTTTCATTACCTCACACATTTACACTCTCACACACTCACACACACTCACAGACAGAATGCACTCACTCACGCACGCTTTGTATTGGTCTAATATCAATGGTGAAAAGACGTAAAAACAAAGAACGAACGAACGAACGAACACATACACACTCACACACACACACACACACACACACACATGCGTGAACGCACACTCACATGTATGCTTGAACATGCTCATACAAGCCCACAGATCACACACGCATACACATTCACATGCACGCGCGCGCGCATTCACACATACGCGCGTGCGCATTCACACACGCGCGCGAGCGCGCGCACACCCACACACACACACACGCGCGCGCACGCACGCACGCACGCACGCACGCACGCACGCACGCACGCACGCACGCACACACACACACACACACACACACACACGCATGTACGCACGCATGCATGCACGCACGCACACACACACACACACACACACACACACACACACACACACCACACACACAACACACACACACACACACACACACACACACACACACACACACACACCCCACAAGCACGCACACGGGCTCGTGTTCACCCTCCCATGCACACACACACACACACACACCCCACACACACACACACACACACACACACACACACACACACACACACCACACACACACACACACACACACACACACACACACACACACACACACACACACACACACACACACACACACACACACACACACACACACACACACACACACACACACACACAACACACACACACACATACACACACGTGTACACACACGCTAATACACACCTACGATGATAATAGTGTCGCAAACAATGTGAGGTAGGTACTCAAGGTTTGACCAGCGCATTGGGCTAATGCACAGTTCAAAGATCTGCTAAGTCCATGAAACCCTCGTCGTAAATCCTTTCACCTTAACCCTTCATTCATTTACCCATCAGCTGTCTATCCTGCGCAGTGCGGTCTTCATTCATTTACCCATCAGCTGTCTATCCTGCGCAGTGCGGTCTTGATTCATTTACCCATCAGCTGTCTATCCTGCGCAGTGCGGTCTTCATTCATTTACCCATCAGCTGTCTATCCTGCGCAGTGCGGTCTTCATTCATTTACCCATCAGCTGTCTATCCTGCGCAGTGCGGTCTTGATTCATTTACCCATCAGCTGTCTATCCTGCGCAGTGCGGTCTTGATTCATTTACCCATCAGCTGTCTATCCTGCGCATTGTGGTCTTAATCCATTTACCCATCAGCTGTCTATCCTGCGCAGTGTGGTCTTCATTCATTTACTCATCAGCTGTCTATCCTGCGCAGTGTGGTCTCGAAGCTTAGCTGGTGTGGTATAGCGTGTATGGACCGGTCCGCACCCAGTGACCCCTTCTGGGTGAAACTGAAGCTGGAGACGACACAGGTGTGTGGCAGTAGGCCTCTTCTGCTGGAAAACAGATGGAGGGAAAATGCTTACAAATTTACAGTAAATTGGGCAGAATTCATAGGATATTTTCTGCTTCTTTGCATGGGAGGGTGGGGAGGGGAGGGGAGGTGGGGGGAGGGGGGGGTGTGAAGGAAAGACCTCGGCCAGACCTCTTCACCTCCATCCCCCTAAATCACATTCCATCCCATGCATGGCCATTCCTGGTTCCACCCTGTGATTAAGCTGCGCACCAATATTTCGTGGAATTATTACTATCCACATTCTTTTCTTGCCAAGTTCTATGATCACCGCGTGATCGTGTTGACAGAGGGACAGACTGACAGACGTTGTCAGAGGGACAGACAGACCGACAGACGTTGTCAGAGGGACAGACCGACAGACGTTGTCAGAGGGACAGACAGACCGACAGACGTTGACAGAGGGACAGACAGACCGACAGACGTTGTCAGAGGGACAGACAGACCGACAGACGTTGTCAGAGGGACAGACCGACAGACGTTATCAGAGGGACAGACAGACCGACAGACGTCGACAGAGGGACAGACAGACCGAAAGACGTTGTAGGAAGGACAGACAAACCGACAGACGCATGTGATGAACAATGTCCTGGGCAAGGGTGGTAAGATCAACAACTCCGTTAAAACTAGACGAGGAAAAGCAAGGAAATCGGCGGGGTTGCTTTCCTTTCTCTGGACTTCCGACATGAACTCGTTGTTCAGATTGGTTAGTACTGTAGGGGGGAGGGGAGGGGGGTGCAAAGTCTTAGGCCAGACCTCTTCACCTCCATCACCCCCCAACTCACATTTCATCCCATGCGTAGCCATTCCTGATTCCACCCTTTGATTAATTAAGCTGCGCACCAATATTTCGTAGAATTATTCCTATCCACATTCTTTTCCTGCCAAGTTCTGTCATCGCTGCGTGATCGTGTTGACAGAGGGACAGACAGACCGACAGACGTTGTCAGAGGGACAGAGAGACCGACAGACGTCGTCAGAGGGACAGACAGACCGACAGACGTTGTCAGAGGGACAGACAGACCGGCAGACGTTGTCAGAGGGACAGACAGACCGACAGACGTTGACAGAGGGACAGACAGACCGACAGACGTTAACAGAGGGACAGACAGACCGACAGACGTTGACAGAGGGACAGACAGACCGACAGACGCTGTCAGAGGGACAGACAGACAGACAGACGTTGACAGAGGGACAGACAGACCGACAGACGTTGACAGAGGGACAGACAGACCGACAGACGCTGTCAGAGGGACAGACAGACCGACAGCCGTTGACAGAAGGACAGACAGACCGACAGACGTTGACAGAGGGACAGACAGACAGACAGACGTTAACAGAGGGACAGACAGACGTTGACAGAGGGACAGACAGACAGACAGACGTTGACAGAGGGACAGACAGACGTTGGCAGAGGGACAGACAGACCGACAGACGTTGACGGAGGGACAGACAGACCGACAGACGTTGACAGAGGGACAGACAGACGTTGACAGAGGGACAGACAGACCGACAGACGTTGACGGAGGGACAGACAGACAGACCGACAGACGTTGACGGAGGGACAGACAGACCGACAGACGTTGACAGAGGGACAGACAGACGTTGACAGAGGGACATACAGACCGACAGACGTTGACGGAGGGACAGACAGACAGACGTTGACAGAGGGACAGACAGACCGACAGACGCATGTGAAAAACACTGTTCTGGGCAAGGGTGGTAAGATCGACAACTCCGTTAAGACTAGACGAGGAAAAGCAAGGAAATCGGCGGGGTTGCTTCCCTTTCTCTGGGACTTTCTGACCGGAACTCGTTCAGCTTTGTTAGTACTGTATTAGTACGCTTTCTCCACTGTTGAGGAAGATTTCTTTTTAATCAAAATTGTATCGGGTTATTTCATACAGGCCATTCATCTTGATGTCGTAACTGCCATCTCAGCCACCACCCAAGCCCCCCACCCCCCCCTCCATACTTAAGCCTCCCTCTACCTGCTTCCCCTCCCCCCCCCCCCCCCCCCCCTGCCCCTTTGTAAATGTCATTCATGTCAATTTATTTTCGATCTGTGATATACTGCAGCCCTTTTTTTTGTCATGTAATGATGGAATGCTTAAGACAGGAGGACACGGGGAAGCGGGGGAGGGGGGGGGGGGGCTGGGGAGGTGGGGAGTTGGAGGATGATAGGATTAAAAAAGAGGGGGACATTGTGTTGGCATTCACGCGCGCGCGCGCCGCACGCACGCACACACACACACACACACACACACACACACACACACACACACACACACACACACACACACACACACACACACACACACACACACACACACACACACACACACACACACACACACACACACACACACACACACACTGTACAGACACTGATAACGTCTGTCGGTCTGTCCCTCTGACTCTGTACTGAAAAGAGTGGATGGGGAAAGACTGGGAGCCTCATATGGTTTTCAATCAACATCTATGAAAACTTTTACGACCAAAGAAATCCAACCGTCCCTGCAAACAGCAACCTCCACAGACAAACACCCAGAAGTAATCGTAATCCATTGCGGCATAAACAAAATAAAAAACAGTGATGCTACCAAGACGAGCAAAACCTTCACTGAAACAATCAAGGAGATCTCAAAAGAAACCCCCCACTCAAAGATCGTTGTGAGCAAAATCGCCCCTGTTAAACACGAAGAGTTGGAGATGAAACGCAACCTTTCAATGCGACCACCACGGCAGACCTATTTGACACCCCAAACGTGAGCTTCGTCAGTCACGACACTCTTCGGGCAAACACTGGAACCCAGCGTGATGGCATTCATCTGCCCATGGACGGGAACCAGCGTCGTTGCCCGTAACATCGGCAGACACCTCAACAGAATGTTATGGTCTAAACCCAAGAGGCCCCCAAAACAACACCCCGCACGGTATCCATCATGGGAAGATTCCTTTCACTACAATCCTAGGGATCTCGGCCGCCCTTCCATGGCCCCTGGTGGAACTATTTTGACGTGCTAACACAGTGGGAATAAATACTTTTAAACAGTCTAACATGCTGAAGACATTATTCTAGCACAATGGTTGTAGAGTTGTTATTTATTCAGCATCAGAAATGTTTTGATCGTTGGAGATTGACATTCAATATTTTGTGCCATTTTTCACAATCCCTGAAACATTTTCCCCCTCTTTTTTGACATTCAATATTTGTGCCATTTTTCACAATCCCTGAAACATTTTCCCCATCTTTTTTCCCTTATCTATCCCTGTTGAAATTTGTTGCATATTTAGTGTTGTTACTTTCTTTTCTTTTTTTTAAAATTCTGGTGATATAGTATACAATTATAAAGAACATGACAAGACCAAAAAATGTAAACATACTGCAATGGAATTGCAGATCAATATCAACAAATATTCAGGAGCTGATTCAACATCTCTCAGATAATTATCTACCAAGGATTAGTATTACAATCTCTTAATGTACATGAACAAAAGCTTCCAAAAATCCAAAACTTTTACTACCCCCCAAATATACCAAAACAATGATGAAACGGGAAGGGTTGGTACCGCATTGTACATTCGACAAGATGTAGAATACCTCGAAATAGATACACCTTTTTCAAAAGACATTAAAAACATAAATGCTTGTGCAGTAAAAGCAAAATTCCATGGATCATTGATACTGAACATATTGTCGGTTTATTTGCCAAAAGGTCCTGACAATCAAACACAGAGTGGATTCGTACTTTACAAGACCAAAACGATAAATGGCTAATTGCAGGTGATTTCAATTCACACCCCCCCTTTTGGGATAATGAGTGCAAAGTCATAACGCATAACAGATTCCTTGAAATGTAGTAGACTCTTCACTCTGTATACTGAATGATGGTAGTGTCACTCGAATCCCAGAAAATTTCATATCATCGGGCTTCAGCGATAGACCTAACTCTCATGTCGGCTGCAATCGCTCCAAGTTGTGAATGGGACACACTAAAGACTCCCTTGGCAGTGATCATTTACCAATAGTTATTTCCATCAAAGTAAAACAAACTAGTTTCTGATCTCACAAAAGATCAAATCCCAAAATTTAACTACAACAAAGCTGATTGGGATAGATTTGAAAATATGCTTTCTATTTGCAATTGCGAGGAGATGATGGTTGATGATGTTGATACAAGCTACATGAAATTTGTTGATACTGTTTTGCGTGCAGTGAGCTTTCAATCCCTAAATGTAATCCTGATAAAACAAGAAAATATACAGGAAATGTTTGGTGGAATGTTTCCTGTGAAGAAGCAAGAGAACAAAAATGGAGGCTTATAAAATGTATCTAAAAAAATAAAACAGATCCAGAAAAGATTGCTGAAAAAAACAAAGCAAAAAATCACAGTAAATAGAGTGAATGAAAAGGCAAAGGAAGAATATTGGTCAAAATTTTTGTGAAAATGAGGTTCAAAATCACAAAGATCTCCAAAAACTTGGAAAAAAATCAAATAAATGAAAAATGGAATAAGTCTTCCTGGGTACCCCTTAAAAATTGGAACATAACGAATTTCCTTCCCAATTTTGAAAAGGCTGAAGCATTTGCAGATGCATTTGCGAAAAATAGTAGCTTCGAAGGCCTCTCAGAAGAACAAAAAAAAGCTTAGAGAAAAAATGGACGAAAACGAAGACAATGAAAAAAGTCCCAATAACAATCACTATACAAATGCTCCTATTACTTTTCAGGAAACAAATGATGCAATTTCAAACCTTCGATCAAAGAAAAAATCAGTGGGACCAGATGCGATTTCCAATGAAATGATAAAGCATCTACCAGTTAATAATAAAACTTTTTCTAAGTTCATTTTTCAAAAATGTTGGTTTGAAGGGATTCAGCCATCTTATGGAAACAATCTACTGTTACCCCTATTCCCAAGGAGGGAAAGTCAAAATCAGATGAAAATAATTACAGACCTGTCGCTCTTACATCACATGTGGGAAAACTTATGGAAAGAATAATTCTAAAAAGGCTTGAACATTTCTGTGAAAAAAATGGTATAATACCAACACAACAGGCGGTTTTAGAAAAGGTAAATCATCAGTTGATCATTTAGTAAAAATTACCACACAGATTAAACATCCGTTTTCACGTAGGAAAAACGTACTTGCCATTTTTTTGACATTAGAAAGGCATATGACCAAGTTTGGCATTCAAAACTTCTAAACAAACTAGGATTAATAGGTATTTAGGTTGTATGTACAACTATATAAAGGCATTTTTAAGTGAAAGAATAATACAGACTAAGGTTGGTAATGCCTACTCTAATCAAAGACGTTTCACAGATGGGAATCCCACAAGGGGGTGTAATAGCCCCAATCCATTTTCAACATTTTGATGCATGATCTCCAAAAGTGGTCTCAAACAATGTCGAGCTAGCACAATATGCGGATGATATTTGCATATGGATGAAAGTCACTCTAAAAAAGCTTACACCGATTAGATCAATCAACTATAAAAAGGTATATCAAAATGAACTAGACAAAATCAGCAAATACATGATTGAAAAACGGACTAACCCTTTCATATGAAAAATCGCATATGGTTCTCTTCAACTCTGGGTATGATCTTAAACCTCACCCTCTTTTCAATAAATGGAATGCCACTTGAATATAA
>CM031623.1:29261846-29272938 GCA_018398815.1 Conus ventricosus
AATAATTAGGGTAAATGAGGCAGGAAATAATCAACAGTGAATAACGAATAATTAGGATCAATGAGGCAGGGAATGATAAACAGTAAATAACGAATAATTAGGGTCAATGAGGCAAGGAATAATAAACAGTGAATAACGAATAATTAGGGTCAATGATGCAGGGAATAATAAACAGTGAATAACGAATAATTAGGGTCAGTGAGGCAGGGAATAATAAACAGTGAATAACGAATAATTAGGGTCAGTGAGGCAGGGAATAATAAACAGTGAATAACGAATAATTAGGGTCAGTGAGGCAGGGAATAATAAACAGTGAATAACAAATAACTGGGGTCAATGGGCAGGATATCAGTCAGTCATTCCCTTGACCGCTGGGGTCGTTGGGAGGACGTGATGAGGCAGCCGCCGTTTCTCTCCAGGCTCTTCTGTTGGTGGCTGTCTTGAGGAGATCCGGCATGGTCATTTTGGTCCAGTCCTTTATGTTGTCGGACCAGTTCTTTCTATACCGTCCTCGTCTGCGCCCTCCTTCAACGGTACCTTGAAGGATGGTTTTGGAGAGGGTGTTGTGACGAATGACATGGCCAAACCATGCCATCTTCCGTCGTTTGACGGTTGCCAGAAGTGGTTCGTGGGGCCCAACTAGGTTAGTGATCAGGTTCCGCACATAAACATTGGTTTTGTGTTCTTTGTAGGAGATGCGGAGTAGTTTCCTCAGGCACCTGGTCTCAAACGTCTGGATTCTTCTTTCTGTTTCGGCCATCAGTGTCCATGTCTCGCAACCATATAAGAGGATCGAGACCACTAGTGACTTGTAGAGCCGGAATTTTGTGTGGAAATTGATGTTGCTCTTCCACACTCTGTTCAGTCTGGCCATCGCTGCTGATGCGGAGTTGATCCTGATTCGGATTTCTGCTGTGCAGGTGCCATCTTTGGACAGGGTTGCTCCCAAGTACCTGAAGCTGGCCACTTCTTCCAGGGGCTTACCATTCATGGTTATGTTGGCACTGCTGTTAGTCGTGCTGTTGACCATGACCTTTGACTTCTCTGTGGTGACCTCCATGCCGTACGCACTTGCTCTTGTGACAAGTCTGTTTGTGAGATCCTGGAGCTCGGTGTTGCTGCCCCCCATGAGGTCGATATCGTCTGCAAAACGAAGGTTGCAGACCGGCCTGCCGCCAATGCTGATGGAGGTGTGGTGTTCTTCTAGGGTCTCTTGCATGATTCTCTCCAGAAAGATGTTGAAAAGGACTGGAGATAGTAGCACCCTTGCCTGACTCCGACTGTAGTCGGGAAGAACTGGCCCTGCTGGCTATTGAGGAGTACTGTGCTGCTGGAGTGTTCGTAGAGGGCATGGATGACTTGGACGAGCCTCTCATCAATGTTGAAGTCTCTGAGAACCTGCCATAGGCCGTTGTGCTACACCCGGTCGAATGCCTTCTTAAAGTCAATGAAATTGTGGAAGAGGTTCTTTTGGTGTTGTAGATGCTTTTCAGTCAGGACTCGGCAGTTGAAAATTTGTTCCATAGTGCTCCTCCCTCTTCTAAAACCTCCTTGTTCTTCTGATAGCAGTTCCTCAGCCTTGGATTTCAGTCGGTTGAGGATGATGCGAAGCATGACTTTGCTGGGGTGGCTGATCAGACTTATAGTCCTGTAATTTTGGCATTGTTTGAGGTTGCCTTTCTTGGGTAAGGGAATCACCAATGACTGGGTCCACTCTGTTGGCCACTTCTTTTCTGTCCAGATCTTCTGACAAAGCATTGTTAGTGCCTCTGTGGTCTCTTTCCCTCCGTGTTTCACAAGCTCGGCTGGGAGATTGTCCACTCCTGGGGATTTCCCTGGCTTCAGACTCTGTATCGCGGCCTCAACCTCCTCCTTCAGTACTTGGACACCGTTCTCGCTATCTGCGGGTCGTTGGTTGTCCTGCAAAATGGATGTGTCCGGGTTGAGCAGGTAATTGTAGAGGCCTTCACAGTATTCTGTCCACCTCTTCAGGACTTCTTCATTCTCTGTCAGTAGTTTGCCATCCTTATATTTGATGACCACTGATCTTGTCTGGTTAGTCTTACTGAGGGTCTTGAGTGTGGTGTAGGCTTCTTTGCTGTTCCCTGCTTCCATGCCTTTCTCGATTGCTTCGCACTGCTCCTCTATCCAATTTTCCTCGGCTGTCTTCATCTTCTTCCCGACTTCTCTGTTCACCTGTTGGTACTGCATCCTGGCTTCGTCGCTGGAGTGTTTCTTTCCTCTTAGTTCCCGCCTCTTGTCACATAGATCTAAGACCTCGATTGTAACCCAAGGCTGGATCTTCTTCTGCTTCTTTCCCACAACTTCTTCAGCTGTGTAGTTAGCACCTCTTTGATTTATTAGCAAGGTGGCTACATCGCTGTCCACTAATTTGAGGAATCAACTCCCGCCTACTCGAGCCTGTTCATCGGTTATAACATGATCAATCAGGGTGATGTGGAAGGATTAACATTAACTATTGAGTCCCTTTGGCAGAAATAATAAACAGATCGATTTGGTAACCCAAGGCAGGATAATAACTGTACGCTATTTTCAGTACAAATATAACAGTTCATATTGTGTTAGCACCTAATTTATGATTAATTAGCAGAGGTGGATAATCGTGAAACATAAGATTAGGGAGAGCAAATCCCCTAACCGAGTGAAAACGTTTTGGAATGGGCAGGAATAATAAACAGTGAATAACGAATAATGGGTGATTGAGGCAAGGAATAATAAACAGTGAATAACGAATAATTTGGGTCAGTTGAGGCAGGGAATAATAAACAGTGAATAACGAATAAATTAGGGTCAGTGAGGCAGGGAATAATAAACAGTGAATAACGAATAACTGGGGTCATTGAGGCAGGGAATAATAAACAGTGAATAAACGAATAATTTGGGTGATTGAGGCAGGAATAATAAACAGTGAATAACAAATAATTAGGGTCAGTGAGGCAGGGAATAATAAACAGTGAATAACAAATAATTAGGGTCAGTGAGGCAGGGAATAATAAACAGTGAATAACAAAATAATTAGGTCAGTGAGGCAGGGAATAATAAACAGTGAATAACGAATATTTGGGGTAAATGAGGCAGGGAATAATAAACAGTGAATAACGAATAATTAGGGTCAATGTTTGCTCCCATGATGGGATGAATTACACGTTCATAATTCCAGACGATTGCTGCTGACCACAACGAGTCTCCCAGAGAAAAGCAGAAAGCCAACACAGAGCACACCCCCCCCCCCCACCCCCACCCCAAGGATGTTTGCATGCTAAGTCCCTTTTCCTGGACAGCACAGTAAGTGGGGAAGATGAAGGCAAATTTTTAAATTATTCCAGACTGGGGCGACTCCCCCCCCCCCCCCCCCCCCCCCCCCCCCCCCCCCCCCCCCCCCCCCCCCCCCCCCCCCCCCCCCTCGCGTTTCTCCCACCCTCTTTCTCCCAGCATCTTTCTGATTATTTTTCAGTCCAAAGTTATTCCCTGTTGTCCCCGAGGTTTCATCTTTTGAACCTTCAACAATTTTTTGAGGGGTAAAAGCCAAAACCCGGAATGCAATCGTACCACATGGACGCGCGAGCATTAAAAAGGGTAATGTGTTTATTTGAACATGCGCCCCGTTTTTTTTTTTTGGGCTGCCATCGTATCTTTCTCTTCGGATAAAGGGGCTTTTATGATGACTTTTTTGAAACTGTGGGGCAAACTGACACCGGGCAAAGCAAATCAGAACGAGATGGGGTTTGGGGACGATTAGAGGGGGCTGGGTATCTTACTAAGGGTTGGGTATCTTGATCTAGAGGGTTGGGTTCTTGATCGGGTGGGGCTGGGTACTTTACAATTTGCAGAAATAGCCAAATGCTGAAAATTTGTTTTTTGTGGTTATTTCTTTTCCCCATTTCATTACGATGAGCACACAACCGCTGTAATTTTTCATTTAAAGAGGTTTGTTATTTACTTTTTGTTTTTGTTTTGTTGTTTTGGGGGTTTTACTTTTTTTAAAGCGGGAAAATTTAAAACCTTTTTGCAATTTTGGCAACTGATTGTTGGTTGGCATCTCATGGTTAAAAAAACTGTGAGCCGTAAAACCAAAACACCAACAAAAACAACAAAAACAACAACAACAAAAACCCTTTAACATAGCACTGACACACGAGTGCCTTTACTTCCCCATGCAAACCCCTGTTCCCCAACCTTCACACCACACAACCACACACCCAACAAACACACACCACACACACACACACACAACAACACCACACACACACACACACCCCACACACACACAAAAATGTCGCCCCACAAAAAAAATTCAACTGTCTCTTTTTCCTGTTTGCTTTTTTTCTTTTTTTAAATTTTTATTTTATCTCGCTTCATTTGCCTACCTCCCCTCCCCAACCTCTGTTTCTGTCCCCTCCCCACATCATCCCACTCACACCCATCTCGTTTTGTCTTCTACTCCCCCGTCTCCCCCCCCCCCCCCCCCCCGGTTTTTTTCTTCTTTATTCTTTTAATCCTGACTTGTAAGTTGATTTCAACGTGGTGACAGCCCAGAGAACTAATAAATGTCTGTTCTGGCTCCCCCGTCTCAACCAGTTTCGACCGGGCGACTCCAGAACAGACATTTATTAGTTCTCTGACAAGTAAACCCTACAAACAAACATACTGTGTAGGATTATCCGTTTTCAATACTAATTTACTAAACTTTCAGATTTCAGTTTTTGCTTAATCCTATGTTTTTCCTGATCATTTTCAACATTCACAGTAGAGCGCCTGTCACAAACCACCCACAAGGGAAATGACATGATTCTAAAAATAACGGTTATGCATAACCGGGGCTCTGCTTTAACTTCTTCTTGCTCCAGCAGCGCAGGGTTATAAAAGCCTGCCATTAGGGCTGACACCTGATCACTTAATTATGCTCTGCTAGGGTCTTGCGGCTTGGGGCCTTTGTTCACACAGAACACAGCACACAGTTAATTAGCTGTTAATGCTAACACCTAAACAATTCTACATACCTTATTCTCCTCAAGTCCACTGGGCATGCGCAGTAACGAGGTAAAACCAACCTCAGTCACCTTAAGTCAAAAAAAAAAATTAAAATAAAAAATACAAAAATAAAAAAAATAAAAAAATAAAAATTAAAAAAAAAAAAAAAAAATTAAAAAAAAAAAAAGTCACCTTAAGCCACCTCAAGTTCTTAGTTAAGTTTTTAATCAAGTCACCGCAAGTTCTTTAATTAAGTTCTTAATCAAGTCACCCCAAGTTCTTAATCAAGTTCTTACTCAAGTTACACTAAGTTCTTAATCAAGTTCTTAATCAAGTCACCTCAAGTACTTAACTTAAGTCACCTCAAGATCATAACTAAGTTATCCTTTAAGTACAACCAAGTTCTTATTCAAGTCAACTTATAATTATTTATTAAGTTCTTAAAGTATTATTGCATCTGAAATGGATCAAAATGATCTTTTGTTGTTGGCGGGGCTAGCATACTTTTGTGTTCGTCTTCTGTCTTTAGTGGTGAGATTGTTCGGACTGGTTTGGTTCTTGTTGTCTTTGTTTATATATTTTATAACCGTAATAAACACCCCCAACAGCAATGCTGCCAAAAATGACAATTGCTTTAAGAAAATATGAAGACTTTGGCGCTGTATGCACCCATGTTGTTGTAGGATCAACTTGTTCTGGTGTTTTTAAAGCAGGCATTGAAACAACTGGCTGCGGCTCTGGCACTTTTTTATTCTGTGCTTGTAACATTAATTTTGTTCGTTTGTTCCACTCTGCTAATTTTTTCCCTGCCGCAACGCGTCCAGGATGAGGGTTTTTACTCACTTTCTCCACCTGATTCAGTGTTTTTCTGGTTCTGCTGATTTTCTGGCTCGGTCATTTTGAAGGGAAATAAAATCTATATGATTAAAAGTAATTAATCCCATGATTAATGGCGACAGTAATGTTCCAAATCTGTAGTATAGATCACATCCTAGAGACTCTAATGACTTTGTTAAAACTGGATCCTGCGTTAAATCATACATAAATCTTGTTCAGAATCAATGGGGGCAAATCTACTGACTAGTTTAGTGTACAAACTAAGAACCGTTTGCCCTACACTTTTTACCATTCTTGATCCTAGTTGCGCTTCATACCTGTTATGATACTTTAAAATGTCTTGCGGCGACATTTGTTGAATCTGTTCTATGCTGAATTCATTTCCGAGGAACTGTTTTGTTTTTCCACATGCTGCCAAAGAATACAGTCTTTCTTTTTTTGGCATAATAGCTTGCTCATCAACCAGGTCATTTGTAATCATAAGTTCAGGAAGGTTTAGTAGATCATCGGTGTTCATGTTTTTATTAATTATAATTATTTTGTTTTTAAAATGAGCGCCGAAAAGACTGTTGCTAATCTTGTTTACCATTCTGCTGTTATTGGTGGCCTAAGTATAGGATACACAATGCTTGGTAAAAGCTTGTTAAAAATTAAACCAGCAGATCTTGGCAAACTAGACTTTGAGGATTCAGCAAAGCTAATTGCTATCATTGCAGCTTCGTTTGCTACGAAAGATTTTCTAGTTAAGCAAGGAATAATTTCAGACAATATTAATATGTAAAATTAAAAAAATACATTTATAAAAATGGCTTCACTCGTAATGATGATAGGCGGCGCTGTGGTTAATGCGCTTGCTTTTAGCGGAAGTAATTACGCGTTTAGTAAACTACGGGATGACGGCGAGAGAAAAAGACATAACAAAGCTGTGGAGCAACTAGCTGCAGCACAAGATCGCTATGAAAAGCAGAGAATCGAGCAGTTAGATTTTATTAACGATACCCTGAAAAAACAGGGGCATCCAGCTTACACATTTAAAGATGTTGACCAGGCAATAAAAGAATATTATCTTGTAACAGGCAAACCAATCGAGACATTGCCCCCACCAAAATTCAGTGACTATTATCAACCATCAGAAAAACAAAAGATGCAAGAAATCGTGTTTATTGTCTTTGGCATGACCGTTGTGTATTTTGTTGCACATAATATTGGCTGAATAAAAATGAACAAAATCTATTATTCACCAAAAGGATATTGGAAGGGAATCACGGCAATAAAAAAGCTAAGCCAAGCAGCGGGAGTCAGTGAACAAACAGCAAAGGAATGGTTATCTAAACAAGCTATTTGGCAAATTTATTTACCTGCACCTAGACGAATACAGAGACCGCACTTTGTGAATACAATACCGAACGACACCCATCAAATGGACCTTCTATATTTACCCCATGATACGATTACACGAAAAAGATTTAAGTACGCACTCACAGTCATTGACATAGCTTCAAGATACAAAGATGCTGAACCATTAACACAAAAGAGTGCTTCTGCTGTTGCTGTTGCTATACAACTGATATATCAACGGGGTCCCTTAACTTATCCTCGCATGATTCAAGTTGATGATGGGAAAGAATTTAAAGGCCGAGTGAATCAATTATTGTTAAAACATAGAGTTACCATTAAAAGAGGCATTCCAGGTGTTCACAGATCACAGGCTTTAGTTGAAAACTTTAACAAACAGTTATCTGAAAGACTTTTTTCCTACCAGTATCACAGAGAGCTGATTGACAATTCTCGCAACACAGAATGGGTTAGAAGACTGCCCTCAGTTTTGCGCGCAATGAATAATGAAGAATTTAAAGGGCTAAAACCAGTACAAGCAATCAAAAAACAAACAATAAATGTTGTTGAAGGAGAGTCTTCATCCGGCAAACTATTACCGTTTGGATTGAAAGTAAGGTACCTTTATTTACCGGGGGAAGCAGAAGGGGACACTCGCATCAGGGCAACCGATCCAGTTTGGAGTGTTGATCCATATGAAATAAAAAGAATTGTAAAAATGAATCCGCCCGTGTATTATTTACGAGAAACTGACACAACAAAACAACCAGCTCCTCAAAGATCTTTTGTGAAGGAAGAACTACAGATAATCCCACCAGACACAGTTCCGCTTTAATTAATTTACGTAAATATATTTGAGTTAAAATGGAAGCTCACAACGAAGAAGCCTTACGTATTGAGGCACAGAAGAAAGAATTCTTACATGGAACTAAACCGGAAACAAGAATGATAAATGCAGAGACCTTGGAATTGATGCGGGAATCATTTGATTTGAATTCTGCTATTAGGGCAACATTTGCGAGGACTTATCAGGACATGGCAATGCATCCAGATCGCCTACAACCCCAAATCCCAAATTTTGATTATCAAAAATGGGATAAAGAATATCTTGAAATAATAAAAAAAATTCGAGCACATCAAGCAAACATGAGAAAAATTTTGAATGAATTGGATATTGATGCGATTGAGCTTATAGATAAACTTCGGGAAAAATATAAACCCGAACCCGCGGACAAAGAAGATATATAATTATGCTGTTCCCCAATGTCCGATTGCATATGAAAACTCGGGATTTAACAAACACACGTTTTGTGTTTGTTCTATCTAATGACTTCTTTGTTACAACCGTTGTGTTGATCTCATGTAGATTAGATCGCAGTTTTACGTTGTTATGATGAAAAGTCTTATTACCAAACAATGCTTCTTTGTAGTTGTTATGCGATATGTTTGACTGCACAAACATGCGAGATATTCCTTTTGCTTTCTTAATGGTTTTCTCCTGGCTCGAAATACTGTACATTTTCGACCTTAAACCAATAAACTCCTTAATCACCCCTCCAGATAATTCATCCTTCATCTTTCCTAAAACCTTCTTATTAACAGTTGAATGTAAAGGCGACTCTTTAGGGTAATCAGATGTATCATACCATCCTGCATGCCCTTTAGCTACTTCGATTTCCATGTCTTTATAGATGTCTTCAGTAGGGATATCTATAAACAAAACTATCTGTATCTGTGTAAAGTACTCTGGACTCTGGATACAGGGGTTTAAAGTAGTCATAAAGAAATTCCAACATCAAAAGCTTTGATAATTCTAAAACAGTAAACCCAATAAATACAGGTTTGTCCAATTTGACTTCTCTTTTTTTCATTGTTATGCCAAAAAGCTGATCATGAAATCTTCTAAAGTCCTGATAATTTGGTTTTGAAGTCAGCTTAATTGCTTCGTTCTCTTTGGTGACCAATCTGACATCTTTGCGCTTGTGCGGATTTTCCATAGTCTTTCCGAAACAGCTGTTGTTCATCAGCTTGAAAAAGTTTTTTTCTGAAGCATCTGTGGATTTAGTTTTAAGATCAGTGTTCTTCATGATGTATGGTTTCATGAACTGTTCTTGATCAAAGCAATTATGCGATGAACTGCTGCCAACTTTAAACCATGTCTTAAATAAAATTGTAGAAGTCTGTAATGACAGACAATTTTTTTTGTCTCGAAGATTAGGCACAAGTTTAGGCGGCTCTCTTGGATTCATCTTTAGGGTTTCTGCTGCTAATGGATAGTCATTATGCAGGTCATGGAGTTCATGAGGATATTCTAAGTCAACTTCTAGAATGAAACCACGCTGCTGATCAGGCGTTAAACTGTTCAACCACTTTAATGCCTTTTGAATATTTTTCGGATTGTCTTCTGTGTGCATTTTAAAGTTGCGTAATGGAAGTGATTGCGCCATAGCCCAACCATACAGATTGTTTGCATCTAAATACATAAGATAGTTAGACCTTTTACTTGGATCATAGTCGTCCAAGTATTTGTTGTTTGCTTTACAGTAATGATGCGACGCCATACTAATTCCTTCACGCAATCCGTTTTCAATCATCTGAATCATTGGTAGGTCAGACAATAAATCAATCTGTACTCCAGTAAACTTTAAGAAAGCATCCCAACTCATCCCGGGCGCAGAAATGTAATGCGCGGGATCCAGGCTATAATGTTTCAGGCAGGTCTTTCTATAATTTTCAAAAATATCCGCCAACAAACATGTATCAGCCATCAAGTAGGAATCATGATAGTCTCCCATCGTTTTACAATCTAACTTCTGCACGCATCTTGAGCATGCTGGTAATCAGAATCACTGATGACCTTTCCTCTAAGACTAGAAAAGAACGCGTCTTTAGGCGGAAGTGTATCTTCGTCAAACCTTTCCCAATGTTCATGTACTCATAAGGGTAAACGCCCTTTCTAACAAGAGTTGGGTCAAAATATTCTTCTGTTATTGGGCAGGACTTTAAGGACTAGCCAGCGACTCTAATGAACCCATCATGTGTTGCATAGAGTCATAAAAAGACATGTTATTTAGATTAAAGCACATGTACTTTTCTGATGATTGTGCAATGCATGCTACCCTGAAGGCGCTGGTTACTGCTTGCAATATATGATGAGAGTCGTAACCCCGCAAGTTATGAAAGAAGATGGGCAGCTTCCATGTCTTTGGGTCAAACTTTAGTTGAAGATTGCAGTTGTTGTGCGCTGCTCCTCTGAACTTTCCGCTAATGTGATCATGGTCTCTTACTGTCGGATTTTCTGCGTCTGATGAGAGACCTAAACCGCAAATCCAACAATGTGTGGCTGAGTCATACTGTTGTTGATCTTCAGGCGTCATAATAATGTCTGAGAGATTCAGTTTATTAGAACAGGCGTTACGCACTTGCTGCATGCGTTCTAAGAAGTATTCTGCAGCATTAGACCCTCTATATAATTCTGGCGTTGAATGAGCGCCATCCGACCTAACAATGATGAAAGCAAATGAACAAATCTGATGATTACTCTTTAAGACTGTTTTCGAAGTTTCTGTGGGGTTGGCCCTTCATAAGGGACAATAAGCGACTCGGAAGTCTGCGTAAACTACGTATGGGCTCGTTTGCAGTTTTCTCCAGTTTTTAAAACTAACTTTAGATCCAGGTGGGGGCGTAATTAGTTCTGTATTACAGTCTACAGAACTTTTACAATGTTTCATATGTTCACTCGCTGCTTTAACGGATGGAATTCTTGTTAAACATTTTCTACAGAATTCTGTTTGTTAGTGTTTTTTGCAGTATGCGTCAATAATCTACTCATTGTTCGTATCAATGTGTAATGCAACCCTGTTGGCGAAAACATCAGTAGTAAGTCAACATGGCTTTTGTCTGGTTCGCCAATCGTTGGGCTGTCTTT
>CM031623.1:29279550-29312050 GCA_018398815.1 Conus ventricosus
CTTTTGTTTCTCCAGCAAATGTTAAATATTGCCGTCAAAGGCAATGACAGACATTGCAGATGTTGTTTCAGAAAAGAATATTCAACTCCATCATATCCAGGCGCTGTGTTATTCTTCAGTGATTTCACCACAGATATCACTTCATCATCGGTGAACGGGCCCAACTGCAGCTCTTCTTCAGGAGGAAGAGGGGTGATGTTGACAGGCCAGGGCGGAGAGTGGAGGGGATATTCCAATACCTTTTCACTCTTCTGCTGGAAAAACTCCGTCAACACAATCCACTTCAATGGGACAAGTGGGTCGTGCTTCTGATCTGCTGTCGTTCTTGATGATCTCAATGGCACGTTTCTGATTGTCTAACCAAAGCTGCGTTAGATCATGCTTTTCCACACTCCGCGCTCTGTGTTGATCCTGTCTTCCACGCATCTGTCTGAAGTGTTTCCTAAGACTTGGGAAGATGGTGTGATCAATGTAGTGAAGAGCTTTTTCGATTTTCTGCCGCAACTGATCTTTCTCCGATTCATGCTGAATTTGTTCGGCGATTTGTTGACAGTTCTCCAGATAAATCTCAGAACGCGAAGTTCTAAAGGCAGAGACAGCCTGTGACGCCTCTTCGTTTGGCGTCATCGTAGGGTTGACGTCACGCTGTGCTTCCAGAAAGCGGAGGACGTTCTGAACTTTGCCTAGGAGTCGAAGCCACGGTCAAAAATCCCCGTGAGCAAACTTGACGGCATCTGCATGCTTCGTTCGGATAGACTCACGAAACAGCTGCTCGGTTCGTTCGAAGTCTGCCACTGGGCGTCGTGGACTGCTCCTTCAAAGGGCGCCCACGTCTCCGGGCTGGCAAAGTCCAGTGGCACTGTGTGTTGACCCGTTGGCAGGGGCTGCTCCTGGTCGTTGACTGGGTCCACCACACGCCGAATCACTCCACTCCGAAGCGCAGCTCTGACGGAAGCTTTCTCTTCAGCAATCAATGGCCAGGCGCCTTGCATTGCTGGACTGACTGTGTTTTCGAGGACAGTGACCACGGATGGACGGCAGATAGCAAATTCAAGCAGAGCGACGTGAAGGCACAGCCATTCTGGTCGCCATTGTCTGACGTCACATACATACATACATACATACACACACATACCTACCTACCTACCTACCTACCTACCTACATACATACATAAATGCATACATGCATGCATGCATGCATGCATATATATATATATATATATATATATATATATATATATATATAATATATATATATATATATATATAATACACACACGCCCATGAATGTGTGCGTGTGTGTGAGAGAGAGACAGACAGACAGTTAGAGACAGAGACACAGAAAGAAAACCTACTTGTAGGTGACAGTCTCAAACTGGAGTTGGACTGGGCTGGTAAAAGACAGGCTTTTCCAGGTGATGCTGACCTCAGTGTCATGCTCGGTAGCCACCACGAGCAGTTCGGGTAGGTGACGTAGGTGAAGCTGAAGTACCTCTGACCCAGCACGTCCACGGGCAGCACCAGGAAGGGGTCGGTGGAGTTGCTCTCCTTGTTGACGGCGTGCACTGTCACCTCTTCAGTGGATTGGATCAGCACTCCAGTGTCGCACTGGCAAATGGATTTAACGTGTTGCTATGCATACATACATACGTACATAAATGCATACGTACATATATCATCCATACATCCATATGCACGTACATACGTACGTACGTACATACATACATACATACATACATACATACATACATACATACATACATACATACATACATACAGCCATGCATATGTACGTACATACATACATACATACACGCATACATACATACATGCATGCATGCATACATACATACATGCATACATGCATGCATGCATACGTACATACCTACATACGTATATGCATGCATACATGCATACATATATACATGCATACATACATACATATATAGATACATACATATACTGACTTCCATAAAAAACGCGAAAAATTGAAAGGCTATTTTTCGGGTGAAAGGGGTGAATATACAATATTGAACCATTGTGGCAAGTTGTTTGGGTCCAAGACTCACGTGCAGTGAAAAAATTGTGTGAGCAACACATCATTCCCGGCATTGGAGGGTCAACAAAAATGGCAAACTGGTTGCTGCATGTGAGGCACGTGCACACCATGCAGAGCAAAGTTAACCAGCGACAAGTACGCAGGCATGCAGCCTTTATAAAGCCGCGCTACAAGGTTCAGATAACGACTTGCCGTCTGAGCGCTACAGAGATGCCAAGACTACGAGCAGAGGAACGCAATCGTGCCCTAGGCCATCTGGAGGCTGGTGTGGATGCCAGGCAGGTCGCCAACATCTTTAACGTCCACATCTCGACCATCTATCATCTGCAGCACCGCATGCGAGTCACTGGTACCACTGATGATCGTCCCGGCCAGGCCGTCCTCGGGTCACCACACCAAGAGAGGATCGCCATTTTGTTCGAACCCATCTGCGGGACAGGCGGCAAACAGCCGCTAACACTGATCGATAGGTGCCTGGGAATCTCCAGCAACGAATCAGCCTCAACACTGTGCGGCGGCATCTTCAGGAGAATGGGCTGGCATGTAGGCGTCCTCACAGAGGTCCGGTACTGACACCAAGACACCGGCAGGACCAGGCTGCAGTGGCACAAGCCCGAATCAACTGGCGCAGGCAGCAGTGGGGACGCATACTGTTCTCAGATGAGAGCCGTTTTTTGTATTGACATGGCTGACGGTCGTGTCAGAATATGGCGTCGACCTGGTGAACGCTATGCTGACTCCTGTGTGGTAGAGCGGAACCCCTGGGGAGGCCCGAACGTTATGATATGGGGTGCAATTGGCATTAACCATGCCATAGGACCAGTCATCTTTCAGAACATTGGTCCTGGTCGCGGACAGGGTGTCAATGCACAGCGCTACATCCACCAGGTGCTCAGACCCCATGTCGTTCCTTTCTTTGCGCAACACCCAAACTGGACATTCCAACAGGACAATGCAAGACCACACACAGCCAGGGCCACCCAGCAATTTCTTCAGCATAACAACGTCAATGTGCTGCCCTGGCCAGCCCTCAGTCCCGATTTAAACCCAATAGAACATTTTTGGATGAACTTGGCAGACGGTTGGACCTCCTGCGTCCATGACCAGCAACAGCGGCTCAACTTCACCAGGCCATCGTCAATGTGTGGGCTGGTGTGCCAAGGGGACGCATCAACCACCTGGTCCACTCAATGAGCCGCAGGTGTCAAGCAGTTGTCCATGCAAATGGTGGCCACACAGGGTATTAGGACTTCAAGCTGGTTTGTCACGTGACCTTGGATTTTCCACACAAAGACATATTGCTGATGACATTTTCACACATTACCGGTGTAATGAATCAAATCACGTTGAATTCTCGCTTCCACTCTGTACAATTGTGACCAATAAAATTCGCCCCTAACCTTCAGCTTGTTTTGCTTTCGCGTTTTTTATGGCAGTCAGTATATATCCATGCATGCATACATACATACCTACATACGTATATACATGCATACATACATACATACATACATATATATACATACATACATGCATACATACATGCATGCATATATACATACAAACATGCATACATACATTCCCGCATACCTGCATCGATACATACACACATACAGACATACATGCATACATACATACATACATACATACATACATACATACATACATACATACATACATACATACATACATACATACATACATATGTCACAGCCCAGACTGGAATCCAGTCCAATCCGGAATCGGTCTAGTCCAAACTAGAATCTCAATATGGCCTAGTCCATATTAAGATTCCAACTTGGTCTCGCAAAAGTCTAGTCCAAACTGGAATCTTAATACGGCCTAGGCCATATTGAGATTCTAATTTGGACTAACCGCTAGTCCAAACTGGGATCGAGTCCAAAATAGAATTCACACACACACAGACGCAGACACACACACACACACACAACACACACACACACACACACACACACACACACACACACACACACACACACACACACACACACACACACACACACACACACCACACACACATTTGTTTTTTGAGTATATGTTTGACTTTTGGCTGTTTTGAAAATACTGCATTTAACTCTGCTTGGAAACACAAGTATGAAAATATCAGTTTCTGAGTGAGCTGATGGCACAGTCGGTTGTGTCACTGACACCCGACTCAGAGCACGGAAATCAGTTCAACGTTCTTTGCCCCTCTAAGTGTTGGACCGAGTTAGTGTTCTGCCTGTCTGTGAACAAAATATAAAGCAACACAGCCACAACACTCAGCAGTCAGTCAGTCGTTTGAAACAGTTTGACTGCCAGTGGTGACGATGGATTCTGTCCAAAAAGAACGATTTTATGAAGAGATCGACAACATTATCCGAATGCTAGAGGCTATATTGAGATTCCAGTTTGGACTATACCGATTCCGGACAGGACTGGATTCCAGTCTGGACTGTGACACATACATACATATATCCATGCATACATACATTCTTGCATACCTGCATCTATGCATGCATCCATCCATCCATCCTTCTATCTATCCATCAATCCATCCAATCCTCCAACAATACATACATATTTACATCCTTATTTACATCCTTACATACTTATATACATATATACATACATATATACATACATACGTACGTACGTACGTACCTACATATATATATATATACATACTTACATGCATGCATACATACATGCATACGTGCATATGTACATACAAACATACAAACATACAGCCATGCATACATACATACATGCATGCATGCATACGTACATACATACATACATACATACATACATACATACATACATACATACACATACATACATACATACATACATACATACATACGTACGTACGTACGTACGTACGTACGTACATGCGTACATGCGTGCATGCATGCATACATACATACATACATACATACATACATACATACATGCATACATACATACATACATACATACATATGTACACACGTGCACATATGCACACATATGTACACACGTGCATATATGCACACATACATACATACATGCATGCATGCATGCATACATACATACATACATACATACTACATACATACATACATACATACATACATACATACATACATACATACATACATACATACATACATACATACATACGTACATAAGTGCATACATACATACATACGTACATACATAAGTGCATACATACGTAAGTGCATACATGCATAAGTGCATACATACATAAGTGCATACGTACATACATACATGCATGCATGCATGCATGCATGCATGCATGCATGCATACATACATACATACATACATACATACATACGCATGTATACGTTCGTACATACGTACGTACATATGTACATGCATACGTACATACATATATAGATACACATACATGCATACATACATACATACATACATACATACATACATACATACATACATACATACATACATACAGACAGACAGACAGACAGACAGACATACACACATATATGCATTCATGCATACGTTACATACATGCATACATACATACACATATCAATGCATACTTCCATGGATGCATGCAGACAGACAGATACGCATCCATACATACATGTATACATATAAAAACACATTCAGACAGACAGACAGACAGGTTTTTATGTTTTTATATTTATATTGTCGAAATAAAGGGTTTACGCTACGAATTGTGTTTGTTTCGTACTGTACTAAGCTTGATTAGTTACATTATCAACATAATTTTGAAATGATAGTTTGACCTTACCTCATCATTAACCGCAATGGCCTATTAACAAATAAAATATCCGTGTGTATATCCCTCCCTGCCTCTCTCTCTCTCTCCTCTCTCTCTCTCTCTCTCTCTCTCTCTCTCTCTCTCTCTCTCTCTCTCTCTCTCTCTCTCTCTCATTCATTCATTCACACCCACTCGCGGGCGCGCGCGCGCACGCACACACACACACACACACACACACACACACACACACACACACACACACACACACACACACACACACACACACACACACACACACACACACACACAGTGAGCATCTTTTCCTGATGCTGTGTTACTTCTTTACCTTCCTGATGCCGCTACAACGAAGGTGATATGACAAGTCGACTGTCTTCATCATTTTGGCCGGCACGGTGGTTCTAATGAGTAGTCCGTCGACCGTGGTCACACGCACATCAGCTTCAGCGTCGGAGTTGGATAGGAAGTACAGGGTGATGTTAGTGGTAGTCGTCCTGCACAACATGGTCATAAGTATTAGATAGACTCTAGTGCCATCTGCGCATGTAACGGAGAATTACTATTCACCCTGCTGTGGTCAACGTATGTGGATATCAACATAGCCAACAGACATGCAGTTCTTGTCGTAAATTAGCTCCCTACAATCCCATCAACACAGCAAACAGATGGGAGATTCTTGTCGTAAACTGGCTGCCTACACTGCTATCAACACAGTCAACAGAGAAGGAATTCTTGCCGTAAACTGGCTACCTACACTGCCATTAACACAGCCAACAGAGAAGGGATTCTTGTCGTAAATTGGCTCACTTACACTGCTATCAACACAGTCAACAGAGAAGGAATTCTTGCCGTAAACTGGCTACCTACACTAACACAGCCAACAGAGAAGAGGTTCTTGCCGTAAATTGGCTGCCTACACTGCCATTAACACAGCCAACAGAGAAGGAATTCTTGTCGTAAATTGGCTCCACTTACACTGCTATCAACACAGTCAACAGAGAAGGAATTCTTGCCGTAAATTGGCTGCCTACACTAACACAGCCAACAGAGAAGAGGTTCTTGCCGTAAATTGGCTGCCTACACTGCCATTAACACAGCCAACAGAGAAGGAATTCTTGCCGTAAATTGGCTCACTTACACTGCTATCAACTCAATCAACAGAGAAGGGATTCTTGCCGTAAATTGGCTGCCTACACTGCCATTAACACAGCCAACAGAGAAGGAATTCTTGCCGTAAATTGGCTCACTTACACTGCTATCAACTCAATCAACAGAGAAGAGGTTCTTGCCGTAAACTGGCTGCCAACACTGCCATCAACATAGCCAAAAGAGGAGAGATTCTTGCCGTAGTTTGGTTCCCTACACTGCCATTAACACAGCCAAAAGAGAAAGGATTCTTGCCAAAGATTGGCTCCCTGCACTAACACAGCCAACAGAGAAGAGGTTCTTACCGTAAATTGGCTCACTTACACTGCTATTAACACAGTCAACAGAGAAGGGATTCTGGCCGTAAATTGGCTGCCAACACTGCCATCAACATAGCCAAAAGCGGAGAGATTCTTGCCGTAAATTGGCTCATTTACACTACCATTAACACAGTCAACAGAGAAGGGATTCTTACCATAGATTGGCTCACTTACACTGCTATTACCACAGCCACAGAGAAGGGATTCTTGCCGTAAACTGGCTCATTTACACTACCATTAACACAGTCAACAGAGAAGGATTCTTGCTGTAGATTGGCTCACTTACACTGCCATCAACATAGCCAACAGAGAAGGGATTCTTACCGTAGATTGGCTCACTTACACTGCTATTAACACAGCCAACAGAGAAGGGATTCTTGCCGTAAACTGGCTCATTTACACTACCATTAACACAGTCAACAGAGGAGTAGCTCCTGCCGTAATTGTTTCAATTACACTGACATCAACGCAGCCAACAGATTACGAGCTCTTGCCATACATTGGCTTCAGCGCGCGTGCGTGAGTGCGTGCGTGCGTGTGTCTGTCTGTCTGTCTGTCTGTCTGTGTTATCTGTAAGTCTGTATGTCTGTACGCGCACCTGCAATGACCCTAACGGTCTGTTGGGTTTTTCCCTCCAGGGTGTTTATTTCACAGTGTACGGTCTGTTGGGTTTTTCCCTCCAGGGTGTTTATTTCACAGTGTACGGTCTGTTGGGTTTTTCCCTCCAGGGTGTTTATTTCACAGTGTACGGTCTGTTGGGTTTTTCCCTCCAGGGTGTTTATTTCACAGTGTACGGTCTGTTGGGTTTTTCTCCTCCAGGGTGTT
Source organism: Conus ventricosus (assembly GCA_018398815.1). Classification (NCBI taxonomy): domain Eukaryota; kingdom Metazoa; phylum Mollusca; class Gastropoda; order Neogastropoda; family Conidae; genus Conus; species Conus ventricosus. The sequence continues at coordinate 29,287,671 of CM031623.1, forward strand.
TATTTCACAGTGTACGGTCTGTTGGGTTTTTCCCTCCAGGGTGTTTATTTCACAGTGTACGGTCTGTTGGGTTTTTCCCTCCAGGGTGTTTATTTCACAGTGTACGGTCTGTTGGGTTTTTCCCTCCAGGGTGTTTATTTCACAGTGTACGGTCTGTTGGGTTTTTCCCTCCAGGGTGTTTATTTCACAGTGTACGGTCTGTTGGGTTTTTCCCTCCAGGGTGTTTATTTCACAGTGTACGGTCTGTTGGGTTTTTCCCTCCAGGGTGTTTATTTCACAGTGTACGGTCTGTTGGGTTTTTCCCTCCAGGGTGTTTATTTCACAGTGTAAGGGAAAGAGGGTGCTTTTATTCAAGGAAAACAATGCTCCCACCGTATATTTTTCTATCCTGCATTTTTTTCGGTGTTGTTCGGAGTTTTTCCTGTATGAAATGTCAACAAAATAAGATAGAGAACAGGACCTTGTGGTGCTCCAATTGAAATCATTTTGACTGAAGATACAGCTTGTTGCTAACGGACACATCGAGTTTACCAGGAAAAATAAACTAGTGGCCCTATGGAATCAGCTCAGGATCAATATAAAGAGAAAAGAGATTAAGTGATATCAAGTGAAGCCAATGTTGAAAGCGGATGAAAAGTCAATGAATAGAATACGAAGAATGTGAAGTGATTTCTCAAGAAGGTTGTATGCATGGTGCAGGAGGGTGTGTGTTGTTGCAGTGTTTATATGTCTGTATGCAAACTGATACAGGTCATGTTGAGCTGTTATGTATGAAAGGTTATGTCTATGGGTTATACATTCATAGCACTTCATTACTATGGCCGTCAGGGCAGTGAGGCAATAGTCGTTAAAAGAAGACGTCCACTGATTCTATCACGACCAAGCTGCCTTCCTCATCTGGAATTTTCATTTAGAAAGTGGAATCAACAGTTGTAAGGTCAACATAGAATTCAGTGAGATCACATGCAACACTTGTGTCATTTTTTTACACACACACAAAACTATTGAGTTGATCTGTGGACATTTTCGGACAGACCTATGAGTTTTGAGCTCTCCAGAATTTCATTTCAGTCCTTATCAGGTGTCTGCCAAATGCTCGCGCTGATAGTTATGTTCAACCCTGTCTTTGTGGAGCTTTCTTGCTCCATGTTTTCCAGGAGGGAGAGAAGGGAGGGGGGGGGGGTTTACACTGTATAGATTTGCGCTCATTTCCGTATAACGTCTTGTGTATGGTTTATCTTTTTTTTTTAAATAAACATCAGCAAAAACAAAACAGAGAAATAAACAAAGAAACTGACGGATGTTCCAGGAAGCCCAGTATAAATTCTTTTCCTCGTGTATCTCGTTTTGAAGAGTCTCCTGTAAACATAAAAGTCAGTCGCTAAACACTCCTGTAATATACCTGCACTCGCGACAAAAGAGAGACAGAGAAGGAGAGACAGACAGAGAGAAAGAGTGGAGATTGTGTGTGCGTGGTGTGTGTGTGTGTGTGTGTGAGTGTGTGTGTGTGTGTGTGTGTGTGTGTGTGTGTGTGTGTGTGTGTGTGTGTGTGTGTGTGTGTGTGTGTGTGTGTGTGTGTGTGTGTGTGAGAGAGAGAGAGAGAGAGAGAGAGAGAGAGAGAGAGAGGAGACAGGGAGGCATGGGGGGGGGGGTCAAAGGTATATTTTTGTGCTTAGTATATACTGTATCTATTATGCTGAAACTAAATCTCTCAACACTCAATCACTCAATTTAAAAAGCATTGTCAGTCGATTATTCATTGCTTCTGTATGTTTGCTAAGTTATTCAGCAGATCAATTAATACATCAAACAGCCAACCATCCAGTCGGTGAATAACAGAATTAATCGCCCAGTCCATTCCCCCATATGGAAGAGAAAGCAATCGGTGGAATTGTCGGTGCATTGGTGTGACAGCTAGTCAGTCCATAACATCAGCCAGGCAGTCCATCACCAGTCAGTCCGTCAACCAGCAAGTCCACTGACAAGTCAGTCGATCATCCAGACAGTCCATTAACCAGTCAGTCAATCAACCGGTTAATCCATCAACTACTCAGTCTATTGGCAAGCCAGTCCATCAACCAGCCACTACATCAATCATCCAGCCAGTCCATCAACCAGTCAGTCAATCAACCAGTTAATCCATCCACTACTCAGCCTATTGGCAAGCCAGTCCATCAACCAGCCACTAAATCAATCATCCAGCCAGTCCACCAACCAGTCAGTCAATCAACCGGTTAGTCCATCAACTACTCAGTCTATTGGCAAGCCAGTCCATCAACCAGCCACTACATCAATCATCCAGCCGGTCCATCAGGCAGCCAGTCCATCAACCAGTCTATTGACTTATCAAATGATCAGCCAGCCAGTCCATCAACCAGTCAGTCCTTCAGCCAGCCAGTCCACCACACCCCCAACATCCATTCTAGCTATCGGTCAACCAGTCCATCAATCAGTCAGTCTGTCGACCAGCCGGTCCATCAATCAGTCAGTCCATCAGCCAGCCAGTCCATGAAGCAGTCAGTCCATCAGCCAGCCAGTCCATCAGCCAGTCAGTCCATCAGCCAGCCAGTCCATGAAGCAGTCGATCCACCAGTCCATGACACGTACCACTGAGGACACCAGGAGACAGTGATGTTGCCAGGACGACCAGCAGCAGCAGCAGCACAGAGACAGCCATGATGATGGTCACTGGCTCAGGAACTGCTGTAGAGAGAGGGTTCTGTCTCTACTGTCTTTCTCCCTGTCTGCTCTTTCCTTCCTCTCCCTGTTCCACTCTGTGTGTCAACAGACAAAGCATGTGTGGGCTCAGTGAAGGAAGGAATAGCGTGATAGTTGATGGTCAATGTTGGCTCATCAATCGTTGTTGAGGGTTGTTTTCTTTTTTTTGCTCCTCTCTCTCTCTCTCTCTCATCTCTCCTCTCTTCTCTCTTCTCTCTCTCTCTCTCTCCTCTCTCTCTCTCTCTCTCTCTCTTCTCTCTCTCTCTCTCTCTCTCTCTCTCTCTCTCTCTCTCTCAATCGTTGGCTCAGCATCGTTGTTGGGTTTTGTTTTTGCCGTCTCTCTCTCTCTCTCTCTCTCTCTCTCTCTCTCCTCTCTCTCTCTCTCTCTCTCTCTCTCTCTCTCTCTCTCTCTCTCTCTCTCCACATCCATGTCTTGTAGCCTGTGTTGTTTATGTCGTCTATGTCGCCTCCTTCAGGTCACGTGACCTTGAAATTAATAAATTACAAAGAAAAATGTGTCCTGTTAACCATCTGAAATGTGCCCAATATCTGTGTGAGTGAGATATCCGATAGATTGGATTAGAAATGATCTTTCCTCCTAACATTTTGGGACAGATGTCCAATAATTGTATGAGGAAGACTTCCGTTACTGTGAATCAGAAATGAAGATTGGGTCTCATTTACAATTTGAAAAGGTGGTCCGTTATATGTGTGAGTAAGACGTTCGTAGTACCGGATCAGAAAGAATTAAGATATTTCAAATGAACAACTTGATTTCTGTGTCTGATTGTTGTGTGAATTAGACATCCTTTACACTGGATCGTAAATCAATAGGATGTTTCATGTCAACAGTTTGAAAGATGCCTGATAGCTGTGCGAGTATAATATCTGTCACTGTGGGTCAGAAATGAAGATGTCTTCTGACACATGTTACGAAACAGGAAGATGTAGATGTGTCCGGTTATCTGGATGAAACAGAAGCCTGACAGTTGTGTGTATTGACAACATTTCCTGTTCAGTCTGAAAACAGGTGTGTGATAGCTGTGTGAGAAATACATCCATTCCAGTGAATCTGACATTAAGGTCACGTGTCCAATAGTTGCACAGGTAAAACATCCATTACAGTGAAATAGAAATGAACCTCTGTAACAATTTGAAACGCGGACATGTAGCGTGTACAGCTTATATTTATTTAATTATTTTTACATCTGAGCTTTTTCATGTCTCTTGAATAATTTGAGCTTTGGAGCTTTTATCTCCATAACAATTCAGATTTGTTTTTGTTTTTAGCTCTTTAAAAAAACTGAACTTTTGGCGCTTTAAGTTTCTTTTAATAATTTGAAATCTGTGTGTGCGCGCATGCTCTTGTGTGCGTTGTTGCGAGACATTGTGTGTGGGATCATGTGTGTGTGTGTGTGTGTGTGTGTGTGTGTGTGTGTGTGTGTGTGTGTGTGTGTGTGTGTGTGTGTGTGTGTGTGTGTGTGTGTGTGTGTGAATATGCGCTCGTTTGTATGTGCATGGTGCTTATTGACATATTTATCTTCATTTTGGTTTCATTTATGTTTTCTTAAATCTTTTCTGTATTTGTAAGCGCTTAGGGATAATGAAAGAATAAGCGCCATAAATAATTTTTAAAAAATATTCAGGGTTTTATCGCTTTAATAATTAAACATTTGGAGCTTTTATCTCTAACAAAATATAAGGCATGTAAAGTATAAAAGTTTAGAGTGCAAGATGACATTGGTCAATTAGCAGAGAAGCCATCAGGTCTTTTATCTATGTAGCCCCCTCAGACAGCATAAACGAGGTCGAATCTATTGGGCAGTTAGGGACAGATGACAAAAAAACCTCACAAACTTGTAAAAGTTTTAAGTTAAAATCTTCTCCAGGTGCAAAATTGTCATAGGAATAAAAACAGACCATTCAGGGGGTGAGGTCGACCTAGAGGTCGTTAAATAAAGCAGGGATAGTAACGCACCCGAAGCCACTGCATTTGAGGAACACCAGCAGCCCTTTTATCCTACTTTGTACTGTTGTGAAGAGCTGACCTGATGCTGTGGTCGAGCTGGTTTGGGTGTGAGTGGACGATGATTATTGTGTGAGGATGTTTCAGAAGACGCCGTGAATCTAATATCCATTTGCATTTACAGAGGAGCGAAGTATGCGAGGGTATGTTGTTAGTCTGTTTAAGAAATGTGCCTGAATGGATGGAATGTGGAAGAATATAAAGCTAGAGAGATCCCTGGTAGAAATGCCCGTATGAACCAGGGAGTGCAGAACAAGACGCACAATGACTGGACGGCAGGGAGAAGGGAAGCAGAGCAGTGAAGGGCTGAAGAGAAGAGAACGTTGTTCTAGGTGACTGAAGTGGCAGCGATGCTATAAACACAGAGGAAAACTATGGAACACTGAAGAGCAGGTCCAAATCTCAGAGGTCGGCGATGAGAGAAGGTTCTCTGGAGATGACCACAGCAGCCTTGTCCTGATCCTAGAGCCGGAAGATCATAGGCGATGTTTGAACTCAACAGAATACTCAGAGAGATGAGAGGTCGAGAGAAAAGTGTTGAAAAAGGAACAACTTAATGAAATGAAATGGAACTCAGTTGCTGAGGCTGAGAGACTGACACTGCAGACTGCACCGGCTGGAACGGCCAGAGAAAAACCAGAAATTCAAAGTCAGATCCTTAACGAAATGGAGAAAATAAAATCTGAAACCTCAGTCAAAGCGACATCAGCTTTAAGTCAGGTAGCCACGGGCAAAATTGTGCGGACGCATTTGTTATTTCAGATGAAAGTTATTTCAGATGAAAGTTCGCCCGAGAATTAAAGTTAATGTGTCAGCCTTGTCGACAAGGCGATGATTTGCACACTGTATCCACCCTACCCGGGTCAGATCAAAGAGATTTTGACAAAGTAAAGTAAGCCGCACACAGGTGTAAACATTGACTGCGGAGGGTTTTGGTGCCAGCTGTTTGATGCCCAAACTGCTCGAGGCGAGACGTCACTCAGTCTGATGTGCGACTGGAACATCATTTTAACACGTGAGAACTGAGAGGAGTAGGTTGAATTTTGATGACCGTCAGACTTTAGTAAAAGAACAGCATAGAACTGAGTGGAGTAGGTTGAATTTTGATGACCGTCAGACGTTAGTAAAGGAACAGCATAGAACTGAGTGGAGTAGGTTGAATTTTGATGACCGTCAGACGTTAGTAAAGGAACAGCATAGAACTGAGTGGAGTAGGTTGAATTTTGATGACTGTCAGACGTTAGTTAGTAAAGGAACAGCATAAAAGTGAGTGGTGTAGGTTTGATCTTGACGACTGAAGACGTTAGTAAAGGAACAGCATAGAACTGAGTAGAGTAGGTTGAATTTTGATGACTGTCAGACGTTAGTTAGTAAAGGAACAGCATAAAAGTGAGTGGTGTAGGTTTGATCTTGACGACTGAAGACGTTAGTAAAGGAACAGCATAGAACTGAGTAGAGTAGGTTGAATTTTGATGACTGTCAGACGTTAGTTAGTAAAGGAACAGCATAAAAGTGAGTGGTGTATGTTTGATCTTGACGACTGAAGACGTTAGTAAAGGAACAGCATAGAACTGAGTAGAGTAGGTTGAATTTTGATGACTTAAGATGTTAGTAAAGGAACAGCATAGACCTGAGTGGAGTAGGTTTGATTTTGATGACTTAAGACGTTAGTAATGAAACAGCAGATACTTGGCTAAGATACATGGGGTAGGTGCAAATGATTGGGAACCGAGGTTCGACTTGACCGGCTGGACAGAGTTGAAATGACAGTTTAAAACACTCGCAGGCAGCCGAGCGACTCACTTGTGTCATAATATAAGGCACATAACAAGGGATTCTATGTTCAAGTCTCAGAAAGCCACTGCAGTGCGAGTCCTGACAGGGAAAAAGACAGGTTAAGAAAGAAGAGGAAACTGCCAGTATGTCGATTGGATTGTCCGTATCCTGAAGGCAGTTTGAATGTGCACAAAGGCAGAGTAGGGAAAGAGCATTTTGCAGTGTGATCAGAGACCATGGGTGCACAGGTGTAGTCTGCAAAGAGAATCTCTGGTTAAGAGGATCTCTGGTTTCTGAGGATCTCTCTTTGGAAGACTAATAGTCTCTCTGTTGTCTTAATCTGTATTGCTGTGAAGAGTTGAGCTGATGCCGTGGTTGTGCTCCTTTGGATGCTGATGGTCAATAGGTACTGGGCAGATGAGGATAGTTACTATGTGAGAATGTTTTCGAGGTTACCGTGAATCTCACTGTCTATCTGCGTGAAATGACCGAGGTTGATTGCTCGGCTATCTGAAAAATTGCAGGGATGTTAGCATATGGGAGAACATAGCCCTAGGGGTGTCCCTTCGTGGGGATGCCTCTACGAACTGGCGGTGGAGGAGATCACATGACACACAACGACAGGAGGTAGGGCGAACAGAAGAGAAGCAGAGCAGAGAAGGGCTAAGACCAGAAAACGTCGCTCAGGGTGACTGAAGTGGGAATGAAGCTAAGACCAGAAAACGTCGCTCAGGGTGACTGAAGTGGGAATGAAGCTAAGACCAGAAAACGTCGCTCATGGTGACTGAAGTGGGAATGAAGCTAAGACCAGAAAACGTCGCTCATGGTGACTGAAGTGGGAATAAGTGTAAACGCAGAGGGCAGGCGTGAAAGACTGAAGACGACCAAGCCCAGAACCCAGAAGAAGAGAGAGGAAGATTCCCCTTTGGATGAAGTCCCTAGCAGACCACAACACCAACCTCGTTCTGACCTTAGTGCCAGAAGATCCAAGGCATCACAGCTGTTGCCTGTTCAGAGATCACGAGGCATTCTGTGTGACCAGGTCATTCCACAGAGTTGGATCTGTGGTGTAGTGTGCAAATGTATGGAATCCTGTTCAGGTAAAAAAAACAGTTCATATTTAACCCATGATTACGAAATATTAGATCTATTATGCTTCTATTGCTATCAATTTTGAGCATTTGAAATGTTCTCGTGTACAGTATGAGTAGAGCTGAAAGGGTTTTTTTTTTTAGTTGTTTTTTCACGGCCTTGTTAGAGGAGAAGTAAATAGCGTGATACACTATTCCCAGTCTGGTAAGTGCATGAGCGCACATATTTATATATTAAACCTTACAGTTACATCAGCAAATTCCTTTAATCAATACCAACACGATTTCCCTTCCCGGACAACTCACTTGAACAAACCAAATACCAAATTTAAAGCATTTCATTTTTTGCAGATATCATTTCAATAAAACATCATTTTGTCCTAGACAGTGGCTGGAAATGAAAATGACAGTCATACGTACACAGCTCCTTCGCTATCTCCACATAAGACCAACCCTCTCAGTTCTTATATTGACAGAGTCATACATACGCAGCTCCTTCGCTATCTCCACATGAGACCAACTCTCTCAGTTCTTACACTGACAGAGTCATACGTACACCGCTCCTTCACTATCTCCACATAAGACCAACCCTCTCAGTTCTTACATTGACAGAGTCATGCATACACAGCTCCTTCGCTATCTCTACGTAAGACCAACTCTCTCAGTTCTTACATTGATAGAGTCATGCGTACACAGCTCCTTCGCTATCTCTACATAAGACCAACCCTCTCAGTTCTTACATTGACAGAGTCGTACGTATACAGCTCCTTCGCTATCTGTACGTTCTTACCCCGGTGGAGACTGCGAAAGATGAGGATGGTCTGGAGGCAGACGAACTGAATGCGCAAGCGGCAGACTCAGGCCAATTATAGAAGACACAGCAAGTGACAATCCTGAGGCCGACAGCCTCGCCCACACACCGGCTGCTGCATGTCGACGTGGCATCAGCTAAATCGTCCCACGGCACGTGGCATCAGCTAAATTGTCCCACATAGGCGATAATGTTGCTTGCCTTTACGAAAAAAAAACATGTTCAGCATTTTCTTTCTTTTTTTTTTTTTTTTTTTGACGCTCAAATTCCAAAGTTGAAGTGGTGTTTGAGTGGCAAAACCTCATCAACGGTAATTGATCGCCTCTCTCTCTCTCTCTCTCTCTCTCTCTCTCTCTCTCTCTCTCTCTCTCTCTCTCTAGTGATCACTAACAGTCCACCTAGTTATAAATATGAAACTTATACCAGCCGCCGTGGCGAAGTGGTTAGCGTCGCGGACTCCCGGCTGGGAGGTCGTGGGTTCGAATCCCATCAGAGTCATGTGGGGTTTTTCTGCCCCGACCGGCTCCTACCCAGAGTTGAGTTTGCTGCGGACTCAGTTGGGAAGACTGGGACCACACAGTCGAGTTTCATCCACTTAATGGATGCGTTTCTGAGAGTGTTGCTCAAATTTCCTGACCAACACTGCAGGTGCCTGTATCTCTCGGGCCTGGTTGACGCCGGGATATATTATGAAAGGAAGCGTAGAGTACAGCCCTGTCATGTAGTCTCAGACCGAAATGGAAATCCGTAGCATCATCTTAATCATCCTCATTCTCATCAATCAGCATTAAAAAAAAATACATGTCTCAAATTCTGTGGCCCTTCATGCCCTGCTCTCCTGGTGACCTCAATTTCGATGTCCTCTCCACGTCTGTGGCCTTGGTTTGGTTTCGTCGGGGTCACCGGTATCGGCGAGTCCAGGGGGGCTGTCGTTGGACGGACGTGGTGGCGCCGGCTCCGCGACTAAGCAATTATTGTCGTCAGTAGGGGGCTTAGTAGGTGGTGTCCTGCGTATGTTAGATCAGAACAGGCGCCACTGAACACCACCGAAGTGACTCGGCAGCAGTGCAGTGTCTCCTCCGGTGGGTTGCCTCTTGACGGCTTGACATTGACTGCTCCCTGTGGACTGCCGGTGCCGGGCTGCGGCGGGCCGACCGGGCTGTGGTGTGGGGGGGGGGGGGGGGGGTGTCGGAATGAGCGGTGTGGGTGCACTGCCTCTGAGGTGGCGCAGAGGTTGGGACAGCAAAAAAAAAAAAAAAAAAAAAAACTTATTTCCCAGCGAACACTCCCCATAATCCCAACTCTCGAAGTGTGTATAATATATTAGGTTACCATCAACGTCCTACAAAGCAACCCCTTCTACAATTCCCCACCCACATGTATTCCTTTTCTTCCCCAGTGAATAGAAATGACAAACAGCAATGTAAAGAGTACAGAAACGTGACCAGCACCCTCCACCCACATAGCACATCACCCCTGCCATATCCAAACCACACACTAGCAGCGACCGACACACCCCACCTCCAAACACATCTCAGCTGCAACCTCACAACACATCTTGGCTACAATTTCCCAGCACAGCACAACTACCACCCTCTAATACCCCATACAATCCACCAACTCCAAACAATGCCCACCTTACACTTCACAATACAGCACTCCTGCCACCACCTAACACATTACACTTCCAATGCCCCACCATCACACACATCCCACAGCAGTCAGTACAACCCCCCTAGCCCACTACATCCATTTGCTGTTCAGTTGCTGAACACAATAACTGCTCAGTTCCTGTCACAGAACACCAACCAGCTCCTCTCCCCATGTCCTCATTGAATTAAATTAATATGTCACCTGTATGCATCGTTATATTCATATATCATTGCTTCATCACCGTCTCTGCATAATATTGTTCATATCCACTTCATATCACACAGGTATGTAGTGCGATATGTTATTTCACCATCTATGTGCTATGTATGTGTGCGCACATCTAATGGTTGTGAGCGTGCATATGGTTATATCCACTTCATACCACATACGTATTTAGTGCGATATGCTATTAATTTTCATCATCCATTTGATATGTATGCATGCGCATATCTAATTGTTATGAACACATATCTAATAGTTTTCTACATGCGTGTGTGTGTGTGTGTGTGTGTGTGTGTGTGTGTGTGTGTGTGTGTGTGTGTGTGTGTGTGTGTGTGTGCGTGCATGCGTGCGTGCGTGCGTGCGTGCGTGCATGCGTGCATGCGCCCGTGTGTGCGTGCGTGCGTCTGCATGTGTGTGAGTGTGTATGTGTGAGCGCGCGCGCACTCGCGAGTGTGTGTGTATGTGTAAATCTATGTGTATTTGTTTGTTTGTTTTGTTCGTTTCCTTGTCTGGCCTGCTGCAGTCTGTCGGGTGCCTGTCAGATGTATTGCACGAGTTATTACTCTTATCTCAAGAAGTGCGTTTTGCGGTGCTGTGGACAAAGAAAAACTGGTGCGTCGACATCGAAGTGCTGCCACTCAGTGGTTAAAAAGACAGGGCAAAATGTGCTGACATTGGGAGTGTTGTATACAAACAAAAACTGGTGCGTCGACATCGAAGTGCTGCCACTCAGTGTTTAAAAGGACAGAACAACACGCACGCAAGCACACACACACACACACACACACACACACACACACACACACACACACACACACGCACACACACACACACACACACACACACACACACACACACACACACACACACACACACAAAAGATCTGGCGGTCCATCGACCCTGCCCGCGATGTGGTTTGCAAGAAAAACTTTTGTGACATTTGCAAAAAAAAAAATCAATGCACACTGGTTAGGTTGTTAAACCACTCCAATCCCGCCTCTCCACACACGCGCGCACGCACACACACACACACACACACACACACACACACACACACACACACACACACGCAAGCGCGCGCACACACACACACACACACACACACACACACACACACACACACACACACACACACACACACACACACACACACACACACGCAAGCGCGCACGCACACACACACACACACACACACACACACACACACACACACACACACACACACACACACACACCACACACACACACACACGCGCAAGCGCGCACACACACACACACACACACACACACACACACACACACACACACACACACACACACACACACACACACACACACTGCACCACGTCAACGCGCTGCCCTGCCCTACCCAGGCCCCCATCCTATACCAGCGCCCATCACACACATCGCGTTGAATTTGACGCCGCTATGAAACTAATCATCGATTCTCACTTAGCTCTCTGTCTGTCTGTCTGTCTGTCCGTCTGTCTGTCTGTCTGTCTGTCTGTCTGTCTGTCTCTCTCTCTCTCTCTCTCTCTCTCTCTCTCTCTCTCTCTCTCTCTCTCTTCCTCTCTCTCAAGATAAGATAGGAAACTACTCTCTCTCTCTCTCTCTCTCTCTCTCTCTCTCTCTCTCTCTCTCTCTCAAGATAAGATAGGAAACTACTCTCTCTCTCTCTCTCTCTCTCTCTCTCTCTCTCTCTCTCTCTCTCTCTCTCTCTCTCTCTCTCTCTCTCTCTCTCTCTCTCTCTCTCTCTCTCGTAAGATAAGATAAGATAGGAAATTGCTGTCATTGCTAGTTGTATACTTTCCTGCAGCGATTATTACAGTTTTTCTACTCGCCTGTCTTTGCGTATACCCGAACACTCTACTTGTGACAGTTTAATCGTAAGGTGTGTTTATTATTATTGTTGTTATTATTATTATTATTATTCTCTTTTCTGAAAGGAGATGCAGAATTTTTCACACATGCTTCGAGCATCACCTCCTTTTCCTAATCCCGATACCCCCCCCCCCCCCCTCCACCCACCTTCCACCCACCCCTATCGTCCATTCCTTAACTCCCTTTTTATATCCTTGACACCAACACCCCCCCCCCCCCCCCCCCCCCCCCGCCCCCCACTTCTGCAGGGAAACACGGGCCGGGTGGGAGCAGAACTGTGAGAAGAGCTTATGATCTGCAGACAATACTCTGCTGGAAGGGCACGGTGAGGAATGTCTCCTAGGGATGTGTAAGGGCTGGGAAGACACTGTTTTTAGTCCCCACGTTTCATTCTTTAGTTACCAATCACCTGAAAAACTTTTTTTTTTTTTAAACCAACAACAACAACAAACTTATTGTTCTCGGTCGCGGTAGTGAGATTGGACACTGTGTCTTTTTGTACTCCCAGTTCTTATAGAACGGGAGTACTTTACAATGGGAACGAAGAAATGCTGTCTGTGTGTCTGTCTGTCTGTCTGTCTGTGTGTCCGTGGTCAAAATGTGTTCCACTCGCTCCAGACAAAACTACTGGGTCGATCTTTCTGAAAATTTGTAGGTATGTTCATTATGGGTCAAGGATGATGCCCGACGTTTTAGTTTACCGTTACAGCCGTTACTAACGCTTTTTCTTCTTATGGAATATCTCAGAAAGTACTTGGCCGATCTTTCTGAAAATTTGTAGGTATGTTCATTATGGGTCACAAATAATGCCGATGTTTTAGTTTACCGTTATAACCGTTACTAACGGCTGTAACGGCCTATAACGGTTTTTCTTCTTTATGGAATATCTCAGAAAGTACTTGGCCGACCTTTATGAAAATTAGCAGGTATGTTCATTATGGGTCACGGATGATGCCGGATGTTTTAGTTTGCCCTGTTATAGCCGTTACTAACGGTTGTAACGGCCTGTAACGGTTTTTCTTCTTTATGGAATATCTCAGAAAGTACTTGGCCAATTTATAAGCGGTTTGGATTATCTTGTGACAATCGGAGCCTCTGTCCATATGTAAGTGATGTAATGCTGAAAATGGATTAAACAACCGTTTAAAAAACCGTTATTCTGCCGTTATTTCTTATATATAGGTGGATTTTAATGAAATTTGGTATATAGAAAGGTTATCACACACAAATGGCACTTCTATATAGTGTTCCAAAATTTGACCGTTTAAAAACCGTTATTCTTGACATATTGTCCAATTTGGATGAAATTTGATATGTACACAGGCTTTAGCCCAGTGAGGACTAAATACCGGTTTCAAAAGTGCATATCAGTTATATAACCGTTAAACCGTTATTTTGCCGTTATTTTTTATATATAGGTGGGTTTTAATGACATTTTATATATAGAAAGGTTATCACACACAAATGACACTTCCATGCAGTGTTTCAAAATCTGACCGTTAAAAAACCGTTATTCTTGACATATTGTCCGATTTGGATGAAATTTGGTATGTACACAGGCTTTAGCCCAGTGAGGACTAAAATACCAGTTTCAAAAGTGTATATCGGTTATATAACCGATAAACCGTTATTTTGCCGTTATTTTTTATATATTGGTGGATTTTAATGCAATTTTGTATATAGAAAGGTTATCACACACAAATGGCACTTCCATGCAGTGTTTCAAAATCTGACCGTTAAAAACCGTTATTCTTGACATATTGTCCGATTTGGATGAAATTTGGTATGTACACAGGCTTTAGCCCAGTGAGGACTAAAATACCAGTTTCAAAAGTGTTACATCGGTTAAATAACCGTTAAAACCGTTATTTTGCCTTTATTTCTTATCTTATAAAGGACTTGGCCGATTTATAAGCGGTTTGGAAAACTGGGAGTACGTTTATATGCTTCGCATCTTGTTATACTCCCAGTTGTTATAGAACGGGGAGTACTTTACAATGGGAACGAAGAAATGTTGTCTGTCTGTCGGTCTGTCCGTCCGTTGACAAAATGTGTTCCACACGCTCCAGACAAAACTACTGGGCCGATCTTTCTGAAAATTAACAGGTATGTTCATTACGGGTCACGAATGATGCCCGATGTTTTATTTTACCATTACAGCCGTTACTAACGGCCATAACGGCCCATAACGGTTTTTCTTCTTTATGGAATATCTCAGAAAGTACTTGGCCGATTTTTCTGAAAATTTGTAGGTATGTTCATTTGGGTCACGGATGATGCCCAATGTTTTATTTATCCGTTATAGCCGTTACTGACGCCTATAACGGCCCATAACGGTTTTTCTTCTTTGTGGAATATCTTAGAAAGTACTTGGCCGATCTTTCTGAAAATTTGTAGGTATGTTTATTATGGGTCACGGATGATGCCCGATGTTTTATTTTACCGTTATAGCCATTACTAACGGCTATAGCGGCCAATAACGGTTTTTCTTCTTTATGGAATATCTCGGAAAGTACTTGGCCAATCTTTCTGAAAATTTGTAGGTATGTTCATTATGGATCACAGATGTCGGCCGAGGTTTACCAGAATAGCCGTTACTAACGGCTTTAACGGCCCAAAAACGGTTTTTCCTCTTTATGGAATATCTCACACATATTCAAGTTTTGCATCTTGTTTTTTTCTTTGTTTCTTTGTTTGTTGTTGTTTTATTCTTTTCTTTTTTGTTTGTTTACAGTGGGCTTGGCTTCCGTTTGCATCAGACCAAAATGCTTTTGCCCGTACAGTGACACGAGTCACTGGACTGTTCGCACACTGCCCCACCTCCTTCAGGTAGACCACTCCAATGTGTTTCTCCGTCGTGTGTCCCCGTGGAAAGCGCTTCACTCTGTAGGTCCATATGATTCCTTCTGAATTTGGCAACACTTGATTGACATTAGCAATTGACATCAGCAGGGGCCTGTGCCAATCTCCACCGATGGTCGAATTGACATCTGTTGCGTTCATATCACCCACGTACGTTCAGCTGAAATGATCAAGCTCGCGCTCTCTGTCTCTCTGTCTCCCTCTCTCTCTCTCTCTCTCTCGTCTCTCTATCTCTCTCTCTCTCTCTCTCCTCTCTCCTCTCTCCTCTCTCTCTCTCTCTCTCGCCATTTTCTAATTTATCAGCTGGCAAATCATTGTATATTGTATATTAATGAATTTCATTGTATATTAATGAACTAGCACTAGAAATTATTGATAAGGGAAGACACGGTTTTCCTTTTTTTTTTCTTTTTTTTTTTTAACTGTCCCAACTTCTGCGCCACCTCAGAGGCAGTGCACCAACGCCGCTCATTCTGACACCCCGTCCACAGCCACAGCCCGGTCGGCCCCGCCGCAGCCCCGGCACCGGCAATCCACAGGGAGCAGTCAATGTCAAGCCGTCAAGAGGCAACCCACCGGAGGAGACACTGCACTGCTGCCGAGTCACTTCAGTGGTTGTTCAGTGGCGCCTGTTCTGATCTAACATACGCAGGACACCACCTACTAAGCCCCCTACTGACGACAATAATTGCTTAGTCGCGAAGCCGGCGTGAGTGAGCTCTCCCTCCGGAGGGCGCCACCACGTCCGTCCAACGACAGCCCCCATAGACTCGCTCACACCGGTGACCCCGACGGAACTAAACCAAACCACAGACGTGGAGAAGACATCGAGATTGAGGTCACCATGAGAGCAGGGCATGAAGGGCCACAGAATTTGAGACTTTTTTTTTAATGCTGATCGATGAGAATGAGGATGATTAAGATGATGCTACGGATTTCCATTTCGGTCTGAGACTACATGACAGGGCTGTACTCTACGCTTCCTTTCATAATATATCCCGGCGTCAACCAGGCCCGAGAGATACAGGCACCTGCAGTGTTGGTCAGGAATTTGAGCAACACTCTCAGAAACGCATCCATTAAGTGGATGAAACTCGACTGTGTGGTCCCAGTCTTCCCAACTGAGTCCGCAGCAAACTCAACTCTGGGTAGGAGCCGGTCGGGGCAGAAAAACCCACATGACTCTGATGGGATTCGAACCCACGACCTCCCAGCCGGGAGTCCGCGACGCTAACCACTTCGCCATGGCGGCTGGTCACGGTGTCACTTTTGACTTGATTGAATTATTTATATTGTTATTTGCAGATGACATCGTCTTGCTCTCTGAAACTGTCGTAGGATTACAAACCAATTGAATAATTTGCATTCTGCAGCATGTAGACTGGATTTGAAAGTAAACATGGGTAAATTAAACATTATAGTTTTTCGAAAGGGTGGTTTCTTAGCATCACGTGAAAGGTGGTTGTATGGAAGTTCGCAAATGTCGGTGGTAAATGCTTACAAGTACTTGGGCATATATGTTTCAATAAAACGTAGCTTTACGTTTGCCTGTCATGATCTTGTTAACAGAGGAAAGCGTGCTGTCATAGCTATTTTAAGCTTGCTTTATAAATTTGAAAGTGTTTCGGTTAAATTATTTTTTTTAATTGTTTGATGCACAAGTGCAGCCTATTGTACAGTATGGGGCTGAGATTTGGGGATAGGATAAAGGTCATGAAATTGAAAAATTACATTTATTTGCTATGAAACGCTTTTTGCATGTGGATAGACAAACCTCCTAATGACTTGGTTTATGGTGAGCTTGGCAGATATCCCATTTATGTAAATTCATACGTTAAATGTATTAGTTGTTGGCTTAAGCTCGTGCGTATGGGAGAACACAGATTACCTGCAAAAGCATACAAAGTATTGTTTGATTTAGATTCTCGAGGTAAATCAACTTGGGCAACTTCTGTTCGTAAATGTCTTTGTAGTTATGGGTTTTCGTTTGTTTGATTAGAACAGAGTGTTGGATGTGTTAAAACATTTTTGGTTTGTTTTGAGCAGAGAATAATTGATTGTAACTTGCAAGACTGGAATAGTCATATTAAAAAACAGTGAGAGATTTTCTTTGTTTCGATTTCTAAAGTCAAATCGGTAATGGAAGCGGAACCTTATCTGTCGATGAATATTAATAGTTTTGTCATATCTGCATTAACTAAGTTTAGATTCAGTGTATCTGATATTGCTGTAGACAGGCAACGTTACAATGTTCATACAGAATTAACTGTTTTATGTCCATTGTGCAAGTCTGCCCCAGAGAACGAACTTCATTTTCTATTTGTTTGTCCGCTGCTTACAGATTTAAGACAAAAATATTTCCTTTGAAATATTATCGACGTCCATTATTTTTTAGGCTTGTCTTTCTTTTGTCATCAAGAAATGAGAATGTTGTAGGTGATCTAGCTTCATATTTGTATAAATCCTTCAAGAGGAGGAGTTATCTGACTTGAATTTGTTTATATGTGCTTGTATATTAATTGTTGTTACATCAGTTATATGTCAATACCCCCTTCAAATG
The DNA here is from genome assembly GCA_018398815.1 of Conus ventricosus. Lineage (NCBI taxonomy): Eukaryota > Metazoa > Mollusca > Gastropoda > Neogastropoda > Conidae > Conus > Conus ventricosus. Next base: position 29,305,271 of record CM031623.1, read on the forward strand.
GGGCTGTGGCCTTTCTTGAATAAATTATCGTTATCGTTATCGTTATCGTTATCTCTCTCTCTATCTCTCTCTCTCTCTCTCTCTCTCTCTCTCTCTCTCTCTCTCTCTCTCCTATCTCTCTCTCTCTCTCTCTCTCTCTCTCTCTCTCCTTGTGGTAGCTTTGATATTCTATTGAAAAATAGCTGCCGTGGCGAAACTGGTAAGCGTCGTGGTCTCCTGGATGTGAGGTCATGGGTTCGATTCCCATCTAAGACATTTATTTGTGGGATTTGTCTGCCTCTTCCAGCGCTTACCCAGAGTTGAGTTTGCTATGGGCTCAGCCGGGAAGACTGGCACCACACACACTCGCGCATGCGCGTGTTCACACACACACACACACACACACACACACCACACACACACACACACACCACACACACACACACACATGGACGCATGGAAGCACGCACGCACACACACACACACTCTGTGTGTGCGTGTGTGTGCGTGTGTGTGTGTGTGTGTGTGTGTGTGGTGTGTGTGTGTGTGTGTGTGTGTGTGTGTGTGTGTGTGCGTGTGTGTGTGTGTGTGTGTGTGTGTGTGTGTGTGTGTGTGTGTGTGTGTGTGTGTGTGTGTGTGTGTGTGTGTGGTGTTTTATCCGGAAACTCTACATGGTAGAACAGCAGATCCTGTCTGAGTTTCGCTTGAGGCCAGCCTGGCTCTCCAACGCGTGAAAATAAGGCACCACTCTGTCAAAAAACAACAAAGATCCTCTTCACTCGTGAAAATAAGGCACCACTCTGTCAAAAACAACAAAGATCACTTCAGTGATGAGCTCCATTCAGTAAGATTAAACACAGCTCCTCAGAAAACATGAAAGATCAACCTAAATCGTGCCAGGCATTACATCCAGTGAAGAGAAAACCGAATGATACGACATGGGTTCTCAAAGAACAGTGCCGTGAACTGAACAGGTAGAAGCGTTACCATCGTCTGTGCGAAAATAGGGGTCAGATGTTAAGACAGGCTTGAAACGTGACCACAGACAACATAAAAGCAACACCTGCAACAGCCACTCACCTGGTGCCAGACCTTGTGGACAGGGGGACCCGACCCCTCCGATGCCAGACATTGAGTGCAAATGCCTCACAGGCCAGGTAGGACAACAACTGAGCGCGTGTTCTTAACGTCTTGTCTTAACGATTTGTCTGAACACTTTTCATCAGGTAAGATAACAACTGTGTGTATATTTATAAAGCATTTATTATTCCCCATTCACCCTCTCAAGCACATACTGTTAGTTAGGCAGAATTATCTGCCATGCAGATACGAAAGCTTATCTCCCCCTATTTTTTCGATCTAAGACATAAGAGCAAGCTTTGTTTATAATTCAATTATTAGAGATTATCTTTTTTTATTTTCTACTTTCACAAGAAAATGTAGCTTGTTTGCTCTTTCATGATTTTCTTTTGCTTCTTAGGTGACAACCTTTGGGTTGTTGTTTGTTGTTGTTGTTTTTAAACTCAACAAAACTACTACGGTGTTGCACACCAGCCTTTTTCTGGGATAGTGTTCTTCTTAAAACCGAAAAGTCAGAGGAGTCAAGTTACCACTTTCCGCGGTCACTGAGGAGAAACAATCAGGTTTCGAAATACAGTATCTGACCAGCAGTTATATGTTAGTGAGTTTTCTCCCCAATGGAGATTGTCTTCCCCTTGGAGACTATAAGCTTGCTAAAGGCTCATTTTGGAGAAACATTTATTATTCCCCATTCACCCACTCAAGCATATACTGTTAGTTAGGCAGAATTAACTACCACTGCAGTTATGAATGCTTATCTCCCCCTATTTCTCCAATCTAAGACATATACAGCAGGTTTTGTTTTATTATTGAATATTTCTTGCAGTCGTTGCAACATCAAGCTGCTCTGTAAGTTGCTGGAATGGTGCTGGTGCTGGGTTACTTATCCTTGGAATTTATTAGTCTATTGTGTGTGTGTGTGTGTGTGTGTGTGTTAAAGACATAAGTGCGATTTGTATGATCAGTCAGGTGAGATAACAAACAAAGTGTGTACCCTGAACATTTGTGTGATTTGTATGAAAACCTCTCAGTCAAGTGATGACAATAACTGATATGTATTTCTGAACATTGTGTGGTTTGTATGAAACCTCTCAGTCAAGTGAGACAATAACTGAATATGTATTCTGAACATTGTGTGGTTTGTATGAAAACCTCTCAAGTCAAGTGAGAGAACAACTGAATATGCAATCTGAACTTTTGTTGTATCATTTATACGAACACCTCTCAGCAGGGCAAGAGAACAACTGAATGTGTACTCTGAACGTCTGTGTGGTTTGTATGAAACCTCTCAGTCAGGTAAGATAACTGAATGTGTGTACTCTGAACGTCTGTGTGGTTCGTATGAAAACCTCTCAGCCAGGTAAGATAACAACTGAACATATATTCTGAACGTCTGTGTGGTTTGTATGAAACCTCTCAGTCAGGTAAGATAACAACTGAATGTGTACTCTGAACGTCTGTGTGGTTTGTATGAAACCTCTCAGCTAGGTAAGATAACAACTGAATTGTGTACTCTGAACGTCTGTGTGGTTCGTATGAAAACCTCTCAGCCAGGTAAGATAACAACTGAACTTATATTCTGAACGTCTGTGTGGTTTGTATGATAACCTCTCAGTCAGGTAAGATAACAACTGAATGTGTACTCTGAACGTCTGTGTGGTTGTATGCAACCTCTCAGCTAGGTAAGATAACAACTGAATGTGTACTCTGAACGTATGTGTGGTTTGTATGAAACCTCTCAGTCAAGTAAGATAACACTGAATGTGTACTTGAACGTCTGTGTGGTTTGTATGAAACCTCTCAGCTAGGTAAGATAACAACTGAATGTGTACTCTGAACGTCTGTGTGGTTTGTATGAAACCTCTCAGCTAGGTAAAGATAACAATGATGTGTACTCTGAACGTCTGTGTGGTTTGTATGAAACCTCTCAGTCAGGTAAGATAACAACTGAATGTGTACTCTGAACGTCTGTGTGTGATTTGTACGAACATCTCTCAGCTAAGTAAGTGAGTCTGTAGTGTGAACATCTCTTTCATTTGTAGGGACATCTCGCAAGGAGGTAAAAGTATGTCTAACCCGGACTTGTACCACTTGTTATCAGGTATGTTATTGTGTTGGCAATGCAGTCCCAGAGGACAATGCTTGATGCGCCAAGTGAGGTTTCTCCTAGGGTTGTGAACAAACGCCTGGTGTGGCTGTGCAACCCAATTCTGGAGTGACAGTCTGTTGCAGTTGCAGGACGTCTGCACCAACTCACCAATTCACAGGTGAACTGTCTTTATCAGTAACTGGAGGTCAGGTAACACGAAACATGATTTCCATGACAACACTGTTGCCAGGTAAAGTAGACATATAAAGAGGCATTGTTGTTGTCAGGTAAAGTAGACATATAAAGAGGCATTGTTGTTGTCAGGTAAAGTAGACATATAAAGGGCATTGTTGTTGTCAGGTAAAGTAGACATATAAAGAGGCATTGTTGTTGTCGGGTAAAGTAGACATATAAAGAGGCATTGTTTCGAGGAGAGAGTGATTTATATCAACACAGTGATATTTAGGTGACATTGATATGTATACACCAATGCTACCGAGTGAGAATGATGTGTATGACCACATGGTCACCATGCGAGGCTGATATTGTGTTGCCCACATGTTTGCCTGGTGAGGTAGGTTTGTGTAATAAGCAATGTGTTAAGACTGACATGTGTAAAACACTCTTTGCATGGAGACTGACATGCTGAGTAAATAAGTAGAGAGGAAAACACGTGCAGACAAACAATTCCTCTCTCATTAAAACATGTATGGTGTGAGCACATTGTTTAGATGAGGTTGACATGCATGGTCATATTTATAACAGTGAGGTTGACATGTATGAACATATATTCTCACGTGAGATTGTGTGTGTGTCTGTGTGTGTGTGTGTGTGTGGTGTGTGTGTGTGTGTGTGCGTGCGTGCACGCGCGCGCGCGTGCGTGCGTGCGTGTGTGCGTACGTACGCGCGCGCATATGTATGTTATATATATATATATATAATATATTATATATTATATATATATATATATATATATATATATATAAAATCAGAGTTAAAAAGCCACTCAGAACGTAAAAAAGTGCTCGACCATGTAGGGAGCGACATACTAGTTAAAAATAGGATTTTAAAATGGAAGAATTAAAAACCTACAAACTTGTTTCAAGCTAAAACGCTCTCATCAGGATATACAATTTGGGCACGCCACCGGTGTTATGTATTGTGGTGTGTGGGCGTGTGAGCTCTGTGCGTGCGGCACGTGGCCTGCCGGTTTTTTTTTTGGGGGGGCGCGTTCAGGGGGGACGTGCCACGGAATGGTGCATTGACAAAGATTTCCATTTATGCCTGCAATTGTTTATCATTTCTACTTTAGAGTTCAGGAATGCTAGATGGGGTTTACATAATATCAGCCACTTTTCTGTAGTACATAAGTTGCATTTTTTAGAAATGTTGTTGTATGGTGTTGCTCTTTTTATAATTTTCCATGATATGTTGTAATCTATTTTCTTATTTTTAAGCTTCCAAATATATTTACTTAATGTCGCTCCCTACATGGTCGAGCACTTTTTACGTTCTGGGTGGCTTTTTAACTCTGATTTTATTGATTGCTCCTCACGTTGAGCACTGTGGCCTAGCAGAATCTAATTTAAAATGGAGAGAATTAACTTTGGGTAGTCCACCAAAAATATACCTTTTTCCAATCCACAACTTTACATGAAAAAACTCATAGAACAGACTGAAATATTTGTGCGCAACATGAGGTGGAAAGCGTTTTTCTTTTTGAACCCAGATGCCAAAAAGGAAGATAAAAACTTATGGTTTTAAGTCATGGAGATCGCCACCTATAATAGAGGAAATGAAACCTTTTGAAGAAAGTATGAAAAAACTAATAGCTAACATTGAATTCAGAAAACCACATAATAATTTCCAAACAACATTGAATAATAACATAAAACAAATCCAGAATGACAAAAAATATTCATAAAGGCGGACAAGACAAACAATTTCTATAAAATGGAAACTAATGAGTACTCTCAACTCCTCAACAAAAATATTCAGAAAAATTATTTTTAAAAAAGCTGATAAGACCACATATGACAACATCTGCAAAAAAGAAAAAGAACTTGTGCACCAGATGGATTTAGGTGATAGGATAGAAGCAACAGCAATAAAAGAAGCCTTTATAACCCTTAAAGACCACAAACCTAACTTTCTCAACAACCCTACTTGTAGACTGATAAACCCATCAAAATCTGAATTAGGCAAAATTAGTAAAAAGATCCTGGAAAAAGCAATAGAGGACATAAAAACAAACACTGAATACAATATCTGGAAAAATAGTTACGAAGTTATCCAATGGTTTAAAGAACTGAACAAACAGAAAAATACAGTGTTCATTACTTTTGACATAGTGGACTTCTACCCTTCCATTGATGAGGAATTACTCACTAAAGCACTAAGATTCGCCAACAAATATACAAATATAACAGATTCTGAGATGGAAATCATTCTCCACACTAAGAAAAACTCTTCTCCATAGCAACAGTGAAACTTGGATTTAAAAAAAAACAGCAGAAATTCACATTCGATGTCACGATGGGATCTTATGATGGAGCTGAAACGTGTTGAATTAGTTGGACTTTTCATGTTGTCTCATATACAGAAAATACTTGGTAAACAGGTTGGCTTATACAGAGATGACGGTCTTGCCATGTTAAACAATAAACCAAAAACCATTGAAAACAAGAAAAAAGAACTTTGTAAAATTTTTCAAGCCATAACCTAAAAATCACAGTAGAAGCCAACAAAAAAACAGTAAATTATTTAGACATAACATTAGACCTTAAGGATCATACATACAAACCATATAAAAAAAACACCTGTCTATGTAGACATCAATAGTAACCATCCACCCTCCATCTTAAAAACCATACCTAATGGTATAAACAAAAGATTATCTAAACTGTCATGCAATGAGAAAGAATTTAACAGTGCAGCAGGTGAATACCAAGAGGCGCTGACAAAAAGTGGCTACAACTACAAATTACAATATAACCCAGATAAAACATGAACAGCAACAGGAAAAACAGGAAAAGAAAAATTATATGGTATAACCCTCCATATGATGGAAGAACAAAAACTAACGTAGGAAAAGAATTCCTCAGAATCCTTAAAACATCATTCCAAAAGAACATGTACTATCTAAAATATTCAACAAAAATACCGTCAAGCTATCATACTCGTGTATGCCCAACCTTAAAAATATAATTGATTCTTCCAATAAAACCAAAAACAACACAACCAAAGAGGGTGATGAAAGGATATCTTGTAATTGCACAAAAAAAGACCAGTGCCCTCTGAACAATAAATGTCTCTACAAACAACATTGTGTACCAAGCTACGGTAACAACAGACAGTGATAAAGAAACATACACAGGGATCACGGCAAACCATTTTAAAACCAGATATGCAAACCATAAACAGTCTTTCAAAAATGAAAAATATTAAAAAACCAAACAGAATTAAGTAAATATATTTGGAAGCTTAAAAATAAGAAAATAGATTACAACATATCATGGAAAATTATAAAAGAGCAACACCATACAACAACATTTCTAAAAAATGCAACTTATGTACTACAGAAAAGTGGCTGATATTATGTAAACCCCACCTAGCATCCCTGAACTCTAAAG
>CM031623.1:29319550-29332050 GCA_018398815.1 Conus ventricosus
AAAAATGTAATGTTCATTTCAGCAATGACTTAAATTCAGAAAAATGCCTTCCTTTCAACTGAGTCATTACTAAAAATTTATTGGGAAGCTTATCTTACAGCAAAGCTATCTTGGAAACAACATATAGATACTTGACATAAAGAAAAAAAACCTGTACACTTTCTCAAAATCATCAACAAGCAGACTTGTGGGAAATATCCGTCCACATTCGTCTGTCTTTGGTAGATCAGAAATTACATAAGCACAAGAACTTTTTTTCGCACCAATGCACCTACTTAAAAAGCTCCCAAAAATATCAACGTAAACGGTTAAAAATGGCCTTAGGTCTCCGATACATGTTTCATGCATTCGAACTTACAGTAATAGCTCAAGATTTAACCCTTTGATGAAAACAGGAAAGTTGCGTGGAGTAATTTTATAGATAGAGAGAGATATATAGATACAGATACAGATATATAGGAAGCATATTCGTTGGGAGTAATTTGCATCCGGAGATACTGTATAGATCAGACCCTGACTTTCCAAATGGGCAAAGTCCCTTTCATCTCAGGTGACTCTGACATCTTACGTATCTGATGCCATTAGGGACCCTGATCTTTAACTAAGTATAGATTCTCCACATATCAGACCTTTTTTTTTCCAACTCCAGTTCGGGAGCTTCAAAGAGCTAAGGTTTACACCGGTCATTCATATCTAAAAATGGAAAATTAAGTAAATGAAAAGAAAAAACACTGATGATATGAAGCTATTTAACAGATCATGTCAAATCCCACATTGAAGACAAATATCATGCTCTCTCTCTCTCTCTCTCTCTCTCTCTCTCTCTCTCTCTCTCTCTCTCTCTCTCTCTCTCTCTCTCTCTCTCTCTCTCTCTCTCTCTCTCACACACACACACACACACACACACATCTCTCTCTCTCTCTCTCTCTCTCTCTCTCTCTCTCTCTCTCTCTCTTTATATACATTATATAAATATATATATATATATATATATATATATATATCCATTCATTGATCCATTGACCCATGTATGCATGTATGCAAGCATCCATCAATCCATCTATCCATACATAAATATACATACATATACATATATTTTATATATATTTATATTCATATATATATAGATAGAGTGTGCGTGCATGTGATCTGGGAATCTCATGAAATGCAGGACACTATCTCCATCCCGCCTACTACACTTTCCCCCTTTCCCTTCCTTTTTGTCCCCTCCTTTTCCCCTCCACCCTCTTCCATTACTGTGCCCCTTTCACCTGTTGTGCCCCCCTTCCCCCCCCCCCCCCCCCCCCTAGGTTTCCCCTACCCTTGGTTACTTGAATGACGTCTCCTGGGGCAGCAGGGGACAGCTGAATGTGGGTCTCTGTGAGAGAGAGACTTGCGAGATCGAGTATGAATGTCGTGAATGTGGGAGTCCATCGTCTTCACCCCTCCATCCCGCCTACTACACTTTCCCCCTTTCCCTTCCCTTTTGTCCCCTCCTTTTTCCCTCCACCCTCTTCCATTACTGTGCCCCTTTCACCTGTGCCCCCCTTCCCCCCCCCCCCCCCACCCCCCCAGGTTTCCCCTACCCTTGGTTACTTGAATGACGTCTCTGGGGCAGCAGGGGACAACTGTACATACATGCATATACACACAGATTAATGTATGATTGAGAAGCAATCAGGTTCAACATTTTTTATACCGGACTGAGAAATTTGAAAAATGTTTCTATCTTGGACAAACCATGTCAATCTTTCCGTCAGAACTTACTTCGATTCTTATGGCGTCAAACAATTACGTCTCAAATTTTTGAAAAGATATAGTTCAAATCCTTTACTGTGTTGAATCTAGAACAGTTCTTCAAGCATTGCGGTCTTTGAAATCACACACACACACACACACACACACACACACACACACACACACACACACACACACACACACACACACACACCACAAACACACACACACACACACACACACACACACGCTCGCACGCAGCACGCACGCACGCACGCACGTACGTACGCGCGCGCGTGCGCGCACGCACGCACGCACACACACATACACACACACACACACACACACACACACACGCGCGCGCGCGCGCGCGCGCGCACACACACACACATGCTCTACTTCAACAAATGCTTGTGCATGTACAATCTAATAAATGGAGCAGCCGGAAGAAAATCATTGAAAGCTTTGTGATCAATAGCTACAGACATACACTTAAACTGTTTCTTCCCAGACCTCGAAGTCATCTTTATAGATCAAGTTTTCTGTGTTCTGGAGGGACCGCATGGAATGATTTGCCCTCCCCATAAAATGATGTCCCTCAAAACAGACCTCTAAAAAAGCACTAAAAATGCAACTGATGGAAACTGCGCAACAAAGTCATTTCCATCGATACGATCTCTCTCTCTCTCTCTCTCTCTCTCTCTCTCTCTCTCTCTCTCTCTCTCTCTCCTCTCTCTCTCTCTCTCCTCTCTCTCTCTCTCTCTCTCTCGCTCTCTCTCTCGGGGGCATGACGGGTAATGGCGTCCGGATAGCAGCGTTTGTATACTGATGCAAGGAATGTTGCTTTATACGGTGTTGTTTTGAACTGTTTCAAGTTGGTATTCTTTGCAATGGTACAGTAAGAAAACCCGAGTAATCGAAACTAAGTGACAATGGTGGACTTGTTGATGTGGAGGGCCGCTATCGGCATATTTTGTGGTAGATTGAATGCCAGGTCAAAGTTCACCGGAAAGAAGGATTCTGGTTTCGGACAGGGAGCAGTGACACGGACAGTGAAACGATGATAACTTCTGCTGATGTTATTGTTATATTTGTACAGTGCTGGGCGATCATCGCTCTTTATTAACACTTTGTGCAACAATGTGTCCAAAATGCTGCCAACAGACAATGGACTGTTTACAGAAAGTGTAAACATGAAAGGGACTATGTCATGTGCTGAATATTTCATGTGTGTCAACACCGGTATGTGTCAGTGGGACACGCACGTGCAAGTGCCTGTCCTTGCTTTTGGGGTCGTGCACGCCGTGTTCTCACTGCGTAAGCTGCTGCTTTGCGGTGACGTGGAGACGAACCCGGGCCCCAACCCTGACGGACAGGTGCACCGGAAAAAGAAAATGCGGTGGCGAATACTACGACAGGACAAGACGACTTGATGGAGAGAATTATGCAAACCATACAACAACAGTTTCAGCATCAGACAACAGTGATCAGGAATGATCTCAGTGTAATAAAGATGAATTAAGTCAAGTGAAACAACATGTGAGGAGATCAACAGAAGATGTGACAGACTTGAAGCTGGCCATAGACAGTTGACAGAAACTGTGACTGACATGACGTCAGACATACAACACTTGTTTGCGGTGTCGGATGACAGAAAAGAAGAGACGCAGGAACTGACTGAAACACTCGAGGAAATCAAAGAAGAGGTCAAGAAACTAAAAATAGATACGGACAGACTCGAGGACTTCTCACGCAGAGACAATTTACGCTTCTTCGGGATTCCCCAGAAACAAGCCAGCGAGACGTTCGACACATGTGCCAAAGCAGTGGTTGATATTCTAAACAGAACTAATGATGACAGACGATGGACAGATGACGACATAGAGCGAGCTCACCGGATAGGATATGCACGTGAGGGTCATACAAGACCTATGATAGTCAAATTTAGAAGTTGGAGAGACAAAATGTCGCTGTTAACGAACAGAAACACACGACAACAACTACAGGAACAGGGAGTGAGAGTGGCTAATGACTTTTCCAGAGCGCAAGCCCAAATAGCTGCACAAGCTAGGCGGGAAGGAAAGAGGGCGTTCTTTAAGAAAGGTCAGCTAGTCATAGGCCTTCGATTGCCAGATCCCCGAACATATGCCCAGGTGGTGGAAGTGGGGAGGACTGCAGTACTGACAGAAGTGTAAAACCTAATGCTGGCAGGATAAATGTCCAGAACACTACAGTTCTGAATGAGAACGACCGACGCACTGAAACCAGTCGCCATGCCATGACAACACCACGAGTCGGGGCGAGGAAAAAACGTTGACAGTAGGGGTTCTTCCCCTGCTTCTGTGCATGGCAGTCGGCCCACCCAGAGTCAACTGCGGCGTGACGATGGTGACGGGAGTGGTGGACACGTCCCTCGCAGCTACACGAAGACCAGGCGGTACGGAGCAGTGACAACCAGCGGGGATTCCCCGAGTTGTGTCACTGGAGGACACCGTGGCACAGACGCACGTGCACCCGTGGAGGGCACGCATCGAGCAAGCAGGCAGGAATTCAGACGTACCTGGGTAACCGGCCAAGCAGGACTGCAGCTTCGGGTCGTGGCAGGGGGACAGGCGATGGACTGAATGACAGGAGCCTGCGCTCAGGCGCCGCGAGGAAACCATAGGACAGGCTCGACCATTCAACTCCGTGGACATTTTTAAACTATAATGTTGAAAACTTATTCAAGAAATTGAGTGACCTCTCTTTTATGAATTATGTGAATAAATTTGATTTTGTTACCCTTACCGAACTTTTCTTGATGCATCATTTGATTATAGTAATGTTTTTTCTGATTACTTGAAGTTTCATGTGCCAGCGAAAAAAAATGTCTCATCATGGGAGGAATTCAGGAGGGGTGTTGCTATTGATAAGAAAGACTTTACAGAAAAATGTGAAAGAAATAAAGCTTGACTGCGACAACGTTATTGCTGTAAAAGTAGATAAACATGTGTTTGGCATCGACAAAGATGTTATATTAGTTGCTTGCTATATTGTCCCGGAAGGAGCCCCTCATACAATGACAAATTGATGAAGGATGGTGTTCTGTTAATGGAAGAAGCCCTATTGCAACAGTTTGAGAAAGAAATGGATGAACTCTATTTTGTGGTAACAGGTGATTTAAATGCCAGAACAGGACACAGACAAGTTGAAAATGAAATAATGGCAAACTATGGTAGCAGTGTAGAGGATGCTGACATAGATGACAACAGTTGTAGACGTAGTTCTAAAGATTCAACCGTTAATAATTTTGGTAAAACATTGTTGAACTTTTGTTTCATGTTCGATTTGAGTATTTTAAATGGTTTTTGTAATGGTGATAGTGAGGGTGAATATACTTTTGTGTCTTCCAATGGTTGCAGTGTAATCGATTATTTTCTGATTCACACTGATTTGTTATCAAATTTTGATTTACGAGTTGGTGACTGTATTTACTCATGGCACCTACCAGTTGAGGTAATATGGAGAGGTGACTGCTGTCATTCGGAGGATAAGCATTTACGACAGCAAGGTGAAGAAAAAATCATATGGTCAGATGAAAATGCAAATATGTACAAAAAGGAACTTGAATGTGATGAATTTCAACAGACTTTGCAGAAAGCCTGTCAACTATTAGATACTGATGTGAATGAGGGTCTTGATAAATTTGTCAGTGCTTTGTGTGGGGCTGCTGCTTGTATGGTTAGAGTTATTGGTAGAGGTGACAGAAAATGTAACGATTGGTTTGATGATGACTGCAAACGAAAGAAACAAGAAGTTAAAGATTACTGAAAAGATTCCAGAGATGCAAAATAATTAAGGACAAAAATGCGAAAAGAGAAGAATACGCTTTAGCTCGAAAAGATTACAATACATTAAGGAAAATAAAGGAACATGAGTTTGAAGAAAATAGATTAAAGAAACTAAGGGATTCTGTTGATGATTCGAAGACATTTTGGGCATTAATAGATCTGTTAATAAAAAACGCTTTGTTTATAACGAGATCTCAGTACAAAATTGGTACGATCATTTCTGGGGCGTTTTCCATAATTTTGATAGCAGTGTTACAGAAGAAGATGCAAACTTGGTGGAGGAAGAGGATGAAATTGAGCCATTATTTAACAATCAGATATCCAGAGAAGAAGTTGTTGCTGCTATTAATCATTTAAAGGCAGGAAAGAGCGCAGGACCAGACAAAATTATAGCGGAAATGCTAAAGCATGCAAACTCAGCTGTAATCGATTTCCTTGTCCATTTATTCACCAAACTTTTGAAAATAGCACTTTTCCTCTAGAATGGGCTACATCGATTATCATACCAATACATAAGAAAGGAGATGCTAACAATCCGGATAACTATCATGGAGTAGCACTTACCAGCATTTTAAGTAAAGTCTACACTCACATACTAAATAAAAGATTAACAAAATGGGCTGAAAATGAAGGAAAGATAGTTGAGGAACAAGCAGGTTTTAGAACCAGTTACAGCACCATAGACCATATATTTACACTATACTCACTGGTACAGAAATACTTACTCTGTAATACGAAGCTTTATGTTGCATTTGTTGATTTTAAGAAAGCATTTGATTCTATAAATCACAACGTTTTGTGGAATGTACTTCGTAAAAGTGGTGTGAATGGTAAATTGTATAGAGCCATTAGGAGTATTTACAACTCGGTACTTGCGTGTGTACGTGTCAAGAGTGAGTATTCAGATTATTTCGATTGCCCAAATGGAGTTAAACAAGGGTGTCTGTTGAGTCCGCTGCTGTTTTCTTTTTTCATAAATGAACTAGCAGTGGAGTTATCTAGTAAAGGTAGACATGGTATTCAAATAATACCTGGAGCAGTCGAAATATTTTTGTTACTGTTTGCTGACGATGTTATTCTTTTATCTGGCACAGTTGTAGGTTTACAAAACCAGTTAAATATCTTAAAAGAGGAAGCAGATCGTTTGTGTTTAACAGTTAACATGGATAAGACAAACATTGTGGTCTTCAGAAATGGTGGACATCTTTCTTTACACGAAAGATGGTTTTATGGAAATACAAAAGTTCAAGTATCCAATTCATACAAATACTTAGGAATGATATTTTCAACAAAATTGACGTTAAGTTATGCGTGGGAAGAATCTTTAAGGAAGGGTAAAAAAGGTGTCATTGAATTATGAGATCCTTAAGGAAGCTGAAATGTATTGATTGCAGTATATTTTGGAGAATGTTCGATTCACAGATAGAACCTTTACTTACTTATGGAGCTGAAATTTGGGGGTTGCAAAAAATTCACAGATAGAAAAAGTACACAGTACGCTATAAAGCGTTTTCTTCAGGTACCAATTCATGCATCTAACACTCTTTTATACGGAGAGATGGGCAGATACCTCTTTATATAAGATCTTACGTGAAATGTGTTAGGTACTGGTTGAAAATGTTGAAGCTCCCACAGTCACGTCTGTGCAGACAAGCTTATGATATGATGCTGGTACAAATGGAACGAGGTAAAGAAAATTGGGCTTATAATGTAAAGAAAGTGCTATCAGAACAGGGGTTTGGAGTAGTGTGGATGTCTCAAGGAGTAGGAAACGAACAGCAGTTTATTGCAGAATTTAAGGATAGACTCACTTGTTCTTTTAAACAGAACTGGCATTCTGATATGGAAACCAAAGAAAAGTATCGTTGGTTCTTCTCCTTTAAGAACATATTCCATTCGGAAAAGTTTCTTATGTTATTAAAGATAAATGGCAAAGAAGTTGTTACGCAAGATTCAGGTTGCGAACCGTAGGTTTCAATGCAAACAAAAGATGGTTCGAGTGTGGAACATCCACAGAATCACCATGCCCCGCATGTGGATGTACTATTGATAATAAAAAGCACTTCTTATTTCAATGTAATGCATACAGTGATGTGCGTGCAAAATGTTCCTGTTTTACTCCAGATGTTTGTGAAAGGCAAAATGTTGCTTCTTTGTTATCGTCTGATGACGACTGTATAATCAAGTCAGTCGCTAAATTCATTACAGAAGCAATGAAAATAAGACAAAAGCATTTATAATATTGTATAAAAATATGACTAAAAGCATGTGGAATAGTTTAGTAACATAGTCATCGCTTAAAAGAGTGGATGGTCGAATCAGTCTGTAATATTACATTTTCCTCGTGTGTGTGTGTGTGTGTGTGTGTGTGTGTGTGTGTGTGTGTGTGTGTGTGCGTGCGTGCGTGCGTGCGTGCGTGCGTGCGTGCGTGTGTTGTTGTTGTTGTTGTCGTCGTCGATTTGGTTGTTTTTGTCGTTGTGGTTGTCATTGTTGTTGCTATTGTAATGTTAAAAGGGTACTCGTGTCTGAGAGGATATTCGAAGATTCGGGTCTACTTTTTCCTTTGTTTTGCTTGTTTTGATTTGATTGATCACTGGGAATAACTGTGTAATATCGCTTGTAGTGTAAGAAAGAGGAATGAGTTATTACCACGTTACCCCCTTGTCATAAGACCTTTTGGTAATGACAATAAAATATCAAAGTGTCAAGTGTCTCTCTCTCTCTCTCTCTCTCTCTCTCTCTCTCTCTCTCTCTCTCTCTCTCTCTCTCTCTCTCTCTCTCTATGCGTGCGAGCGTACGTACATGTGTGTGTTCAAAAATATGTACGTACTTTGTCATATTCACTTCACTGTCTGTTTTCATACATGCCAATCTTGTACGTTGTAGTACATTTACACATGTTCCCCAGCCCACCTTACTCATTATAGTTATTCGCATTTTTATTTTAATTTTATTTTATTATTATTATTATTTTTGTTGTTGTTTTGTCTATTATTATTCTTATTTCTTTGTTTTGTTTTCATTTCTCTTCTATTTTCATTTGATGTTCCTCTATGATTACATGATTACATGACCGCTTTGCTTGCTTCTTTGCTTTCTTACATTAATTGATTTCACTGCATGTTGTAGTCCCTACTCAGGGCGAGGACTGGATGTAAAAAAGCACGTCAGTGCTTATCTATTATCCTCGTAAATAAAGAATTTTGTCTTGTCTTGCCTTCTCTCTCTCTCTTCTCTTCTCTCTCTCTCTCTCTCTCTCTCTCTCTCTCTCTCTCTCTCTCTCTCTCTCTCTCTCTCTCTCTCTGCTTGAAGTTCATGTTCCAACAATAGTTTCATTGTTGTTTCATATTTGATATGAGAGTTATGTGTTTGCATGATAGAAATTGTGTGCTTTTAAAAATGTTTTTCGAGCTTGTGGTTATATGTTGTATAAGTTTCTTTCTTGTTTATGAGGGCAGGATGTTTAAAAAAAAAAAAAAAAAGCAGCTGGAAAGCTTATCCTTTAACCCTCAATAAAGATAATTTTGACTTGACTTAACTTCACACACACACACACACACACACACCACACACACACACACACACACAAAACACACACGCATATGCGCGCGCGCGCGCGCGCGCGCGCGTGTGTGTGTGTGTGTGTGTGTGTGTGTGTGTGTGTGTGTGTGTGTGTGTGTGTGTGTGTCGCTCAACAGTGTCTGGGTCTCCGGCAAAGCTCACTAAAAGATAACCGTGAAAGTCCCGTGTTGGTAGATACTCTGTAGTGCGTGGGCGCACTCACATCAATGCGACAAACGAAAGGAAAGACAACAGCTTGCTCTCGGATCATCGACAGATAGGAGTTCTTTCCCTTGCGTACCCAGCGTGTGTTGTGTTCGGAAGGTCTCATCCAGCGGCGGAAGAATTGTGTGCTTCCTACACGAAAAAAACAGCGACGGGAGAAATAAAATAAAAGTGACCATCGACTGCCCACAAGACCTGACGCAGATTTCTTCGGAGACACAGAAACAAGTTTTCCAAAAACTGGGCTTGGCATAGGACATATCAGAGGAAGAATTTCCAGTCAGTTCGAACATTGTTTGTGTAAATACTTGCGGACCTCTTTCAAAACTGAACTTTTTACCAGAAACTGTAATCTCAAATGACATTCTAGTATTTACAGAAACAAAAACAGACAGTGCTTGTGACAGAACTGCAACTGAATTTTTTTGGCAATGAAGGCTTTAAATGCTATTTTAAGCACAGAAAAGAATTAAATGTGAACAAATCAGGAGGAATTATAATTTGTGTTAAGAATACACTTATTGATAAGTGTAATTATGTTCAAACAAAATCAAGATTTGTATCTTGGTGTATATTTGACAAAAAACTTTTCAACACTGATAAGGATGTTCTGCTAGGAGGTGTGTATACACCACCTGAAACCTCACAGTATGCTTCACGACTCTGCTTTGCTGATATAGAAAGAGAGATCGTTGAACTGAACGATAGCAATGATTTTCATGTACTGTTAGTAGGGGACTTTAATGCTCATGTGGGTAATAACAGAGAATTTGTTGACATCGAAGACAACACGGTTGCAGAAATGCTGAAGTCTGATTTACTCATATAGAAAATTATGATTTGAATCCCTCTGCCACACTTAAGAGCAAAGGTATTCCAATCGTCAGAAAATCAGAAGACAAGCACCCAAATAATAATTTTGGCAAAGCTCTTGTTGATATGTGCCGCTCAAACAATTTGTTCTTTCTTAACGGTAGAATTGGTGATGATAGAATGCACGGGAAAATTACAAATATTAAAAGTAAAAGTACTATTGACTATGCAATAGCTGATATTGAACTGTTAACAAAGGTTCATAATTTTAGAGTGCTTGATTTTGATCCAATAATTTCTTATATCCACTGCCCATTGCAAACAACCTTTATCATGGCGAGTGAGTTCCAGCCATGTCAGGGAGTACAACCCCTCCCTTACGGCCAGTGATACAAAGGCAAAGAGCAAAAAAAGAATTGTTTGGCGCAAAGAAAGTGTGTTTGATGGTAGTTTTCATGTAAATGATGACGATGTACTGTTACTGAATAACATGACCAATTCTGATGTGAATGAAATGTACGAGACAATGAATACCGTTATTTTTAACACTTGTGATAAATGTAGCATGACCAAATCACAAACTTTAAAACCTAAAGCAACTCCAAAACCCAAATTAGGAAACAATAAGGATTGGTTTGACCAAAGCTGCGAACAAGCAAGGGCAAGATACAATAAACACAGAAATGCATACTTGAACAACAAGAATAATAAGGACCTTGAACAGGAAATGAAAATGGCAAGTAAGCAGTACAAAGGTACTATTAGAAAAGCTGAAAAAAGATACAGAAAGACTTTGGTTAAGGACTTAAAAAAGATGAAGTCACATGACCCCAGACGCTACTGGTCCATTATAAATAACAAGCAGAAAGAATCTGCGACCGTGCCCGGCCTACAGACACTAAAGGATCATTTTGAACAATTATCTAAAACAAGGACCAACGACCAGTCAACACTTCACCAACAAGAAGAAGTTGATAGACGCATAGAAGAATTTATTGAATCAGAACAGGCAAAAACAATCTTAAATAAGAAATTTACTGAAGCTGAACTTTACTCTGTAGTTAAAAAGTTAAAGAACAACAAAAGGCCTGGAATTGATAGGATCATTAATGAAACCATCTACCATACATTTCAAAACTAAAACTATTTTGGTGTGTTCTGTTTAATAAAATACTTACAAGCGGTACCTTGCCGGATGATTGGGTAACTGGAATTATCATCCCAATTTACAAACATAAGGGAGACAAAAGTGATCCGAAAAATTATAGAGGCATCATTCTTCTATCATGTAGTGCTAAATTCTTCACTGCTGTACTGAATGAAAGACTTACTGCTTTCTCTGAAGCCCTACATATCTTCTCTGAAAATCAAGCTGGTTTCAGACCCAATCATTCCACTATTGATCATATCTTTGTACTAAAATGTTTGAATGATATTATGAGACATAGAAAAAAGAAATTGTTTTGTGCTTTCGTAGATTATGAGAAAGCCTTTGATAAAGTATGGCATACAGGATTGTGGATTAAACTCCTCTCTTGTGGTATTGGTGGAAAGTTGTTTGATATTATCAGAAATATGTATGAAGGAATTGTTTCATGTGTTGCCTCAAATGGTGAAATGTCAGACTCATTCGCTATTCTCCAAGGCGTCCGCCAAGGTGAAAACCTATCTCCCCTTCTGTTTGCCTTTTATGTAAATGATCTAGAAATGTATATGAAACAGAAAGGTTGCTCCCAGTAGATATGGGACTGGACTTTGACGACAGAATGTCTAATTACCTTAAACTTATGTTAATCCTATATGCTGATGACACAGTGATATTTTCTGACTCCGAAGACAATCTTCAGAAGGCACTTAATGTACTGCAATCATATTGTGACACGTGGAAAATAAGTATCAATTGTTCAAAAACAAAGGTAATGATCTTCTCTGGTTAAAAAAAGCAATTATCATTATCCTTTTATACTTGGTGGAAATACTCTAGAACATGTTACTTGCTTCAAATACCTCGGAATTACGTTTAATTTTAATGGAAACTTCAATCTAGCGGTGAAAGAGTTAAAAGATCAAGGCAGACGTGCAATGATGACTTTGCTGCGTAAAAGTAGACAACTCCAGCTACCAATATCTTGCCAGTTAGATCTGTTCAACACACTTGTCAGGCCGATATTAACATATGGCTGTGAAGTCTGGGGTAGCAGTAACACATGTGTCAATATAACTGAATCTCTGCATTTAGAGTATTGTAAATACATTTTGAGACTGAAAAGATGCACGCCCAACTGTTTTGTATATGGTGAAACGGGCCACTTCCCATTGTTTATACACATATAC
>CM031623.1:29337050-29344550 GCA_018398815.1 Conus ventricosus
CAATGGGGGGGGGTGGGCTGAGTCGATGTATGACTGTGAACCAATGGGGGGGGGTAGACAGGTATGACTGTGAACCAATGGGGGGGTAGACAGTATGACTGTGAACCAATGGGGGGGGGGGTAGACGTGTATGACTGTGAACCAATGGGGGGGGTAGACAGGTATGACTGTGAACCAATGGGGGGTAGACATGTATGACTGTGATCCAATGGGGGGTAGAATGTATGACTGTGATACCAATGGGGGTAGACAGGTATGACTGTGAACCAATGGGGGTAGAGATGTATGACTGTGATCCAATGGGGGGAGAGAGGGTAGGGGGTAGACAGGTATGACTGTGAACCAATGGGGGGTAGAGATGTATGACTGTGATCCAATGGGGGGTAGGGTAGATGTATGACTGTGAACCAATGGGGTGGGGTGATGTGTGTGACTGGGTAGGATGCGTGCATGGGGGAGGTGGAACAGGTTGACTGAACCAATGGGGGGTAGAGATGTATGACTGTGAACCAATGGGGGGGTTGACAGGTATGACTGTGAACCAATGGGGGGTAGATGATGTATGACTGTGAACCAATGGGGGTGGAGATGTATAACTGTGAACCAATGGGGGGTAGAGATGTATGACTGTGAACCAATGGGGGGGGGGGGGGGGGGGGGGGGTAGGGATGTATGACTGCACGAAATCGGTGGTCTGCTCTGGCCCAGTGGACAGTAAGCACGACCTGCCCCTCACTGACCACAACCGTCCCTTACTGGTGCTAGCCTGGCGTGCCTCTGCAGAGGTCGCCACCAGAATCCTGTCCCCTGAATGTGCCCATAGGGACAGCGTGGACACCACCACCTGAACGTGCCCATAGGGACAGCGTGGACACCACCACCTGAATGTGCCCATAGTGACAGCGTGGACACCACCACCTGAATGTGCCCATTGTGACAGCGTGGACACCACCACCTGAATGTGCCCATAGTGACAGCGTGGACCCCACCACCTGAACGTGCCCATAGGGACAGCGTGGACACCACCACCTGAACGTGCCCATAGGGACAGCGTGGACACCACCACCTGAACGTGCCCATATGGACAGCGTGGACACCACCACCTGAACGTGCCATAGGGACAGCGTGGACACCACCACCTGAACGTGCCCATAGGGACAGCGTGGACACCACCACCTGAATGTGCCCATAGGGACAGCGTGGACACCACCACCTGAATGTGCCCATAGGGACAGCGTGGGACACCACCACCTGAATGTGCCCATAGGGACAGCGTGGACACACCACCTGAATGTGCCCATAGGGACAGCGTGGACACCACCACCTGAATGTGTCCATAGGGACAGCGTGGACACCACCACCTGAATGTGCCATAGGGACAGCGTGGACACCACCACAGCAGGGGCACGGGCTTGCACAGGATCTGAAGACTGAGGTCACTACTAGAGCTAGGTGTAATGAAAGGCGACAGCCGATCGATGAGGAGGATGAAGATGATCCACTAAAGTCACGCAAGTCCATTTAGATCCGGGGACCTGTACAAAAGTAGGTGCTCTTTGCTTCCTTCCCTAGACTTCCCGTGGACAGCCATACCAGAGCGAGGTACAGACACCTACGGTTTTGACAGACAAGTTGAGCAACATTCTCCATTAGGACCTCCACCGTGTCACACGTTCGGTTGTTGTTTTTCCCTCTGAGCTCATAATCACACCCACTCTCAGAAACCAGCGGTCCGCGAACGAACACCCCTGCCCTCCAGTTGCCAGCTCCACAAGAATGGTTCCGATGAGTTGCCTCACTACCACATCCAAAGGGTCAGTTTGGTGACGTAAATCACTTGGCCACGCTGTCTGCGTTTCCCCAGGTGAATGGCCTAATGAACGTTCAGTTGGCCTCAAGATGAGCGTAAGGACATTCTGTTTAAACCCAAAGTCTACAACTGGTGGCTTTTTTTTTTTTTTTTTTTTTTTTGCTGTCCCAACCTCTGCGCCACCTCAGAGGCAGTGCACCCACGCCGCTCATTCCGACACCCGTCCACAGCCACAGCCCGGTCGGCCCCGCCGCAGCCCCGGCACCGGCAATCCACAGCGAGCAGTCAATGTCAAGTCGTCAAGAGGCAACCACGGAGGAGACACTGCACTGCTGCCGAGTCACTTCGGTGGTGTTCAGTGGCGCCTGTTCTGATCTAACATACGCAGGACACCACCTACTAAGCCCCCTACTAACGACAACAATTGCTTAGTCGCGGAGCCGGCGTGAGTGAGCTCTCCCTCCGGAGGGCGCCACCACGTTCGTCCAACGACAGCCCCCATGGACTTGCCGATACCGGTGACCCGACGGAACCAAACCAAGACCACAGACGTGGAGAGGACATCGAAACTGAGGCCACCATGAGAGCAGGGCATGAAGGGCCAAAGAAATTGAGACATTTTTTTATGCTGATCAATGAGAATGAGGATGATGAAGATGATGCTACGGATTTCCATTTCGGTCTGAGACTACATGACAGGGCTGTACTCTACGCTTCCTTTCATAATATATCCCGGCGTCAACCAGGCCCGAGAGATACAGGCACCTGCAGTATTGGTCAGGAAATTTGAGCAACACTCTCAGAAACGCATCCATTAAGTGGATGAAAACTCGACTGTGTGGTCCCAGTCTTCCCAACTGAGTCCGCAGCAAACTCAACTCTGGGTAGGAGCCGGTCGGGGCAGAAAACCCCACATGACTCTGATGGGATTCGAACCCACGACCTCCCAGCCGGGAGTCCGCGACGCTAACCACTTCGCCACGGCGGCTGGTAACTGGTGGCTCTTACTTCAGGCTTTTTCCATTAGCATTTTAAACCCACAGGAATCTTACGTCTGTCACCCTTTTCTTCCGTCAGTTTCTTTTTTTTTTCCTTTCTTTTTTTTCTTTTGTTAATCATCTCGCAGAATTCATAATGTGATGTAGGAAAAAGAAAAACTCGAGGATCAAACGGGGCACAATATTTAACTGACTGATTCCCGCTCTCACTTCTAGCCACCACCTAAACATGAACGGAAAAGAGAAAATACATAACATGGTTTCCTGAAAAATACCCACTCAGAACATCAATGACAATCCCACCAGTGCAAGACATTGATGATATCTGAAATACCATTAGTATGTGGAACTGACCTAAAGGTACCTGCGATGAGCGTCATTTCTAAACTGGATCATATATACTGATCTCAAAGATATACTGTCAACTCCAAAACATTTTTTCCTAGAAACAAATGGTAAATGTCACAGAAATTCAACGAACAAGGAACGCATTTGTAAGTACTATCCGACATTTGCAAAACGTTTGAGAAGTCTGTTTCGTCCTGGCAGTTTCTATGTGAATCATGATAGACTTCTCCTGACCCCACCAGTTGGTGTCTTCATCACTGGCAGTTTCTATGTGAATCATGATAGACTTCTCCTGACCCCACCAGTTGGTGTCTTCATCACTGGCAGTTTCTATGTGAATCATGATAGACTTCTCCTGACCCCACAGTTGGTGTCTTCATCACTGGCAGTTTCTATGTGAATCATGATGACTTCTCCTGACCCAACCAGTTGGTGTCTTCATCACTGGGATCTCACGTGACAGTTTGCAAAGTTTTTTGTTCATACATTTTTTTTCAAGTTAACTATCGACCTGAACATGTGATCTCTCTGTATACAACTTCAGGTTCTCTGTCTGAACATTTCTAGGCTCGTCAACAAAACGCTGCTGAGTTTGTCTTTTATTTATATGCACTGGATGTTTATTTTAAGTAGATTCGCAGGGTTTTCCACACTTCAATTTTTTTTCTCCTCGGTATTTTGACGTATTTTTGTTTCTCTCTCTCTCTCTCTCTCTCTCTCTCTCTCTCTCTCTCTTCTCTCTCTCTCTCTCTCTCTTCTCTCTCTCCTCTCTCTCTCTCTCTCTCTCTCTCTCTCTCTCTCTCTCTCTCCACCACCCGTTCACTTTACAAGGATCCTAGATGAAGGGAAAGTCTCCAGGATTTCCGCGTGTTCAGAACGCGGAGTTTGACACTACTAAGGGCCATAACTGTGTCTGACGTTTCACCTGACCAAACAGAACGATCGTCCTCTGGTGCAGAACTGGGGCTCTTTCAATGTACACCTATCCATGCAGTCTGGACATTCTGTGCCAGTTCTTTCCCCCTTTCTGTAACTCTCTTTTTACGCCGTGAACTGTCTATCGCCTCTGTGGCCCGTTCCCAGCAAACCTGTACACAGTTTTCCACAGTAAAATCTTCACCGTTCCATCCTCTTCGTTGTAATCTGGTAAGGAGGTGGTGACGATGTACAAACTGTCCGGGGTGGAAACAAACTGTCCGGGGTGGAAACAGACTATCCAGGGTGGAAACAGACTGTCCGGGGTGGAAACAAACTGTCCAGGGTGGAAACAAACTGTCCGGGGTGGAAAACAAACTGTCCAAGGTGGAAACAAACTGTCCAAGGTGGAAACAAAACTGTCCAGGGTGAAAACAAACTGTCCAGGGTGGAAACAAACTGTCCGGGGTGGAAACAAACTGTCCAAGGTGGAAACAAACTGTCCAAGGTGGAAACAAACTGTCCAGGGTGGAAAAAAACTGTCCAGGGTGGAAACAAACTGTCCAGGGTGGAAACAAAACTATCCGGGGTGGAAACAAACTGTCCAAGGTGGAAACAAACTGTCCAGGGTGGAAACAAACTGTCAGGGTGGAAACAAACTGTCCAGGGTGGAAACAAACTGTCCGGGGTGGAAACAACTGTCAAGGGTGGAAACAAACTGTCCAGGGTGGAAACAAACTGTCCAAGGTGGAAAACAAACTGTCCAAGGTGGAAACAAACTGTCCAAGGTGGAAAGAAACTGTCCGGGGTGGAAACAAACTGTCCAAGGTGGAAACAAACTGTCCAGGGTGGAAACAAACTGTCCAAGGTGGAAACAAACTGTCCAGGGTGGAAAGAAACTGTCCAGGGTGGAAACAATCTGTCCGGGGTGGAAACAAACTGCCCAGGGTGGAAATAAACTGCCCAAGTCCAGTACAGGAACCGTTTGCCCCTATGGCACTTTAACATGGTTCTTGTTGCATTCGGATGCCTTTCATTTTTATTTCAGCGGGGGTGATAAGTGAAGGGGGAATCCCTGGCTGCCCTCCGTGCGACCTGGTGTTAGGAATTGTAAGAATATGGATAGATCAGTTATCATGCCAAAAGTTCCTATCAATGTTTGAACAGTTGTTCACGCTGCCTTCTTTTTCTCGACAGGATTTCAGTTGCTTGAGCGCTGGTTGCCTTAAAAACACGAGTGTGGTTCGTTGGCCTCTAACAATACACAGTTTAGTCAGCACAATGATTTTTGTTGTTGTTGTTGTTGTTGTTGTTGTGGTTCGTTGGTCTCTAACAATACACAGTTTAGTCAGCACAATGATTTTTGTTGTCGTTGTTGTTGTTGTTGTTGTTGTGGTTCGTTGGTCTCTAACAATACACAGTTTAGTCAGCACAATGATTTTTGTTGTTGTTGTTGTGGTGGTGGTGGTGGTGGTTCGTTGGCCTCTAACAATACACAGTTTAGTCAGCACAATGATTTTTTGTTGTTGTTGTGGTTCGTTGGTCTCTAACAATACACAGTTTAGTCAGCACAATGATTTTTGTTGTTGTTGTTGTTGTTGTTGTTGTGGTTCGTTGGTCTCTAACAATACACAGTTTAGTCAGCACAATGATTTTTGTTGATGTTGTTGTTGTTGTTGTTGTTGTGGTTCGTTGGCCTCTAACATACACAGTTTAGTCAGCACAATGATTTTTGTTGTTGTTGTTGTTGTTGTGGTTCGTTGGTCTCTAACAATACACAGTTTAGTCCGTACAATGATTTTTGTTGATGTTGTTGTTGTTGTTGTGGTTCGTTGGCCTCTAACAATACACAGTTTAGTCAGCACAATGATTTTTGTTGATGTTGTTGTTGTAATCGCAGAACAATCGTTCTCTCTTTTTTTCTCTCCAGATAATTTCAATGAATCGTTCTATATTCCAGACAATGACAGAGTCAAGAGAAACCTGACCGGTTTTTTAAACGTCGTAGAGCTGACTACCAATATGAATGCAAACAACAGTATGACAGTGGAGTATAAGCCATGAGTCTACGACAACAAAAACACATCTTCTGCATGTAACAGGACACTGAAAAACACAGCGTTTGCTTGAAATGATGGCTGATTATCTAGTACAATACACGTGTTGTAGCTGTTACTGAAATAACGAAAATGATTATCAGAGATACTTTAGTATTACCATTGTCAGCGTTAACAGTACATTTTAGATAACAACAAAAGAAACCAAAGATAGAAAATGAGTGAATACAACACACTCTTCAAATTCGATGTTACGGTAATCCGAAGTTCAATGACAACCGACAATACATCAGATTCAGCCACATCAGTCCGGTGACGGGGTGATCGTTTTCTTGAGGACAACATGCTGCCCTACAGCTGCGGATTGAGTGGCAGGTAGAAGGCGTTCTGTCCACACACCATACACATGGCCCTGACCACAGCGGCAGGTAGAAGGCGTTCTTTCCACAGACTATACACAAGGCCCTGACCACAGCGGCAGGTAGAAGGCGTTCTTTCCACAGACTATACACATGGCCCTGACCACAGCACAACTTCTCGTGACTAAGCGTGACGGGAGGGGAAATCTGATTGGGGGTGGACCTTCACGTTCAAGTCCAGAAAGTGAAAACATATCAGCTGCCACATGAAGCTGCACAGAGAAGTTCAGAAGAAAGCCTGAAGGCTTGGGTCGATCCGTAGGAAGGAAACAGCAGGAATGGTTGGCGAGAAGAGAATGGGAGTGAACGGAGGGACGGGCCGTTCCAGGCATTATCAACCGTTTTCAGCCTGCAGAGTGGAAGCTGGGGGACACAACGCTGCTGTTCAAGCTGAGCTGAACGGCATGATGACATCTAAGGGGCGGCGTTTCCCTTCGGAGGTTTGACTTCGCCCGGGGCCAGGAGGACAGCTCCAAAGTAGGTGGCGTCTGTGGACAGGTCGATCTCCGTGTTGTCGTACAGGTTCTGCACCTCCAGGCGATCGCCTTTGCTCAGGTGGGTCACACCTGAAACAGCGGAACAGTAAGGAGCTGAAAGGGAGACATGATCTTGAGAGGGAAAAAAAAAAGATATCCGTGTATGTACGTGCGTGCGTGGTATTAGCAGCAACCAAGCGTGTACCAGAACGAAAACAGTGGACGGATGAACCCGACTGATGTCTGTATTATTGATGTTGAAGATTTCGGAATGGCCCAGTCAGTATATAGGCGTTACGCTGTGGTCCCTTCTGGTGGCAACCGATCGCCGATCCAAGCTGAGAAGCAGTAGTTACGGTAAAAACCATGTTTTCTCTCTAATGATTCCCTCACACTGCTGATCATTAACATAAATATATGCATTTCCGAACGCAGCCACGGCAGATGTCAAGACTCGGCCCTGGCGCGAACTGCGAC
>CM031623.1:29349550-29359550 GCA_018398815.1 Conus ventricosus
ACGTGAGGAGCGCTCACGCGCTTGGGTGGTAGCATGGGGAGGTCTGTTCCCGTCTCGGCAACTGGGACCCACGATATCTTTTCAGGAGTGTGTTCATACGGAATTGGTCGCTTATGTATAAAAACTATTATTTTGCTTTGATACCGTGCCTTTAACATGTAACTACCGACGGGGGGGGGGGGGGGGGGGGGGGGGGGGGGAGGGGGGGGGGGGGGGGAGGGGGGGGGTGAGGGAGGGGGAGGGGAGGAGAAGGGGGAGGGAGGGGGGAGAGAGAGAAGGGAGAGAGAAAAGAGAGAGGTGTGTGTGTGTGTGTGTGTGTACGTGTGTGTGTGTGTGTGTGTGTGTGTGTGTGTGTGTGTAACACAAAATGAAGCTAGTAGATAACATTCTCCTTCTCTCTCGTTACGTGGGAAAAACTGAAATGAAAGAAAATAATTAAGTCTTTTGTTTAATCTATGTTGTTTTCTTTGTACTAGCAACACATTGTCAAGTGAGTGTGCCAGTTCACCACATATTAGAACATCAACAAACCCAGACACTGTGTTTCAAACGCCAAAACATTAAAATCTGCAAAATCGTGTCCATTTGTAAATGAACAAACAGACAATGCATGGTGTGTATGGGACTGGTTGAAGGAAAAAAAAGGGAAAACAAACCAAAACAAAACAAAACAAAAACCTAGTAGTGGAAATTGTTTTTGTTTTTTTTTCGCTTTTTGTTTTTTTTGGCAAATGAAGAGGACAGTGTGAAGCACCAAAAAATGAAGAGTGGATTTTGGCCTTAGGAAAAAAAAAAGAAAAAAAAAAAGAAGAAAAAATTACCGCCTTAGGTGCTCCCTTGATCCGACAACTGATGCCACACAAAAAAGAAAAAAAAAAGGTCACTATGAGAGCAGGGCATGAAGGGGCCACAGAATTTGAGACTTTTGTTTTATGCTGATCGATGAGAATGAGGATGATGAACATGATTGCTAGGGATTTCCATTCAACCAGCTAACATCTGACTAAATGACAGAAGCGGGCCTCACACGTACGCTGCTGTACAGGAGATACAGCCCGGACTGCTGCACCAGGAAGCCGCCACTGTTGTCCCCCTTGATCGGCTGCTCCGTGTTCTTGTACCACGTCTTCATCCAATCGGCGCCCTGCAGGAATTTGAAAGGGGTGTCTGGCGACAGAAAGGCCCACGTCATTGGTCGGTGCCGTCAGAGAAACACGGTGGAAGATGTTAAAGATGCACACACTAAAGGTACGTCATCAAAGTGTGTGTGTGTGTGTGTGTGTGTGTGTGTGTGTGTGTGTGTGTGTGTGTGTGTGTGTGTGTGTGTGCGCGCGCGCGCGCGCGCGCGTGCGTGCGTGCGTGCGTGTGTATGTGCGTGTGTGTATGTGTGTGTGTGTGTGTGTGTGTGTGTGTGTGTGTGAAAACGACCGACCGATGGTTGAAAAATAAGCGCTATTGCATTTTTTCATCCGGCCCCCACAAAAGGAAAATTTGTATGAATTACAAAACCAACATAGCTATGCATTCACATGGACATGAAAAATGCCAAATTCACACATGAAATTTGGTAATACAAAGAAACACTATCGGGGCGGAGGAGAGACAATGACGATGACAATGCTTTATTGACAATAGTTAAACAACCCTTATGCCAAGGGAGTGCAAAGGAAGAGGGAGACAGACAGGCAGACAGACAGACAAAGCGACAGAGAGACAGAGTGTGTGTGTGTGTGGGGGGGGGGGTGCATGCGTACGCGCGTGCGCATGCGTGCGTGTGTGTGTGGTGTGTGAGTGAATGTGTGTATGAGTGTGTGCACGCGCATGCGTACGCGCGCGCGCGAGGTAGCGAGGTTAAAAACCTTTCAGTTTTTCAAACGCCTGTGGAGAGCATAAGCATAACACAGCTCTTTGTTGTTGTTGTTGTTGTTTTCTTTTCTTTCTTGATTGTTTGTTTCATTTCAACTAACTTCTTTCTGAGAAAAACGGAGAAGGAAGTAGCGGTGTTGAAGGCAGGGTGTTGAAGTAGGACAGGGGGTGGGAGGGAAGGTGAGAAGGGGGGGGCTCTCTCTCTCTCTCTCTCTCTCTCTCTCGTGTCCTTGCTACGCCCTACGTGTTCCCAGTGTACTCAAAAGCCAACAGTGTTCAGCCCTGTTTGGAGCTCTTTGAGATCTCTGCAATACGAATGCCAATGTTCACGTCCACCCGTTGTCGCCTGAATTTTTTTTTTTTCTCCTTTGTCGACACTTCAGCGTGTGCGGTTTGGCTCTGAGCCAAACCCACCGTCAGCTGAGCTACACACAGCGGGAACTAAAACCAGCCCAAATACACTGCAGACGTCTTTCACCCTCGTCACTGCTGAGTTCAAACACCCAACTAAGTATGTGTGTGGTGTGGGGGGGGGGGGGGGGGGATCTTACTGTAAATTTTCCACACGATGTCCGTGTTTTACATGCAGGGTTGGGTTGGGATTAGTAGTTAACAAAGACAGCTATCTTCATTAAACTATTGGACGGTTCAGATTTAAACTCACTGAGCAAACAAACAAACAAAAAGAAAGAAAAGAAAAGAAGAAAGAAAGAAAGAAAAAAGAAAGCAAGCAAGAAAGAAAACGCTTCTGGGATTTAGAAGGAAAAAAAAGGAACAAGGAAAAAGAGTTAAAAAAAAAAAAATTTTTAAGGAAAAGAAAGGACCCCAGACACACTGGCAACAGGTCACGCAAACACCAAGCCAAAGCGAAAGAGCTATGAGCGCGGCACACGAGTGCATGCCTGAATGCAGAGAGGCGTCACGCTTGAATGCACAGCAGACATAGCAACTAGGTCAGGGTCGCACGGCGTGCAGGAAATTATAGGTGGGGTGGGGGTGACATGTGGGGCGGGGCGGAGTGACAGGCAAGTGAGTGCTGGAAACCGACACTTCCATCAGCGATCGTTACAAGACTGCAATCAATTTCCCAGAAAGAAAACACATACACGTTCTGTTTTTGTGGATTCTAGTAACGCATAGTGCACTCGTTAGTAAACGGCCGATGCAGCAGCAAAGCAATCGCATGAAACCAACACACGAGAGAGAGAGAGAGAGAGAGAGAGAGAGAGAGAGAGAGAACTATTGCAGCTGAAAATGATCTCAATGCTCAATGTCTAGTGACACTGTATCTCTGCTGTTGTTGATAATGCCAACATTCCGAATACGAGAGCAGCTAAGTCATGCAGTGTAAAGGAAAAGGCGCGTCGCTCTTAAGGGCGTTACCCAGAAGGCTAGGGTTTATACACACAGCGGTTCAGTCAAGCAGAGAGAGAGAGAGAGAGAGAGAGAGAGAGAGAGAGAGAGAGAGAGATCATGCAAGCGCCCGTACACTCATAGACAAAATAATACGCGCGCGCACTCTTATATACATGCAAACACACTACAAAAGCGTACCTGCCAAAACAGTTTTGAATGGAGAAGCAAGCCAATAAAACAAAACAAAATCAAAGAAGTATATGTTCGCAAAAAGAGTGTGCACCTCCCCCCCCCCCCCCCCCCCCCCTCTCCTTCCTCCCGTTCCGATTTCAGTCGATCTCGTTCCTCCCATCCTATTCCCATCCTTCCATACATTCTCCATCTTCCTGATGTAATGTAACACTGCGATTTAGATACCCTGAACGCATAATTATATGACTGAGCCGAATGCCCCCCCCAACACATTTACCACGACTGTGTGGAACGTCCCTAAACAGATTCACACTGTGAGCGGAATGCCCCAACCTGGTCACAGCAGTGTGGAAAATCCCTAAACACACGTCACTCTGTGAGCGGGAATATCCCCAACACAGACATGACACACGTCACACTGTGAGCGGGAATATCCCCAACACAGACACGACTATGTGGTAAACCCCAAAACACATTGAACTGTGAACGAATACCTCCCAGCACACTCACTGCTGTTGGAAATACCCTCAGCACACTCACTGCTGCTTGAAATACCCTCAGCACACTCATTGCTGTTTGAAATACCCTCAGCACACTCACTGCTGATTGAAATACCCTCAGCACACTCATTGCTGCTTGAAATACCCTCAACACATTCACAGCTGTCAGTGTAAAACCTCCAACACCATAAACATTGTGCGAGTAATACCCCAAACACATTTATAACTGTGAGTTGAACACACTGAACACATTTATCATCAGTGGAATACCTCTGACACATAAATAACTGTGAGTGAAATAGTCCCAACAGCCCCAACACTATAAAAAAAAAGAACGAGTGAAAAATACCCCCGACACATTACTAACTGTGAGTGAAATGGCCTAAACACATTATTAAATCACGGTGACTGAAAGAGTCCCAACATTATAACTGTGGGTGAAATAGCCCCAACATATCACTAGCTGTGAGTGAAATAGCCTCAATATATTACTAACTGTGAGTGAAATAGCCTCAATATATTACTAACTGTGAGTGAAATAGCCTCAATATATTACTAACTGTGAGTGAAATAGCCTCAATATATTACTAACTGTGGGTGAAATAGCCCCAACATATCACTAACTGTGAGTGAAATAGCCCCAACATATCACTAACTGTGG
Organism: Conus ventricosus; assembly: GCA_018398815.1. Taxonomy (NCBI): domain Eukaryota; kingdom Metazoa; phylum Mollusca; class Gastropoda; order Neogastropoda; family Conidae; genus Conus; species Conus ventricosus. The sequence goes on from CM031623.1 coordinate 29,354,126, forward strand.
GTGAAATAGCCCCAACATATCACTAACTGTGAGTGAAATAGCCCCAACATATCACTAACTGTGAGTGAAATAGCCCCAATATATCACTAACTGTGAGTGAAATAGCCCCAACATATCACTAACTGTGAGTGAAATAGCCCCAACATATCACTAACCGTGAGTGAAATAGCCTCAATATATTACTAACTGTGAGTGAAACGGCCACGCCATTAATAAACAGTGAAATACCCCCGACATCAATAACCAAGCGTGAAATAGCCCCAGATTAATAGTTGTGGTGAAAGAGCCCCAAGATTTAATAATTCTGACTGAAATTACCGCACACCTGAAAGAGCTGTGTCGTCAATAATGCACACACACACACACACACACACACACACACACACACACACACACACACTGGCTTTTCTTCTCTTAAGCCCCCCATGAAGAGCACACATTCTGAACAGCTCACCTGTCATTTTCTTTCAAGGAAATTGTAACCCTCCAAACGAACACATTACTGAAGTGCCTTAGTATGTCTGTATGGGAGGGGGGAGGGAGGAGAGGGGGAGGGGGGCGAGGAGACAACGCAGTGGGGTTCAAGTATTTTAAGATGTGCCAGCTGTAAACTACATTTATTTGGCTGTGTTTGTTATACTGCCATGTCACAATCGTGGCTGTGTTTGTTATACTGCCATGTCACAATCGTGGCTGTGTTTGTTATACTGCCATGTCACAATCGTGGCTGTGTTTGTTATACCGCCATGTCACAATCGTGGCTGTGTTTGTTGTAGTGTTACTGCCATGTCACAATCGTAGACATGTACTGTGCATGCGTGACCAAACAATGGATCAGCATGACACAACAAGATCACTTTCTGTTCGGACTAAAACACGTTTTTAACATTCTCTCTCTCTCTCCTGCATTGGGTGTGAGTTCATAATCCATAGTTCGGGTTTGGTTTTGTTTGTTTTTTTTTGTTTGTTTGTTTTCTTTTTTTTTTTCTTTTTTTTTTTTTTTTTTGGGGGGGGGGGTTGCATTTCCATATCCATCTTAGATATGAATTTGTACCAGAATAATTGGTGTTCATGTTGAGCTGCGTTTTTTTTTTCTCACATGCAATACGTTTTGTTGATTTCTTAGAGACAGGTGGCAGTTCAAATACCGTCTATTTTAACCGCACTACCCTCTTCTGCCCTCCATGCACTCTTTTGCTTTTGATACAGAGAATCAGCAGAACTTCTCTTTGCCTGACGTGTCCTGCCGTTATGAAAAGGAACATACAACCGGCCCCTGACGGACACATCACATGGTTTTCGTGGGGTTTTGTTTTTTTTCAGTGTTCGCTATATCTATCCAAAATAGCATGGGAAAGATGAGCCACCATAGCCTGCTGCTGTTATAAGAAGTCAGCTGATATTTCCTATTTCACTGGCCCCCTTTGCTTGCTTGTTCACATAATGCGATGGAAAAAGAGAGAGAAAAAAAAAATCGAAATATCTGATAAAAATCCATATTTTCATTTTGTAAACAATAAGTACATTAAGTATTTGAGTACCTTACTAGACTCAGTAAAATTAATTAATCAATCAAGTAAGTAAGTAAGTAAGTAAGTTAGTTACTGATTGATTGATTGATAGCTTTTCACCGGAAGGAGGAAGGGGGGGGGAGGCAATACTTACTGAATCCGTTTAATTAATTATTATTATTATCCGTTTACTTAATTAATCATTAATCAGTCAATCGATTGATTGATTGATAGATTGATTGATTGATGGATTGATTGATCAATCCATCCATTAACTAAACGGATGAATAATTAGTTAAACGGATTCAACCCGGTGAAAATCTATCCATTCGTAAAGATTTTGCAAAGATTTCTTTCTTTTTTGTTGTTGTTGATGAATTTAGATAAACTAGTACATGAGCAAATAAAACAAAGACAACAAAAATGACAGTACAGGGATGGCGGAGTGTAACAGTGCGGTTCCTGCAGGCGGTGGCATTCCATGCCTGGACATAAATGCAGGCCTCTGAAACAGAGTCAAACCACCAACGTTAGGTACCCCGAAGTCTCCGGCCTTGAGCTCAGCAGCTCTCATAGACTGCGACAAGTTGGAGAAAGAAACAAAAAAGAACAGTTTGACGGGTTTTCTTCTTATTCCTGTTTCTTACTCACTTTCCAATTTAAAACCCATAAATAGTTTGTTTGGGGTTGGGTTTTCTTTTTTCTTTTTCTTTTTTTCTTTTTTCTTTTTTTCCAAAGCGTGTATTTCCCGGTCTGGGGGTCAGTTTAAAAAATAAATCACATGGATGGACAGAAAGTATCTTCTTAGTCCTAGGTAAGTTGAAAACAGCTTTTACCGGTAGATTTTCCCGTTTTGTACAATTCAAACTCACTTTTCTGAAAAGAAAAAGAAACGGACTTCTCAGCTTTGGAACTAATAAACTTATTTTTCAGCAATAAAAAAGTTAATGAGTTTCTTATGAACGAATCTGTTACTTCCCTTTGGAACAACTGATAATAACACTGATGTATCAACAAAAGAGATTCCTCTGTTTTTAGGACATGTTAAAACACAACAGATTTTTTTAGGCAGATGGAGACAGATATAGCCAAACAGTGTCTTCCTTATTTTTGGATCAACTGGAAAACATCTGGAAAATGAATGTAAAACTGGATTTATTTCACTTTAGTTGTTTTCTAAACGAAACAAAAAAACCACCACATTTCCATTCATTCAAAATAGGCAAATAAACGCATCAGAGGCACAGAGACCAAAAGACAGTGTTCCTCAGTGTCACACTGTCAGAAGAATAACGCTGATTTTCAGGACACAAGGTGTTAGGACAATTCCAAACAGCAAAAAAAGAGAGATCACAGCATGCACAAACTCAAGGGAATAATGGACCGTCTGGCGAGCAAAAGCAAGAAAACTGAAGTTGATGACACAAAACCATGTCCATGAGTTGATGAATCCTTCCAGGCATCCACAAGTGGTCGAGAAGATGACCGAAGATGGACACATAGGAATCGATGACCTGGAAGGCCTCTCACCTCAAGACACGAAGCAGCCGAAAATAACAGATCATGCAAAATTGATATTTGACCTTGCGTTTACGGATTTACAGTTTCTGAATGACGTTGTGGTCCGCTCTAACAGAAGAAGAAGAAGAAGAAGAAGAAGAAGAAGAAAAAATTTTTATGAAAAAAAAAGCATTTGAATTACGCGCTGAGAAGGTATACTAATTTTGTTTACTTAAGGGACACAAACACTTAAAGTGCATTAACATTTTAAGTTCAGATTTACTGATAATGTTTTCTTAAAGGATCAAGGTGGCAAGCTAATAGAAAAACATGTTTACAAACTACACTAGTAAATGAGAGCTAGATATGATTCTTATCAGGGAAGTTTTTAGAACACTCCCACGATATCGGCCTAGACTGCTGGTTTTCGGTTATAATACTTTTTTGGTTTTGGCAAAGATATCCGAAAATGGATACGTTCTTTTTAAGTACATCATCGAAACGCGTGTAATCGTCCACGGAAACGAGAGTCTCAGAATTTTGCAGGAAAGAGAGTATGCCGTCAAAATGACCTTACAGCATCATAACCATGTAGAGGCAATGATAAAATTAAAGGAGTGAAAATATTGGACACACACAGTATACAATTGGCGATTATGAGAATTACACATCGATTGCATGAGACAGGGATATGAAAATTTGTAATGAAGTGTATATTAAACCAAAAGGATTATGAGAACATTTTAGGTCTGAAACTAATAAGAAAAAACGGGCAATGTTTTGCTTGAGATAAGAAAAAAAGCATTGAAACATAATAAGCCTATAAGAAAAACATTAGACATCAATGCACAAAAAGTCTAAAAACATTGGGCTCTTGTTTAAAAACGATTTACGTGAAGTAAAGGAACTAAACTTCATATATAAGTTTATGGATGTGAATAATTTGCATAACGCAGGCTAAACTCGTATGTATAGGCCCCTACATTAATATGGAAATTTGCTGTACAAAGACTTCTGAGCGTTACAAAACTGGCGCATTTGTAGATTTTACTTCGAAACTTACTTGATCATGTGACCAAACGGATATAAAAATATATTATTAGAATTTGTATGGGACAAATACGCAACTGCTGAATTGAAGCATAAATGTTACACTCCTGATAATGAACATAAAAGTGAATGATTACACCTAGTAATCGTTCTTTTATACAAGTCTTGGATGAGAACATTAAATAGAGAAGTCACAAACTGAAGACAATTCTAATGAAATACTTGCACAGCAGCCATACATAGTTTCAAACGGACGTATTTCAGTCTCGTGATAACCTGAGCATTTAAACAGATATTTTTTTTAATGAAATGTACACTTCAGCTGAACCAGAACTTTTTCTTTAACAATCACATTTTTTTTTTTTAAATCATTTTGTTTTTAATATATGGATTGAAAAAAGGTGTGTTATGTGGGCAACGATTTGGGTAAATGATCCTTTAAATGTGAACCTTTTGTTACAAACACGGGAATCCAAATTTGTCGTCATATTTTCCAGTAATATCTAGCCGATCAACTATGAAATTTGGTAGCAGCCTCAATAGGTAAGTTTACAAACCGAAACAAGTATTGTTAGAGGACTAAATGCTTATTTCAACTAATTCATGGAAAAATGTGTTACAAAGTAGATGTTCGTGCCTTCGGTCAACTGGATGTTCAAGGTTGGGAATATAACTTTCACGGCAAGAGAACTTAAAAAATGCAGAATTTGGATTCATGGTTCGGTGTATCTAATCTTCCGAGGGTGTAAAGTCACTTTTATATGTAAAATTGGGAAATGTTAACTTCGCTGAAAGAAAATCCAAATATGCAAACTGCGTTCGCTGTTTCTTCGGTTTTAATTTCCCGGATGCGTGGTCATTTTGTATAAAACTTTGGCATCAGTAACGCTCAATGGCGGCAAACCAGAACATACAAATTCTGCGTTCATTGACCCTGACTGCAAGAGAACCTGACTGCGCAAATTTCACGTTCGTTGACTGTAACTGCAAGAGAACCAGACTGCGCAAATGTCACGTTCGTTGACTGTAACTGCAAGAGAACCAGACTGCGCAAATGTCACGTTCGTTGACTGTAACTGCAAGAGAACCAGACTGTGAAAATTTCACGTTCGTTGACTGTAATTGCAAGAGAACCAGACTGCGAAAATTTCACGTTCGTTGACCGTAACTGCAAGAGAACCAGACTGCGAAAATTTCACGTTCGTTGACTGTAATTGCAAGAGAAGTCGTCTAAGCAAACTTTAGGTTCATTAACCTTCGCTACGAGAGAAACTACTTATGCAACCTTTCGGTTTCACCAACTTTCACCGCAAAAGAACACAACTATGCATCCTTTGAGTTCATGAAGCTAAACTGCAAAAGAA
>CM031623.1:29364550-29379550 GCA_018398815.1 Conus ventricosus
AATGCTAGATATCTGCGTTCATAAAGAAAGGCGAGCTTTTTCTATTCAGGACAGATGGCTATCCGATGTCCATGTTCATGATGGATGACCCGCTATTCGTATTCAAGATGGATTCTTAAATATTCATCGTCATAATGGGAAGCTTAATATCCACAGTGACCATTAAGAGAGAGAGAGAGAGAGAGAGAGAGAGAGAGAGAGAGAGAGAGAGAGAGAGAGAGAGAGAGAGAGAGAGGGGAGGGGGAGGGAGAGGGAAGACAGAGACAGAGAGAGAAAGAGAGAAGGGGGGGAGGGAGGAATGAAAGGAGAGAGAGAGAGAGAGAGAGAGAGAGAGAGAGAGAGAGAGAGAGAGAGAGAAAAAAAATACGTGGCTGTAAGCATATGCACAAGTGTGCACACATACACGCTACATTTACTTCAAGACAACTATTTCAATATGGTAGTCTGCTCACTTTTCTATTGACCACGCCATGTAATACCATTCAATGCAATGCAGTATACATACAGCAAACAACAGCAAAATGATGATGATGATGATGATTATGATGATGATGATGATGATGATGATGATGATGATGATGATGATGATAATGATGATGGTGTTGATACTACTACTACTACTTATAATAATAATTATTATTATACTACTATTACTACCACTACCACTTACAATAATGATAATAGTAATCATCATCATCATAAAAATAATGACAAAGATGATAATGACAGAGAGGAAATTTGCCTATTTGACCCGCCTGCACGACTACATGCACAATAACAGCCACATGCCGGGTGGAGAAGAAGAAGAGAGCAACGTGGACACATTTCAACGACACCGACAACAAGCGCCGACAGTGCACAATGCCGTTAGCTGGCTCTCACCTCTGAGGATACTTTGTTCATCAGTTCCACCGTGCCCTAAGGCGCTGTCACTCCTTCCCCCCCCCCCTCTCCCCCCAATTCCCTTTACTGCCCCTCCCACTTCCTCACGCTCTTTCTCTTCTCTTTCTTTCTTATCTTGTTGTCCTGTTCTCCAGGATCTTAGAGAGAAACTAATCAAACCTAAATGTTTTAATAATCCGTGTCACTTTCGATTCGATCTGTTCTTGCCGTCTAGAAATGAAGCCACTCTTTCAAAAACTTGCAACGTTCATCTAGATGAAGCTTTGAAAAGATAGCGAGCAGCAACGTTGTAGCATGTTACAGTTATGATGTGTTTCATTGTTAATTCGTCTTATGCAAGTAAGTATGAAATTTGATACAGTATTTAGAGTACTCCCGCAGCAATTTTTTTTTATCATAAATTTGATTTCATTACCATGTGTGTCACTCCCTTCAGTTAGGGGACTTTGGCCAATAGTGAATAAATTATTCGTATTCGTATTCTTCTCTTTCCTTGTCAGCAGCAGCCTAAGATGCCCTGACCTTGATCACTGTCCGCCATTTACGTCACGACCATTCACGCGCCTCTAAGGGTGAAAAGTACATCCCAGAGAGCTATTTCTATCAGACATTTGGATCTGCTCTTTACCCCCAGGTCGCCTACGTATTCCGTCTGTGCTGTCTCAGAATGACGTCATCTTATGACATAGCATGCAGGATACTTCAACGTGTTCATGGTCGGGCTCGGATCTACATTCAGACTGCATGTTCTTTAATCCTCACGTCTGCTTGGCAGAAAGGGCATTAAGTTCTCTGCTCTTCACAGAGTGTAACCCGACAGTTGTCACTTTGACTGCTTGCAATGCGATTCAATAGTCTCTTATCCGCGTTGTAAAAAAAAAAAAGAAGTGATTCTAAGTGACCGTGACTTCAGAGAAAATAACAGTTTTGTGTTGTTGCTTTCATTGGTGAAAATGCGAATTGCAGATTTACGGCGGTTGCTATTTGGTGACATCTTTAGGCACGGAATGGCTGGAGAGATCTTGACAATACTTCTCATTCTGCCAGGTTTGACTACGCTAATGTTTGTACTCGTTGAAAAAATGACAATGTAAAAAGTTACACACACGCACGCACGCACGCACGCACGCACGCACGCACCACACACACACACACACACACACACACACACACACACACACACACACACACACACACACAGAGCGCAACCAAACATACAGACAACCAAACATACAGACAAACAACCAAAACTAAATTATTATACCGACTCACCTATTACACATACGAGTCAACAAGTACAACAACAGAAATGATGATGATACTATTCCTGATGCTATACAACTACAGTTATTACTGATAATGATGATGATGTCCAATCAACACCAAAAGCCCATACCTCTGCCGAATTCCTGCTGCCTTAGCCCGTTCCAGAAGTCACTGAAGAAATGAACTGGCTTGGGATAGAAAGGTGCGGGGTTCTGGGTCTGTAATGTTTCGCGCGCGCACGCATGCATGCACACACACACACACACACACACACACACACACACACACACACACACACACTAACTGACTGACTGACTGATTGACTGAAACCTGTTTGTTAGATTATCCTTTGGTTCCATTGACAAATAATGAAAAGAAAGCTGATAACTGTCAACGCATTTTAACGATGAAGAAACAGTAAAGGTGCTGACTCTCTCCCTCTTTCTATCTCTCCCTCCCTCTCACTTGGGCTGTTCCATCTTCTCTCTCTCTCTCTCTCTCTCTCCTCTCTCTCTCTCTCTCTCTCTCTCTCTCTCTCTCTCTCTCTCTCCTTCCTCTTTCTTTCTCTCGGCCTCTGCCCTTCCTTCTTGCTCCCTCTTTCCCTCTGCCTTCCTCTGTCCGTGTTCTCTCTCTCTATTTCTCTCTCTCTCTCTCTCTCTCTCTCTGTCTCTCTCTCTCTATTTCTCTCTCTCTCTCTCTGTCTCTCTCTCTCTCTCTCTTTCTCTCTCTCTCTCTGTTTCTTTCTCTCTGTCTCTCTTTCTCTCTCTCTCTCCTCTCTCTCTCTGTCTTCTCTCTCTCTCTATTTCTCTCTCTCTCTCTCTCTCCTCTCTCCCTCTCTCTTCTCTCTCTCTTCCTCTTGTGTCTCTCATTCAGAGGACTGTACAATGTACTTACAGTTTTAGCCGTCCTGAGTGGTTGTCCTGAAATACACAAGAACAACATCATTGTTAGCTTAATCATAATTATCCTTATTACCATTTTGTCATCGTCATCAAACTACCATCATCATACGCAACGTCGTATTAATCAACATCGTCGTTACGATCATGATCATCATCAACATCACACACGATCAAAATCATCACTATCATTGTCACTTATACCATCATCGTCATCGTCAACATTGCCATTATCAACATTATTGTCATCACAGCCACCATCACAACCATCAACAACGGCACAATCATGATCATCATCATCATGGTCATCAATAATACCACAAACACTATCATCGTCGTCATCCTCACATTCACTATAATCATGATCGTCGTCATCATTGTCAGCATTACCACCTCCGCCAGCTCCACCACCACCATCATTATCAAGGTATTCATCAACGTCACACATCTTCTCATCTAATGTAGATGGTAAATGATTATGATGATGCTTATAATAAGAACAACAACACTATGATAATAATAATAATGATGATAACAATGATAATGATGATAGCAATAACAACAAAAACAACATCAACAACAATAGTAATAATGATGATGATAATAATAATAATATTAACAATAATATTAATATTGACGACTAATACAATGATCACAAGTTACTTGCAACACGCGGGCACACGGACAGACGGTCCCACAAACAGATGCAAACAAAAGAATGATCAAAAGAAACACCAGCCAAGAGAACGTTTCTTGGTCAAGTCATGTTCTCTCTTGTCACGATTTATGTCCCTTTGTCACGTGCGGTTGCGTATTTTGTCTTTTTAATCAAGACTTGTTTGGCATTGTCACGATTTCTTTCCCTTAATCAAAACTTGTCTTGTATTGTCATGAAGCCCCCCGCCCTGCCCCCCCCCCCCCTCCCCCCCCCCCCCCCCACTCCCTACCCTCGCCTCCCGACGTCAAGACTTGATCTGTATTATCATGATTTCTTCCCCTTGACCCCTGTTTCGTCACGATTTCTTTCCCTTGCTGAAGACATGTTTTACTCATAGTTATGATCTTTCCCATGTTCAAACTCTCTCTCTCTCCTCTCTCTCTCTCTCTCTCTCTCTCTCTCTCTCTCTCTCTCCTCTCTCTCTCTCTCTCTCTCTCCTCGTCATCTGTTTGTCGTAGACATTCACGGCAAAATCTGAGCAACATCTTGTTTCCTATTTCAAATCTTGTTCTCCTTCTTCGTTTTTCCGCTCAATCTTCTGTTTCTTCTACTCATTCCTTTTCATCACTATCACATTATGAATTCTTCTTCTCATTCTTATCTTCTCTAATTTCTCTTCTCTTCTTCTTCTTGCCATTCCTATAGGATGAGCTTTAAGTCATGTGTAGCGATGTCGGAGTGGCCGAAAACATGCACAGTCAACGCACGACCGAACGCAATCCAAACGCAATTGACAACCAACGCAAAAATGTTCGCAAGGGTCGTTTGTCTGCTGGAATAGATTGGTAGCTTTTCTCAATGCTCAGAAGTTTCGTTATTTGACGATAGCTTTTAGACTGAATATGGGAAGGGGAGGAAGAAGTTTTTTCGTTTGTTTATTTTGCTTGGGTTTTTTTTTTCCAACCGGAACTTCTCAACTTTTGCTTATTATGTCTGTGCGTGTCACGCAGTACGTCAACTCCAGCATCTCTAAACGCACCGTGACTTCCTGTTGACATGTCTGTGTGTGCCACGCAGTGCGTCCGGACTTGAATCTCCAGCATGTCCAAAACGCAGTGTCTCAAAACAGTGTGTGTGTGTGTGTGTGTGTGTGTGTGTGTGTGTGTGTGTGTGTGTGTGTGTGTGGTCTATGCATATGTGTGTGTGTGTGTGTGTGTGTGCATATGTGTGTGTGTGTGTGTGTGTGTGTGTGTGTGTGTGTGTGTGTCTATCTATGCATATGTGTGTGTGTTTGTGTGTGTGTGTGCATATTTGTGTGTGTGTGCATATTTGTGTGTGTGTGTGTGTGTGTGTGTGTGTGTGTGTGTGTGTGTGTGTAAAATACCAAGCTTATCCTTTTTTTTCTACCATCTTTGCTCATGACGTTTTTCTATAACTGATGAAAACGAACACAGACAGCGCGAATATTCCTTCTTGTGCTGCCAGAATGGGAATGTTTCTCACATCTTTGTTAATGACGTTTCCTCTTGTGCTGCCAGAAAGGGAATGTTTCTCACATCTTTGTTAATGACGTTTCCCCAGAATGGGAATGTTTCTCACATCTTTGTTAAAGACGTTTCCCCAGAATGGGAATGTTTCTCACATCTTTGTTAATGACGTTTCCCCAGAATGGGAATGTTTCTCACATCTTTGTTAATGACGTTTCCCCAGAATGGGAATGTTTCTCACATCTTCGTTGATGACGTTTCCCCAGAATGGGAATGTTTCTCACATCTTTGTTAATGACGTTTCCCCAGAATGGGAATGTTTCTCACATCTTCGTTGATGACGTTTCCCCAGAATGGGAATGTTTCTCACATCTTCGTTAATGACGTTTCCCCAGAATGGGAATGTTTCTCCCATCTTTGTTAAAGACGTTTCCCCAGAATGGGAATGTTTCTCACATCTTCGTTGATGACGTTTCCCCAGAATGGGAATGTTTCTCACATCTTCGTTAATGACGTTTCCCCAGAATGGGAATGTTTCTCACATCTTTGTTAATGACGTTTCCCCAGAATGGGAATGTTTCTCACATCTTCGTTGATGACGTTTCCCCAGAATGGGAATGTTTCTCACATCTTCGTTAATGACGTTTCCCCAGAATGGGAATGTTTCTCACATCTTTGTTAATGACGTTTCCCCAGAATGGGAATGTTTCTCACATCTTCGTTAATGACGTTTCCCCAGAATGGGAATGTTTCTCACATCTTTGTTAAAGACGTTTCCCCAGAATGGGAATGTTTCTCACATCTTCGTTGATGACGTTTCCCCAGAATGGGAATGTTTCTCACATCTTCGTTGATGACGTTTTCCCAGAATGGGAATGTTTCTCACATCTTCGTTGATGACGTTTTCCCAGAATGGGAATGTTTCTCACATCTTCGTTGATGACGTTTTCCCATGGCGATCAACAGCTGACGTGTCGGCGTGTGCTACGAAGTGGAGTGCAGACCGACTGGAAGCCACGGCAGACTAGGACACGACTGACAGGATGGCACTTCCACCTGCTCCTCCTCCATAGTCCTTTTTTTTAATTTTCATTTTCTTTTTTTTTTTTTCTTTTTTTTTGTCTCCCTCTCCCAACTCGTTATTTCTCTTCCTTGTTTCCTTCTCGTAATTCCTCTTTTTTTTTTCTTTTTGTCTCCTCTTCCTCTATCCTTTTTTTTTTTTTTTTTTGGTCTCTTCCCACTGATTCGTCTTTTTCGTCTTCTTTGTCTCCTCCCCCCCCCCCCCCCCCCCGGTTCTTTTTTCTTCTTCTTTGTCTCTTCTTGATTCCTCTTTTTCTTCTTCTTTGTCTCTTCTTGATTCCTCTTTTTCTTCTTTGTCTCTTCTTGATTCCTCTTTGTCTTCTTCTTTGTCTCTTCTTGGTTCCTCTTTTTCTTCTTCTTTGTCTCTTCTTGATTCCTCTTTTTCTTCTTCTTTCTCTCTTCTTGATTCCTCTTTTTCTTCTTCTTTGTCTCTTCTTGATTCCTCTTTGTCTTATTCTTTGTCTCTACTTGATTCCTCTTTTTCTTCTTCTTTGTCTCTTCTTGATTCCTCTTTTTCTTCTTCTTTGTCTCTTCTTGATTCCTATTTGTCTTCTTCTTTGTCTCTTCTTGATTCCTCTTTTTCTTCTTCTTTGTCTCTTCTTGATTCCTCTTTTTCGTCTTCTTTGCCTCTTCCTCGTAGTCCCTCTACGTTTTCCTTTGTCTCCACCCAGTTCCTCTTTTTTTTTTTAGCTCCTCCTTCTACAATTCCTTTTTATTTTCCTTTGTCTCCTTTTAATTCTTCTTGTTCTTCTCGTTTGTCTTCTCGTCCTAATTCTTTTTTTTCCCTTTTCCATTGTCTCCTCATCGTTTTCTCCTTCTTCCTCTTATCCCTTCTCTTCCCTCAAGCATCTTTTTGCCTTAACTTAACCCCTCTTCTTGCCTCCTTGTTCTCCTCCTCCTAATTCCTCTTTTTTCTTTCTTTCTTGTTCCTCGTCTCCTAAATCCTCTTTTTTCTTTTTTTTCTTGTTCCTCGTCTCGTAATTCCTCTTTTTTCTTTTTCTTGTTCCTCACCTTCTTATTCCTCTTTTTATTCTCCCTTGTGTCCTTCTTTCTTTCCTTTTTTTTCCCCTCATCTTCCTAATTCCCCCCCCTCCCCCCCCCCCCCCCCCCCCCCCCCCCCTTTTCTTTGTCTGCGTCCCTTAATTCCTCTTTCCCTTCTTTTTTGTCTCCTCCTCCTCCTCATTCCTCTTGCTCCTCTCTGTCCTTTCCTTCTAATTCCTTTTCTTCCTTTTTTCTTTTCTCATCCCTAATTCCTCTTTTGTATTCATAATTTCCTCGTTCTCTTCCGAACATCTCATCGTCTTCCTCTGTGTCTCCTCCGCCTCAGAATGTTTCCTTGTCATCTCCTTCTCTTCCTTCTGCTTCCTCTGTTTCGCCTTCTCTTTCTCCTCTTCCTCGTTCACTCCTTTTCTTTCCTTTTTCCCTTCTACCATCTCCTCTTTTTCGTCTTCTTTTTTATGTTCCTACCAGTTCATTTTCTTTTCTTTCCCTTCTCCTCCTTGTTCTCTCTTGTTCTCTTATTCTTATTACACACACACACACACACACACACACACACACACACACACACACACACACACACACACACTAACACACACACACACTACCACACACACTAACGCACACACACACACACACACACACACACACACACACACACACACACACACATACACACACATACACACACACACACACACACACACACACACACACACACACACACACACACACACTACTAACACACACACACGCGCACGCACGCACGCACGCACGCACGCACGCACACGCACACACACACACACACACACACACACACACACACACATACTTCATCCAACAGAGGAAGAGGAGGGGAAACATGTTCTTATAACGTGGATCACATGTTCCCAACACTGCTCTGTATCTTACAATTACATCACAGACAACAGAAAGAGTGGGAATACAGAATAAATGAGTGAATCATTTTCATTTAATGAAACACTTTTAAAACACAGACAAATATAGATCAAATAATTTGCTGAGCCATAATTTTGAATAACACAGCGGATAGTACAAAGAATATGCTAAAAAAAAAAAAAGACGGTGTATTTAAGGAACACCCAAATGACACGATTCTACTCAACGATAACTGGAAAAAGTATTACCTTTCTTAGAGCAGGCCCGGACTTTCTCACAGCTTTTGTCCTTTTTGTCTTGTGCTGCCAGATGCATTGATAAACAAAGTAACAAGCAAGATATCAACACAACGAGAAGAAACAAATCAATAACACAACAACAAGAAACAAATCAATAACACAACAACAAGAAACAAATCAATAACACACCAACAGGAAACAAATCAATAACATACCAACAGGAAACAAATCAATAACACACCAACAGGAAACAAATCAATAACACACCAACAGGAAACAAATCAATAACATACCAACAGGAAACAAATCAATAACACACCAACAGGAAACAAATCAATAACACACCAACAGGAAACAAATCAATAACATACCAACAGGAAACACATCAATAACACACCAACAGGAAACACATCAATAACACACCAACAGGAAACAAATCAATAACATGACAACAAGAAACACAGCAATAACATGACAACAGGAAACACATCAATAACACACCAACAGAAAACAAATCAATAACACAACAACAAGAAACAAATCAATAACACACCAACAGGAAACAAATCAATAACACAACAACAAGAAACAAATCAATAACACACCAACAAGAAACAAATCAATAACACAACATCAAGAAACAAATCAATAACACACCAACAAGAAACATATCAATAACACACCAACAAGAAACAAATCAATAACACAACAAGAAACAAATCAGTAACACACCAACAAGAAACATATCAATAACACAACAACATGAAACAAATCAATAACACAACAAGAAACAAATCTACAACACACCAACAAGAAACAAATCAATAACACAACAACAAGAAACAAATCAGTAACACACCAACAAGAAACATATCAATAACACAACAACATGAAACAAATCAATAACACAACAACAAGCGTATCAATACCACAATACCGAGCAAATCAACATGACAAACTGATCAACAAAATAAGAAGAAACATGTCAACACCACAACAACAAACAAATCGGCGCAACAACAACAACAACAAACAAATAAGTATGACAATGAACCAGTCATCACAACTACAAATAAATCGGCACAACCACAACAACCAATTCAACACAACAACATACAGAGCAACACAATCAACACAACAGTAACAAAAACATCAACACAACAACAAACAATTCAACAAACATAAACAAATCAATACAACAACAACAAATAAGTAAACCCAGCAACAAACAAATCAACTCAACAACATACAGATCGACACAACAACAACGAACAAATCAACACAAAAACAAGCAAATCACTACGACAACGCCCCAATCATCACAACTACAGGTAAATCAACACAACCATAACAAACAAATCAACATAAAACAACAAATAAATAAGCCCAGCAAAAGCAAATCATCACATCGACATACAGATCAATACAACAAGAGCAGACAAATCAACAGCAAACAAATCAACAACGACAAAAATCAAGACAACAACAGCTAATACATTAACTAAACAACAACAACAGCATACAAACTAACACAACGACAACATCCGCAATAAAGCTAAGAAAAAAAATCAACAGCAACAAACCAACACAAAACAAATAATTTACTCAACAACAATAAGCAAATCAAAACAAAAAAAGTACACACAATAAGGAAAAAAAAAGGCAACAACATCAAGAATCAACGCCGTAATACTAGACCCCCTCCCCTCATCCCTATCAAAACAACAACAACAACAAAGGATTTATTTCGTTTACAAATATTTTTTTTTAAATGATACATAACAAAATTAAATAAAAACAAACAAAACAAAACAAAAAACATTCCCACGTGACTGCCACAACTGTACAACATCACTAACGCACTGACACTTTTGCCACAATCTAAGACACATTTCAAGAACTGGCCCTCACCACTTGTGTCTTAAGAGGTTATCTTTTTATATTTTCTACTTTTCACAAGAAAATGTAGCTTGTTTTGCTCTTTCATGATTTTCTTTTGCTTCTTAGCTGGCACCTTTTTTGAAAACTCAACAAACATACTACGGTATTGCACACCAGCCTTTTTCTGGAATAGCATTCTTCTTAAAAGCGGAAAGGCAGAGAAGTCAAGTTACCACTTTCCGCGGTCACTGAGGAGAAACAACCAGGTTTTGAAATACCGGTATCTGACCACGAGTTATATGTTAGTGAGTTTTCTCCCCATTGGAGATTGTCTCCCCCTTGGAGACTATAAGCTTGCTGAAGGCTCATTTTGAGAAGCAATTATTATTTTCCCCATTCACCCTCTCAAGCACATACTGTTAGTTAGGCAGAATTAACTACCACTGCAGATATGAATGCTTATCTCCCCCTATTTCTTCAACATAAGAGCAAGTTTTGTTTTAGAATTGAATATTTGTTTTATAATTGAATATATATATATATATATATATATATTATATATATATATATATATATATATATATATATATATATATATCTTTAGCAGTTGTCTGTTTGATGTAACCCCTCCCCTCTCCTCTCCCCCTCCCTTGTACAGATGGTTCTGTTTCCTTGAAAAATGTACAGTGCGTCAATTATTTCACATGAAAAAACACACCAGAATATCAATTAACAACATTATCAGACATTGCTAAATAATTGCATTCAGCAGGCAACAACCTTTAAACATCAACCTAAATAACAATAAAAAAGAAATGTAAGTTGAGTTTTGTCTTGATATACCAGGGCATCCTCTCTCACACACACACACACACACACACACACACATGACACACACATGACAACGATTTGCTTTTTGAACCATTCTGTATTATCATTATCTATAATTGTTACGCTTTACATGTTCATCACACACCCCTTCATTAGGGCCCATGCCCTATTATGAATTAAATTCTCTCTCTCTCTCTCTCTCTCTCTCTCTCTCTCCCTCTCTCTCTCTCTCTCTCTCATCCTCTGACTCTCGCCCACCAACCCCTACCCTCCAACTTCCTCCACCTTTTATCTTTCCATCCTTCCTGATTTTTGAATGACCCCCCCCCCCCCCCCCCCACACACACACACACACACCTCCTTTCTCTCCACACTCCTGCCCACGTTGACACAAACAGCCCACCTTCCCACACACCCCAGTAACTCCCCTTTTGCACATTTTTCTCTACACTCCCGCCTCGCCCCCCCCCCCCCCCCATCCCCATCCCCACCCCACCCGTCCTCCCTTGATGACTGCTTGATTCATCAACTGACTTACTGAATGACTGATCATCCCTCCAGCTTACCTTTGTGCAGACAGGCCAGCATGTTCCCACAATGGTCGGGCAGTCGTCTCCCTTTCTTCTGATCTGCAACACGTCCATTGCACGTCCACCACGTCTCACAACGAACATGCGGGCTGTCATAGGGGGGGGGGGGGGGGGGGGGGGGGGGGGGGGGGGGGAAGGGGGGGGGGGGGGGGGGCACGGTATGATGAGAGGGCTGTGATAGGTGCAGTAAAGGAGTATGACCGGGGGGGGGGGCGATACAGTGGTGGGGTTAGGAGATGAGAGGGGGTGATCGGTGCAGTGAGGGGAGGGGGGTAGGGAATGATGATGAGAGGAGGGTGATCGGTGCAGTGGGGTGAGGGGTAGGGAATGATGATGAGAGGGGGTGATCGGTGCAGTGGAGGGGGGGGAGTAGGGATGATGATGAGAGGGGCGTGAGGGATGCAGTGAGGGGGGTAGGGGAAGATGAGAGAGGAGGATGATCGTGCAGTGGTGGAGGGGAGGTGGGGGTAAGGGATGACGAGAGGGTGTGAGGGATGCAGAGAGGGGGTAAGGGAGAAGGTTGCTGGAGAAGAAGATTGTGGAGGAGAAGGTCAGTGGAGGAGAAGGCTGAAGGAGAAATTGGTTGGTAAGGAAAAGGGTTAGTAGAGGAGAAGGTCGTAGAGGAAGAGTGTGTGTGTGTGGGGGGGGGGGGGGGGGGCAGGCTGGTTGATGAGATGATTGGTAGAGGAGAAGGTGGGGGGGAGGGAGCAGGCTGGTTGATGAGATGATTGGTAGAGGAGGAGGTGGGGGGAGGGAGCAGGCTGGTTGATGAGATGATTGGTAGAGGAGGAGGTGGGGGGAGGGAGGGAGCAGGCTGGTTGATGAGATGATTGGTAGAGGAGGAGGTGGGGGGGGGAGGGAGCAGGCTGGTTGATGAGATGATTGGTAGAGGAGGAGGTGGGGGGGAGGGAGCAGGCTGGTTGATGAGATGATTGGTAGAGGAGGAGTGGGGGGGGGAGGGGAGCAGGCTGGTTGATGAGATGATTGGTAGAGGAGGGAGGTGGGGGGGGGGAGGGAGCAGGCTGGTTGATGAGATAATTGGTAGAGGAGGAGGTGGGGGGGGGGGGCAGGCTGGTTGATGAGATGATTGGTAGAGGAGGAGGTGGGGGGGGAGGGAGCAGGCTGGTTGATGAGATGATTGGTAGAGGAGGAGGTGGGGGGGGGGAGGGAGCAGGCTGGTTGATGAGATGATTGGTAGAGGAGGAGGTGGGGGGGGAGGGAGCAGGCTGGTTGATGAGATGATTGGTAGAGGAGGAGGTGGGGGGGGGAGGGAGCAGGCTGGTTGATGAGATGATTGGTAGAGGAGGAGGTGGGGGGGAGGGAGCAGGCTGGTTGATGAGATGATTGGTAGAGGAGGAGGTGGGGGGGGAGGGAGCAGGCTGGTTGATGAGATAATTGGTAGAGGAGGAGGTGGGGGGGGGGGGAGCAGGCTGGTTGATGAGATGATTGGTAGAGGAGGAGGTGGGGGGGAGCAGGCTGGTTGATGAGATGATTGGTAGAGGAGGAGGTGGGGGGAGCAGGCTGGTTGATGAGATGATTGGTAGAGGAGGAGGTGGGGGGGTAGAAGGTTTTTATTGAGATGATTGGTAGAGGAGGAGGGGTGGGCAGGCTGGTTGATGAGATGATTGGTAGAGGAGGAGGTGGAGGGTAGAATGTTTTTAATGAGATGATTGGTAGAGGAGGAGGTGGGGGGAGCAGGCTGGTTGATGAGATGATTGGTAGAGGAGGAGGTGGGGGGGGGGGCAGGCTGGTTGATGAGATGATTGGTAGAGGAGGAGGTGGGGGGGGAGCAGGCTGGTTGATGAGATGATTGGTAGAGGAGGAGGTGGGGGGGGAGCAGGCTGGTTGATGAGATGATTGGTAGAGGAGGAGGTGGGGGGGTAGAAGGTTTTTAATGAGATGATTGGTAGAGGAGGAGGTGGGGGGGGGGGGGGGCAGGCCGGTTGATGAGATGATTGGTAGAGGAGGAGGTGGGGGGGTAGAAGGTTTTTAATGAGATGATTGGTAGAGGAGGAGGGTGGGGGAGCAGGCTGGTTGATGAGATGATTGGTAGAGGAGGAGGTGGGGGGGGGGGGGGGCAGGCTGGTTGATGAGATGATTGGTAGAGGAGGAGGTGGGGGGGGGGAGGGAGCAGGCTGGTTGATGAGATGATTGGTAGAGGAGGAGGTGGGGGGGGAGCAGGCTGGTTGATGAGATGATTGGTAGAGGAGGAGGTGGGGGGGTAGAAGGTTTTTAATGAGATGATTGGTAGAGGAGGAGGTGGGGGGAGCAGGCTGGTTGATGAGATGATTGGTAGAGGAGGAGGTTGGGGGGAGGGGGGAAGGTTGGTTGATGAGATAATTGGTAGAGGAGGAGGTTGAGGGGAAGAAGGCCGGTTGATGAGATGATTGGTAGAGGAGGAGTTGAGGGGAGAAGGCTGGTTGATGAGATGATTGGTAGAGGAAGAGGTTGGGTCCGGGGAGAAGGTTGGTTGATGAGATGATTGGTAGAGGAGGAGGTGGGGGAGAAGGCTGGTTGATGGTCTGGTGATACAGGTAAGGTAAGGTAAGGTAAGGTAAGGTAAGGTAAAGTAAGGTAAGGTAAGGTAAGGTAAGGTAATGTTGCTTATACAGCAGCCGACCGCAAAGGGACAAAGCAGGACTGTCACTGCCTTGAAGTCAACTCCAAAGTCGTTTAAAGATTTTTTTTTCAAAATTTCATTCACACAACCCTTTAAACCACACTTTTAAAAAAAAAACACCGGAAATTTTGTTAAAAATCTTTCCTCCGTAAAAATCTTAGATCTGACAAAGAACGTTAAATCTCTTTCAGAAATTCAAAGATCCCATCAGGAGGGACATCTCTGAACAAGGTTTCCATGGAGTCTGCTGTAAAATGGTTATTGTCTCACAGCATGCAAATCCCAATACTCTAAAAGAATGTTTCATGGTGACGCAGAAGAAGACCGGTACAGGAGAAAGTTGGTGAAGAGGAGGTTTGACAGAGGAAACGGTTGATGGAGAACATTATTCATTTGCTTATTATTAAGAGTAGGTACGCGCATCCTCGGTTAAATGTCGAGCTCTAAACGTTTTTCAATCCACGCTCTTGTTTACACAACGGGCTGCCTATCTGGGTGGAGCAGACCGAGGAACTGTCTTCTGGTGCGTAGTTCAGTCATTTTCCGTTATCATTCAGACAGTCTCAGTGACTAACTCGGGTTTTCTTCTTTCATTCTCCCGATTTTTCACGCACGGTGCATGCTGTGTGCAACGTGTCATCCATACC
>CM031623.1:29382050-29389550 GCA_018398815.1 Conus ventricosus
ATGTAGGTGAACTAACTTGGCACTTTTTACTGAACCAATCCCACAATGTAGGTGAACTAACTTGGCACTTTTTACTGAACCAATCCCACAATGTAGGTGAACTAACTTGGCACTTTTTACTGAACCAATCCCACAATGTAGGTGAACTAACTTGGCACTTTTTACTGAACCAATCCCACAATGTAGGTGAACTAACTTGGCACTTTTTACTGAACCAATCCCACAATGTAGGTGAACTAACCTGGCACTTTTTACTGAACCAATCCCACAATGTAGGTAAACTAACCTAGCACTTTTTACTGAACCAATCCCACAATGTAGGTGAACTAACTTGGCACTTTTTACTGAACCAATCCCACAATGTAGGTGAACTAACCTGGCACTTTTTACTGAACCAATCCCACAATGTAGGTGAACTAACTTGGCACTTTTTACTGAACCAATCCCACAATGTAGGTGAACTAACCTGGCACTTTTTACTGAACCAATCCCACAATGTAGGTAAACTAACCTGGCACTTTTTACTGAACCAATCCCACAATGTAGGTGAACTAACTTGGCACTTTTTACTGAACCAATCCCACAATGTAGGTGAACTAACTTGGCACTTTTTACTGAACCAATCCCACAATGTAGGTGAACTAACCTGGCACTTTTTACTGAACCAATCCCACAATGTAGGTAAACTAACCTGGCACTTTTTACTGAACCAATCCCACAATGTAGGTGAACTAACTTGGCACTTTTTACTGAACCAATCCCACAATGTAGGTGAACTAACCTGGCACTTTTTACTGAACCAATCCCACAATGTAGGTGAACTAACTTGGCACTTTTTACTGAACCAATCCCACAATGTAGGTGAACTAACCTGGCACTTTTTACTGAACCAATCCCACAATGTAGGTAAACTAACCTGGCACTTTTTACTGAACCAATCCCACAATGTAGGTGAACTAACTTGGCACTTTTTACTGAACCAATCCCACAATGTAGGTGAACTAACTTGGCACTTTTTACTGAACCAATCCCACAATGTAGGTGAACTAACTTGGCACTTTTTACTGAACCAATCCCACAATGTAGGTGAACTAACCTGGCACTTTTTACTGAACCAATCCCACAATGTAGGTAAACTAACCTGGCACTTTTTACTGAACCAATCCCACAATGTAGGTGAACTAACTTGGCACTTTTTACTGAACCAATCCCACAATGTAGGTGAACTAACTTGGCACTTTTTACTGAACCAATCCCACAATGTAGGTGAACTAACCTGGCACTTTTTACTGAACCAATCCCACAATGTAGGTGAACTAACTTGGCACTTTTTACTGAACCAATCCCACAATGTAGGTGAACTAACTTGGCACTTTTTACTGAACCAATCCCACAATGTAGGTGAACTAACCTGGCACTTTTTACTGAACCAATCCCACAATGTAGGTGAACTAACTTGGCACTTTTTACTGAACCAATCCCACAATGTAGGTGAACTAACCTGGCACTTTTTACAGAACCAATCTTACAATGTAGGTGAACTAACCTGGCACTTTTTACTGAACCAATCCCACAATGTAGGTGAACTAACCTGGCAGTTTATTACTGAACCAATCCCACAATGTAGGTGAACTAACCTGGCAGTTTATTACTGAACCAATCCCACAATGTAGGTGAACTAACCTGGCAGTTTATTACCGAACCAAATCGACAATATAGGTGAACTAACCTAACCACAAAAAATGAGCTAATCTAACAACACAGCTGAACTGACCTGACAATAGATGTGAACTTGACAATACAGGTGAACTAAGATGAACTAAGGTGACAGTACTTGTGGATTTACCGTACAGTATAAGAGGAATAGCCTAACAGTAATGGCCTGACTAATCTAAACATATAGGTGACATAACCTGATAATATACAGGAGAACCAACACGACAATATAGGAGAATTAACCTGACAATATAGGAGAACTAGCCTGACAATATAGGAGAACTAACCTGGAGAACTTACCTGACAATATAGGAGAACTAACCTGACAATGTAGATGAACTAACCCTACAATATAGATGAACTAACCCGACAATATAGGAGAACTAACCTGACAATATAGGAGAACCTGACAATAATGATGAACTAACCCGACAATATGGCAGAACTAACCTGACAATATAGGAAAACTAACCTCACAATATAGGAGAACTAACCTGACAATGTAGGAGAACTAGCCTGACAATATAGGTGAACTAACTTGACAATATAGGAGAACTAACCTGACAATATAGGAGAACTAACCTGACAATAATGATGAACTAACCCGACAATATGGCAGAACTAACCTGACAATATAGGAAAACTAACCTCACAATATAGGAGAACTAACCTGACAATGTAGGAGAACTAGCCTGACAATATAGGTGAACTAACCTGACAATATAGGAGAACTAACCTGACAATATAGGAGAACTAACCTGACAATGTAGGAGAACTAGCCTGCCAATATAGGAGAACTAACCTGACAATATAGGAGAACTAGCCGGACAATATAGGAGAACTAACCCGACAACATAGGTGAACTAACCTGACAATGTAGGTGAACTAACCTGACAATATAGGTGAACTAACCTGACAATGTAGGTGAACTAACCTGACAATATAGGAGAACTAACCTGACAATGTAGGTGAACTAACCTGACAATATAGGTGAACTAACCTGACAATGTAGGTGAACTAACCTGACAATATAGGAGAACTAACCTGACAATATAGGTGAACTAACCTGACAATATAGGTGAAGTAACCTGACAATATAGGTGAACTAACCTGACAATGTAGGTGAACTAACCTGACAATATAGGTGAACTAACCTGACAATGTAGGTGAACTAATCTGACAATATAGGAGAACTAACCTGACAATATAGGAGAACTAACCTGGAGAACTAACCTGCCAATAAAGGAGAACTAACCTGACAATATAGGTGAACTAACCTGACAATATAGGTGAACTAACCTGACAATGTAGGTGAACTAACCTGACAATATACGAGGGTTGTTCAATTTAAGATGTCACCACCCCCTTAAAAAACGTACCTCTCATCTCAGCAACTTGAAACTTTTACATCCCTCGAAGTATTCTCCGTTGGCTCGAATGCAAATTTCAAGCCTCCTACGCCAATTCTCAAGCGCCCTCTGGTAGTCGGTTTTAGGCAGACCGGACAACTCTGATCTTACGGCTTTGGCGAGGTCTTGTACCCGGTCAAACTTACGCCCAGCGAGCTTTTCCTTCAGAGCAGGGAACAGCCAGAAGTCGCATGGGGCCAAGTCGGGGCTGTAGGGTGGGTGGTCCAAAACTTGGATTCCTTGCTCGCTCAGGAAGGTCGTGGTGACCTTCGCCTTATGGACACTGGCATTGTCATGCAGAAGAAGGGTCCTCTGGGTGCTGACGGTTGGGCGCTGCTCATGGATTTTTCCTACAACTTTTGGGAGCACAACTTGGGTATAGTAGGAGGCAGTGATTGTTGATTTCTCAGGCAAAATGTCAATTGCCACAAGGCCTTGCGTGTTGAAAAAAATAGAAAACATTCGCTTGCGACTCTGGAATCCTGGGCGAAGAACAACTGGTCGGTCTCCTCGTCAGGGCCAACCCACATGCGGTTGCAGCGTTGTTGTGGGATGCCGTAGAATGTCAGCCAACTCTCGTCTCCCGTCACTAAGTCACACAGTCGTTTTGGCCCATTGGGCTCAAACTCGTCGAGCAGTTTGCGTGAACATGCCACCCGCTGCTGCTTCTGATCATCGCTTAAGAATGTGGCACCCATCTTGCAGCCAGTTTTTCTCATGTGAAGGTCTTTGTGCAGAATGTTGTTAATGGTGCCAATTGAAAGCCACATGCCTCGCTTAATTCCCGCACAGTCGAATGTGGATCCTCCTCTATCAGTCTTTTCACAAATGCAATGTATTTTGTTCGTTCCGAGCTGGTAAAGCTCGCTCTGCACGATTACCCCAATCAGATGGCGCCCTACCTGCTCTTAATTGTTTGACCCATCTGCAAACTGTGCGGTAAGACACACAATCCGTTCCGTAAACAGCTTGCAAATCTGCGTGTATCCTCCTACAATTCGTCACCAAGTTGTAGCCTTGTGAAAGTGTACAAAGAAATTGCTCATTGGTGACGTCCATTTTTTCAGGCTCAGCTGTTTGAAACACAGTTGTAATTACGTCATACTCCGATTGCGTCATGACGTCAACTTTATTTTCTGCAATTCTAATCAGGTAACTTTAAAGTTGTGTTTGGTATAAACATTTTTCTGTGCGGTGCTTCGTTTCCAAACGGCAAGCCTAGTGTCATCTTAAATTGAACAACCCTCGTAGGAGAACTAACCTGGAGAACTTACCTGACAATATAGGAGAACTAACCTGACAATGTAGATGAACTAACCCGACAATATAGGTGAACTAAACCCAACAATATAGGAGAACTAACCTGACAATATAGGAGAACTAACCTGACAATAATGATGAACTAACCCGACAATATGGCAGAACAACCTGACAATAATAGGAGAACTAACCCGACAATATGGCAGAACTAACCTGACAATATAGATGAAACTAACCTGACAATATAGGATAACTAACCTGACAATATAGGATAACTAACCTGACAATGTAGGAGAACTAGCCTGACAATATAGGAGAACTAACCTACAATATAGAACTAGCCGGACAATATGGAGAACTAACCTGACAATATAGGAGAACTAATCTGACAATATAGGTGAACTAACCTGACAATATAGGTGAACTAACCTGACAATGTAGGTGAACTAACCTGACAATAGGTGAACTAACCTGACAATATAGGAGAACTAACCTGACAATATAGGAGAACTAACCTGACAATATAGGAGAACAAACCTGACAATGTAGGTGAACTAACCTGACAATATAGGAGAACTAGCCTGACAATATAGGAGAACTAACCTGACAATATAGGAAAACTAACCTGACAATGTAGGTGAACTAATCTGACAATGTAGGTGAACTAACCTGACAATAGGAGAACTAACCTGACAATATAGGAGAACTAACCTGACAATGTAGGTGAACTAACCTGACAATATAGGAGAACTAATCTGACAATGTAGGTGAACTAATCTGACAATATCGGAGAACTAACCTGACAATATAGGAGAACTAACCTGGAGAACTAACCTGCCAATAAAGAAGAACTAACCTGACAATATAGGTGAACTAACCTGACAATATAGGTGAACTAACCTGACAATATAGGTGAACTAACCTGACAAGTAGGTGAACTAACCTGACAATATAGTGAACTAACCTGACAATATAGTGAACTAACCTGACAATATAGGTGAACTAACCTGACAATGTTGGTGGATTTACCCAGCAATACAGAGAATTAACCTGACAACATAGGTGAACTAACCTGATGATATAGTGAACTAACCTGACAATATAGGTGGATTTCCCCACCAATACAGGAGAACTAGCCTGACAAATAGGTGAACTAGCCTGACAATATAGGTGAACTAGCCTGACAATAATAGGTGAACTAGCCTGACAATACAGGTGGATTAACCTGACAATGTAGGTGAACTAACCTGACAATATAGGTGAACTAACCTGACAATGTAGGTGAACTAACCTGACAATGTAGGTGAACTAACCTGACAATGTAGGTAACTAACCTGACAATATAGAGAACTAACCTGACAATGTAGGTGAACTAACCTGACAATGTAGGTGAACTAACCTGACAATGTAGGTGAACTAACCTGACAATATAGGAGAACTAACCTACAATATAGGTGAACTAACCTGACAATATAGGTGAAGTAACCTGACAATATAGTGAACTAACCTGACAATGTAGGTGAACTAACCTGGACAATATAGTGAACTAACCTGACAATGTAGTGAACTAATCTGACAATATAGGAGAACTAACCTACAATATAGGAGAACTAACCTGGAGAACTAACCTGCCAATAAAGGAGAACTAACCTGACAATATAGGTGAACTAACCTGACAATATAGGTGAACTAACATGACAATGTAGGTGAACTAACCTGACAATATAGGAGAACTAACCTGGAGAACTTACCTGACAATATAGGAGAACTAACCTGACAATGTAGATGACTAACCCGACAATATAGGTGAACTAACCCTACAATATAGGAGAACTAACCTGACAATATAGAAACTAACCTGACAATAATGATGAACTAACCCGACAATATGGCAGAACTAACCTGACAATATAGGAGAACTAACCCGACAATATGGCAGAACTAACCTGACAATATAGATGAACTAACCTGACAATATAGGATAACTAACCTGACAATATAGGATAACTAACCTGACAATGTAGGAGAACTAGCCTGACAATATAGGAGAACTAACCTGACAATATAGGAGAACTAGCCGGACAATATAGGAGAACTAACCTGACAATATAGGAGAACTAATCTGACAATATAGGTGAACTAACCTGACAATATAGGTGAACTAACCTGACAATGTAGGTGAACTAACCTGACAATATAGTGAACTAACCTGACAATATAGGAGAACTAAACCTGACAATATAGGAGAACTAAACCTGACAATATAGGAGAACAAACCTGACAATGTAGTGAACTAACCTGACAATAAGGAGAACTAGCCGGACAATATAGGAGAACTAACCTGACAATATAGGAAAATTAACCTGACAATGTAGGTGAACTAATCTGACATGAGGTGAACTAACCTGACAATATAGGAGAACTAACCTGACAATATAGGAGAACTAACCTGACAATGTAGGTGAACTAACCTGACAATATAGGGGAACTAACCTGACAATGTAGGTGAACTAAATCTGACAATATAGGAGAACTAACCTGACAATAAGGAGAACTAACCTGGAGAACTAACCTGCCAATAAGAAGAACTAACCTGACAATATAGGTGAACTAACCTGACAATATAGGTGAACTAACCTGACAATATAGGTGAACTAACCTGACAATGTAGGTGAACTAACCTGACAATAAAGGTGAACTAACCTGACAATATAGGTGAACTAACACTGACCAATATAGGTGAACTAACCTGACAATGTTGGTGGATTTACCCAGCAAACAGGAGAATTAACCTGACAACATAGGTGAACTAACCTGATGATATAGGTGAACTAACCTACAATATAGGTGGATTTACCCACCAATACAGGAGAACTAGCCTGACAATATAGGTGAACTAGCCTGACAATATAGGTGAACTAGCCTGACAATACAGGTGGATTAACCTGACAATGTAGGTGAACTAACCTGACAATATAGGTGAACTAACCTGACAATATAGGTGAACTAACCTGACAGTATAGGTGAACTAACCTGACAATATAGGTGAACTAACCTGACAATAATAGGCAGATTTACCCAGCAATACAGGTGGACTAATCTGAGAATTGTAGCG
>CM031623.1:29392050-29397050 GCA_018398815.1 Conus ventricosus
GGTTGTGTGTGTGTGTGTGTGTGCGCGCGCACAAACACCGTGTATGAATCTCCCGTTGTGCCTACGCTTCAACTTGCACTGGCATTGTGCCGGCGACTCTGCGCTTAGTCATCGCAGCGACGATCAATAATATCTTTCCCACTGGCTTCCAAGCAAACAGAAAATGGAAATGCAACTATCCTTGAAAACTAACAGGAGGCATTGAAGCAGGGGAGGGTGGGAACACAGAGAGAGAGGGGAGAGAGAAAAGAGAGAAGAAGGGAGGGAGGGAGAGGGAGGGAGAGAGAGAGAGAGAGAGAGAGAGGAAGCGAGGGAGGAGAGGGAGAGAGAGGGGGGGCAGGCAGACAGACAGACAGACACGACAGAGGGAGAGACAGACAGGCAGACAGACAGACAGACAGACAGACAGACAGACGAGGAGACAGAGACAGTCGATGATTGTGAGAATGAAGGAGAATGGGAGAGAAACGGTGGAACGAGACAGACAGGGGTAGATTTCAAGTAGACACTCAACTTGAGTGACTGGGGCGAAGAGAGAGAAGAGAGAGAGAGAGAGAGAGAGAGAGAGAGAAGAGAAGACGGACAGACAGACAGACAGACAGACAGGCCCACACAGGCAGAGACCAAGGGAATGGGGTGGGTGGGGTGGGGGTAGGGGGTGGGGGGTAGGTGGGGGGGGGGCAGACAGAAATAGAAAGAAGACTGAGAGAAAATGGAGTCTCTAACCCACCTCACCCCCCTCTTCCTTTCTGCCACGCCCCTCCCCCTTCCCCTTCCCCCTCCTCCTCCTCCGTCTTCTTTTTTCTTCTTCTTCTTCTTCTTCTCTCTCTCTCTCTCTCCTCTCTCATCTCTCTCCACCCCACTTTATTTCTCTATCTAGATGTGTCAGAGTGTAAACTTTGTGATATGGCTATCAGTCGACATTGCTCTGTCTTGTGCCTAGCTCAGTCACTGACACACATGGGTAGGCTTTCCATTGAACGGACAGCCACAATCAGCATACTGATTGACAGACCTGGCCAAGTCACAGACACACTACGATCTTGTCCGTGTGCCCGGTGGCTCGTTTACCGCGATTCATTCGATTATAAACGGTCAACTTTGACACTTCTTTTCTGCCACAGTTGCAAAATGTTTATGTAGATTTTCGGCCGATAACGCCATGTTTAAGAAGAACAAGTGCTTGTTGTTGTTTTTTTACCAGACACTTCATTGACTGCATTCCAGAGAAAGCTGTTTTTTTGTACATATAATATTTCAAGAAAGTACTTCTTTTAGCATCTCTTTTCACGCTGGTCCTATAATTTCCTTGTTTCACAGATAGGGAAGGACCGTCCACTGTTCACAGATAGGGAAGGACCGTCCACTGTTCACAGATAGGGAAGGACCGTCCACTGTTCACAGATGGGGAAGGACCGTCCACTGTTCACAGATGGGGAAGGACCTTCCACTGTTCACAGATAGGGAAGGACCGTCCACTGTTCACAGATGGGAAGGACCGTCCACTGTTCACAGATGGGGAAGGACCTTCCACTGTTCACAGATAGGGAAGGACCGTCCACTGTTCACAGATGGGGAAGGACCGTCCACTGTTCACAGATAGGGAAGGACCGTCCACTGTTCACAGATGGGGAAGGACCGTCCACTGTTCACAGATGGGGAAGGACCGTCCACTGTTCACAGATAGGGAAGGACCGTCCACTGTTCACAGATGGGGAAGGACCGTCCACTGTTCACAGATAGGGAAGGACCGTCCACTGTTCACAGATGGGGAAGGACCGTCCACTGTTCACAGATGGGAATGACCGTCCACTGTTCACAGATAGGAAGGACCTTCCACTGTTCACAGATGGGGAAGGACCGTCCACTGTTCACAGATAGGGAAGGACCGTCCACTGTTTACAGATGGGAAGGACCGTCCACTGTTCACAGATAGGGAAGGACCGTCCACTGTTCACAGACAGGGAAGGACCGTCCACTGTTCACAGATGGGGAAGGACCGTCCACTGTTCACAGATAGGGAAGGACCGTCCACTGTTCACAGATAGGGAAGGACCGTCCACTGTTCACAGATGGGAAGGACCGTCCACTGTTCACAGATAGGGAAGGACCGTCCACTGTTCACAGATGGGGAAGGACCGTCCACTGTTCACAGATAGGGAAGGACCGTCCACTGTTCACAGATGGGGAAGGACCGTCCACTGTTCACAGATAGGGAAGGACCGTCCACTGTTCACAGATGGGGAAGGACCGTCCACTGTTCACAGATGGGGAAGGACCGTCCACTGTTCACAGATAGGGAAGGACCGTCCACTGTTCACAGATGGGGAAGGACCGTCCACTGTTCACAGATAGGGAAGGACCGTCCACTGTTCACAGACAGGAAGGACCGTCCACTGTTCACAATGGGGAAGGACCGTCCACTGTTCACAGATAGGGAAGGACCGTCCACTGTTCACAGATGGGGAAGGACCGTCCACTGTTCACAGATGGGAAGGACCGTCCACTGTTTTACAGATAGGGAAGGACCGTCCACTGTTCACAGATGGGGAAGGACCGTCCACTGTTCACAGATAGGGAAGGACCGTCCACTGTTCACAGATAGGGAAGGACCGTCCACTGTTCACAGATAGGGAAGGACCGTCCACTGTTCACAGATGGGGAAGGACCTTCCACTGTTCACAGATAGGGAAGGACCGTCCACTGTTCACAGATGGGGAAGGACCGTCCACTGTTCACAGATGGGGAAGGACCGTCCACTGTTCACAGATGGGAATGACCGTCCACTGTTCACAGATAGGGAAGGACCGTCCACTGTTCACAGACAGGAAAGGACCGTCCACTGTTCACAGATGGGGAATGACCGTCCACTGTTCACAGACAGGGAAGGACCGTCCACTGTTCACAGATAGGGAAGGACCGTCCACTGTTCACAGATGGGGAAGGACCGTCCACTGGTTCGTTTCCTTCGGTTTCCCGGCTGACCTCGTTAACGGTCACCTTTGATCTCATTTGTTTCTGCCCATGGCATGTCTTTCTGTTGATTTTGTTTACCTGATTGATGTTGTTGATTTTGTTTACCTGATTGATGTTGTTGCTTTTGTTTACCTGATTGATGTTGTTGATTTTGTTTACCTGACTGATGTTGTTTTCCGCTTCTCCTGTTTTTGACTTTGCTATAATCTATGCAGGTCCACATGCGCTATAATTAGGATCAATATGCGACTGTTTCCGTTGGTTTCGATTTTTTTTATTTTTTTACAGTACTTGTTGTTATCGTTTATCGGTTGGCATTACTGCAAAGTTATATAATGTGGATAGATGCTTGACCAAGTTTGATTCGGAGGTGGGTTATCTGAATGCTTGTCATTTGCTGAGCACAGTACCGAACGCAGGCCAAGGTCATAATCAGCAAATGTTTCGTTTGTTTTGGCTTTTCTCAACCACGATTGCAAGATGTCATACCAGATAAATCAATGTCAATTTTAGGACACAACGTTAAAGAGACATGCCAAGGCAAGTCACAAACGGGTTTAGTGACCTATACACATACTAAACAAAACTGAAACGGACCGTAGCTTCACTGAAAAAAAGGCTGAAACACGCATGAAACATCCTAACCTGAATGCGAAGTAACGCGTGTTTGATACACACTATTCAAGAGGTAAACGAATTTTCGACCAATGTCTTCTTTAAAACGTGACTAATAGAACGCATACAAAATGTTTATAACGTCTCTCCCCACATCGCAGCTAGTCTTCTGAAATCAGAATGATGTCAAATGTACGCCTACTTGGATAAAACTTTTGGCTGGGCTTTTTTTTTTTTACTCAGGTGAATCTTGACGAACCTGTTCAGTGTTTCGATCGTTCTGAACTTATAAAGAAAGGTGCTGCAATGTATATTCCTTCGAGAATTTTAAACTCACATCACATAGTACATTGAAAACAGTTACTGAGCTACAATTTGAAACACTCAATGACGATATTTGTGTAATAATCCTGGCTGTTATTATTAAAATGTTTACACATGTGCAGGATCGCACGAACACTTTTCGTTATGTCTAACATAGTCGGAAAAAGCGCAAAATTCAAAGACTAGCTGCAAATGTATATCATGGCGAAGTGACAAAGCATTCAGCACTGTGGATTTCTGTCTGACTTCCACACTGCAACATTTTCAGAGGTTGTATAATGACCCTGACAAGGCACTTGCAGTTTGAAACATGACATTGCTCTCGGCCTTTGGTATAAATATGCCTCTTCTGTGTCATACGTGCACAACTTAAGGAGTAGCCATTGTGGCTGACTGAAAAAGGAACATTATAAACGAGGTGAAGTTCATTTTTTTAAGAGACATGTTGGAAAGACATAAATCTATGAAACAAGGGAAGAACGGGACCAATACGGAAAAAGTTGCTTGAAATTGTATATGTACAAACAAAATTAGCTTTATTGGGAAAGCAAATGAATGAAGTGTCTGGTAAAGAACATGCAATTGTTGCTTCAAAAAAAAATGACCTTATCTACACAAACATTTTGCATTTGTGGCAGAAAAGAAGTGTCAAAGCTGACCGTTTAAAATCCAGTGAATCGCGTAAACGACCCGCCGGGCACACTGACAAGATCGTAGTGTGTCTGTGACTTGGCCATGTCTGTCATTTCAAATGTTGTATTTGTGCAATCGTGACGACTTTCACAAGAGTAAGAAACATTTCAATGTTTACGACACCAGTTGTAAAAACAATGTTGCCTCGAAGGAGCCCTTATTTGTCATTCAATGGAAAAAGAACGTTTTTACCTCACTTCCTTTGGCCATTGTAATTGTGTATAACTGGTCCATTTTCTTCTCTGAATCCTCTCGATTAGATAAATCGAATTAGTCGATAAAAAGCTGTTTGCACTTGGAAGTTGTACCCCCCCCCCCCCCCCCCCCCCCCCCCCCCCCCGCGTTCAGAGCAAGCCACTTAGTTTTGAGAGGAAGGGAGTTTACAGCTCGCC
>CM031623.1:29412050-29417050 GCA_018398815.1 Conus ventricosus
TTCTTCTTTCTTTGTTATTCTTATTATTATTATTATCATTATTAGTATTATTATCATTATTGTTACTATTATTATTATCATCATCAATCATATTATTATATTATTATCATCATCACTAACATTATTTTTTAATTATTATCATTATTACTATATCATTTTCTGATTATCATCAACATCTCACCGCATCATTAGTTTCATATTAGTATGATTGTGAGTAGTAGCAGCAGCAGCAATGATGCTAACAGTACTCCTCTAAGAAGACGGCAAAAGTCAAATTGTAGTTAGATGGACAGCATCATGATAGTTTATTTTGGAAAGACAAGATTCAGTGAAAAAGGGAGTAAGCCGTACTCTCCACTGTTATACACATACACTTCGTGATTCGACCCTCTTCAACTATCTAAATAATTTCTCATTCATTTCATTTAAACATTCATTTAATTCATTCAATTACGTTCGTTTGTCCTGTTTATTTTCAACTATTTCTGTATCCATTCATTTAATTAATCTATTCACTATTTATTCGTTTAATCGTTTTTGCTTGTTTATTTATTCTATTTACAGCATTTTACCTAACGTATTCATTCATTCAATTCATTTATATCAATTTGTTCCATTTACGCGTTTTGTTTGGTATTTTGTTTGTTTGTTTGTTTTGTTGTTCCTATATTTAGATGTTTATATTCAGACTGATTTACAAACCCTTAATTGTTAACCGATTTCCCCCTCTTTTGTAACTGTTCACGACAACACTGCCTCACAACACCTCACAACTCCTCACAACCACCTCACAATACCACAACTCCTCACAACACCTCACAACTCCCAAACTACACCTCACAACACCTCACCTGGGTTCCAGCCTGTGGGATCCGTCGCCTGACCCCCATCTGTGTCGTCGTCGGACAGCACTTCAGTCGCAGCCGTGACCAGCTCCGGACTCCTGGAGCGATCCGGCAGCACTGGTGGCCACCCTCTCACTGCCGGAATGGTCCCGTACAGACGTTCGGGCGAAACGGCACAGTTGGGCTAACTGCAGGAAACAAAAATCCCCCCCCCCCTTTTTTTTCCCTGCCGCACTGGTCCAACTTGGCGGATTAATTGTGGTCAACGAGGAGGAGGCAGACCCCAAACCTCCGCACTTACCATCAATGCCAACAATCGCCACACAGACGCCTAAACTCGGCCCTCGCTTTAGCTCACTCTTATCCGAACGGCGGCACGGAGCAGACGACAGGTTTTGCCCCAATCACGAGAAGCGTCGTCTGCCGCTTTGCTTTTAGGCGTTGCAGACCACGTCCGTGAAGTTTCATCTGCTTGAAAAACATCGTCGAAACTCTTCTGTCGTTTGGACATACTGGAAGAGTTATTGCCTATATCCATCAATTCGCACATCCGCAGAAAAAGTTTTTTCCCTTGCGTGTTCGGTGAAATCGATGTTGCTACATTTTGGCTCCGATCGTAATCGATCTCCAAACATCAACTTTCTGTTTAGGCGCACAACAAGACCTGCAGCTGACTAGCCACAACCTACAAAGGTAGTCCCCAGGCGTTTGATAGAAGGCAGCAGGATTTCATTGCCACTGATCAGCACCCCTCGCTCCTTTTATAAAGAGTGCTTGCAACATCAGGCATCTAGTGCAGCAATGACAACGACGTTATCGGGAAGACAAGGGAAGAAAGGGACCCCGTTCAATTACCGATAAGTCTGCCTCGGTGAGTTGGCGATTTTCGAGGAAGTTATGAATGCGTAGGGCCGAGTCATCGATCGCCCAGGCCAGTACAGAGCAGTGCCTACGGTGCACGTTCGCTATTTTCGTCAACGATCTTTCCCCAAAATGGACCGTTGAAAGTTTTGTCACCCGATCTGCCTCGAAGTATTTGGGTATATTAGTTCACGTTGCGTCCATCATCAGCCTAGATGGAAACGGAGAGAACGGCGTTTGTGAGTGGTTTTAGGCAGGGCGAGGAGGGGGGGGGAGTAAGGTCTTTCCCCCCCTCCCCCCCCCCCTGCCCTACATTGTCCCCCTTCCCCAACTCTGAGAAAAACACCACCCACCCACCCTTGTACTCCAGTTTCGAACTCACCACCCACCTCCTCATGTAACTGATCTAGACCTGGGTTTTTGTTGAGTTTGTGAGCGAGCGCGGCCCTGTGTGCGTGGTGTGTGTGTGTGTGTTAGAGTTTGTGTTGTGTGAGTGTGTTGATTGATTTGTGTGTGCGCGCGCTGCGCTGCATTCGTGCGTTTGGCCCCCGCGCACATGCCCGAGTAAGTGTGCGTGTGTGTGTGTGTGGTGTGTGTGAGATGTGTGATAACGCTCCCATTGTGTGTGCGTGTGTGTGTCTGTGTGTGTGCGTTCGTGAACGCCGCGCGTGGCCCGTGTGAGTGTGTCGTGGTGCACGCGCTCGCGCTCCGTGTGAGTGGTATGTGTGTGTGTGCGTTGGCGCCAGCGTGAGCGTTGCGTGCCTCGCCCGATTGTGTGTGTGTGTGTGTGGTGGGTGGGGTGTTGCATGTACGCATTTTTCCTCGTAAGTTAATTGTGTGTGTGTGTGTGTGTGTGTTTTGTGTGTGTGTGTTGGTGTGTAGTTGGGTGTGTGTGTTGTGTTTGTGTGTGTTGCATGAACGCAATCCTCGAAAGATTAATGTAGGAAGATAACTCAAGGACAGTTTTCTTCAACAAGGCTCAAGAAGAACACACACACACACACACACACACACACACAACACACACACACACACACACACACACGCACTGTACGCACGCACTACGCACAACAACACACACACACACACACACACACACACAAACACACACACACAACACACACACGCACGAACGCACTGCACACGCACAAACACCCACACACACACACACCACACACACCACACACACACACACCCACATCCTTATCCCCACGCCCACCCCCCCCCTCCTCCCCCTTCCACCCGCCATCCCCGCGCCCCACACACCCGCCACATCCCATCACATGGTAGGCACCTTGTCACGGCCCCCCCACCCTCGGCCCTGAACTATTCACAACTTGAACGTGGCAGCGGGCCCTCGTCCCGTCACGGCGTCCCGGACACTTTCTGCCATTCTACATCCGCCCCAAAATGTCAGGTGACGATCACATGCACAATAGTAAGCCTACTGTCCCCGAACCCCAAATCGCATCCACCGAACCATTTATAACACACCACCATCCTCCCACCCTCTCTCTCTCTCCATCCCCCCTCCCTTCCCTCCCCTCTCTCTCTCTCTCAGTCTCTCTCTCTCCTTCCTCTCTCTCTCTCTGCATATGTGTGTAAGTATAACTAGAGCCCGAATACATTTTGCGAGCAGAACAGCGCTAGCGTGCTTGATGTAATATCTGTCTGTATTAGTAAATCATACTGTCAACTGTTTTTGTTTTGTTGGCTGTTTTTTTTTTGTTTTTTTGATTTTTTTTGTAGTTTTTTATTTTTTGTTTTTGTGTTTGTGTGTGTGTTGTGTGTGGTGTTTTGTTTTTTCTTTTTCTTCATCAAGAGCCGTATTGTACAATATGTGCTGACACATAAGGCCCGTCACAGCGTTCTCTATCTTGACACAGTTTACATGTTTACCCTTAGTAATAATTCATCTTAAATATCAGAACAAACTTTAAAATGATTTGTAACTATGATGAACTAACAGTCCCGCAATCATAACCGTGCACAAACAGAAGAATTAAGACTGCAAAAGAAGTCTTGTAAAACTTGTTGTACTGATTAAGATGACACGGCAAAGAAATCTGCATGACACAATTTTGGCATGAATGGTTCCACGCGGTGACAGCCCTGATATGGCCCTTTGCGGTCGGCTGGGCTATAAGCAACATTACCTTACCTTACCTGGCACGCATGGTTCACAGCGCAGGGGATGTTACTTCTAACGTACAGACGATTTACAGATGGCTAATAAAGAATATATCTGGATAGTGACATACCCGACATGTATAGACAGTGTGAGTTGCTCCCCTTTGGTACTACATACGTATCCATGAAAATGGAGAGTCATTTGAAATATACAGTGACAAGTTACGTTGAGGTTTCTGATGTAATCAGTTCGTCTTTATCGGCGCAAACAAGTGAAGTGAACATGATCTTAATGGTGGTCCATTATGTAAAAGTGCGCTTGAAGTAAGTAAGTCCATTTGGTTTGTTGCTGCTTGTTTTGTTTTTTTCTGCCCCACCTTCTGCGTCACCTCAATGGCACTGCACCACCACCCACACCGCTCATTCCGACCCCCGTGTCCCCAGCCACTGGTTTGTTGCTGTTCTCTTTGACAAGGCGGGTGAGAGTGGAGGGACCCCCGTGTCCCCAGCCACTGGTTTGTTGCTGTTCTCTTTGACAAGGCGGGGTGAGAGTGGAGGGACAAAACGACCCCCGTGTCCCCAGCCACTGGTTTGTTGCTGTTCTCTTTGACAAGGCGGGGTGAGAGTGGAGGACCCCCGTGTCCCCAGCCACTGGTTTGTTGCTGTTCTCTTTGACAAGGCGGGTGAGAGTGGAGGGACACCCCCGTGTCCCCAGCCACTGGTTTGTTGCTGTTCTCTTTGACAAGGCGGGGTGAGAGTGGAGGGACACTGGTTTGTTGCTGTTCTCTTTGGCAAGGCGGGGTGAGAGTGGAGGGACACCCCCGTGTCCCCAGCCACTGGTTTGTTGCTGTTCTCTTTGACAAGGCGGGGTGAGAGTGGAGGGACACCCCCGTGTCCCCAGCCACTGGTTTGTTGCTGTTCTCTTTGGCAAGGCGGGGTGAGAGTGGAGGGACAAAATGACATACGCAAAATTAGCATTCACTAAAAGGGCGCAGACCCTCCCCAACCCCCCCCCCCCCCCCCCCCCACCAAAAAAAAAAAAA
The DNA here is from genome assembly GCA_018398815.1 of Conus ventricosus. Classification (NCBI taxonomy): domain Eukaryota; kingdom Metazoa; phylum Mollusca; class Gastropoda; order Neogastropoda; family Conidae; genus Conus; species Conus ventricosus. The sequence continues at coordinate 29,416,930 of CM031623.1, forward strand.
TGCAGAGAAAAAAAATGGCACAGACTATAATGATACAAATGAGATTTGAACGAAAGGCAGAGAGAGAAAAAAATGGCAGAGACTATAATGATATAAATGACATTTGAACGAAAGGCAGAGA
>CM031623.1:29422050-29434550 GCA_018398815.1 Conus ventricosus
ATGAAAGACAAATAAATGCGTATGGGCAATGACATATTAAAACACATATGTAAACGAACGAATATGTGTGTGTGTGTGTGTGTGTGTGTGTGTGTGTGTGTGTGTGTGTGTGTGTGTGTGTGTGTGTGTGTGTGTGTGTGTGGGTTTTAGGGCAGGCGAGTGTTGTTTCTGTCATTCAACTATACAGCTAAATATGATACTGACTTTCAATCAAATAACATTATCTGGTACACAGCTCGTGTGTTGGGCCGTCTTTACTCAGTCGCAGACGTTACAACTCCCGTATGTTTTCTTTCTCTTTCACTTCCGGTTCAGATCATATTTAAATGTGGTTAGAGGAACAGCATCCATATAAAAAATAAAATAATAAAAAAAAAATTTTTTAAAGGAACAATGACACTGCAGCGAGGGGAAAGGTTAGAGGTGCCCCCACCCCCCGGGTTGTCCCCCTTCCCTACACTGAGAAAGGACACCACCCTGACTCCAGTTTTGGAACTCCCCCTCCTCCTCCTCCCCCCCCCCCCCCCCCCCCCCCCTCCCTCCTCATGTAACCGATCCAACCCTGGGCTTTGTGAGTAGTGTGTGTGTGAGAGCGCCCTTGTGTGTGTGTGTGTGTGTGTGTGTGTGTGTGTGTGTGTGTGTGTGTGTGTGTGTGTGTGTGTGGTGTGTGTGTGTGTGTGTGTGTGTCGCGTGCGTGCGGTGCGTGCTTTTGTGTGTGTGTGTGTGTGTGTGCGTGCGTGTGCGTGCGTGTGCGTGCGTGTGCGTGCGTGCGTGCGTGCGTGCGTGCGTGTGCGTGCGTGTGCGTGCGTGTGCGTGCGTGCGTACGTGCGTGCGTGCGTGCGTGTGCGTGTGTGTGGTGTGTGTGTAAAGGGGAAAAAGAAAAAGAGAGGCGGATAGAGAGATAAGGCCAAACAGAAACAGAGATAGAGAGAAAGAAAGGGAGAGGTGTCAAAGGAGAGGAGTCTAAAGTTGTGAACGGAGGCACTTGAGGTGTGTATGCTCAGCACTCCTAGTCATCCACTCTATCCAGTGAACCCCGCATCCATGCTGAAGACATCACAGCTGTTCCAGACGACAATTTGTGGCTTCTGCTGAGTAGAACATGATTGCCAGAGCTTGTGGTGACGCAGTGTTTCCTCTAGCTTTACCAGCTGCATGCAGCGTCTCCTCAAGCAGTTGGTTCTGCCTTCGAGTCTTGGAGGTACCGTTGCTGTGCATGAACTTAGGACAGGTTCCACTGTGTGTCTGCCCTGACCAAGCGGACACTGAGGGTCTTCTGACTTCCTTCATTTCACCAGGTTTGAATCCGAGGGCAGGAAGCCTTGTTCAAACCGGAGGATGAAGCTGATGCTGAGAGGTGCCGAGGTGCCATATGCTAGGTGTCATTCCGGCTGAGACTTCTTTGGAGTGGGATTTCTCACTGGTCCCTTGTCTCTGTTGTCCTTCCTGACCTGCCCTCTGGATTCCCTTGCCATCCTCCTCGTTCTTCATCTCCTTTGTTATCATGTCTCTGTCTGCTTTCGCTTTTGTCTTTTTGTATTTGACCGCCACTTCCTATCTGTTGATCCCAGTCCCTGCCTGGTGGCTTGTGTGTGTGTGTGTCCTGTCCTTTTTTCCGGTCTTGGTGTTTCCCTGTGCAAATCCACTGCCTGCTGAACTTTGCACTTTCTGCCAGTCCTCAAGCTTGGTTAGTGTGACTTCGCACTTTGTGCTTCTCCAGAATGGATTTCAGGGGGAGCTTCAGCTGTCCTTGGCTACAGCAGAGCGTCGTGTCAGTGAAACCAGATGGATCACCAAGACGTTTCTTTGCGTAACGTTCATTTTGGCTTCCGTTGATTCCTTTTCTTTCTCTTTTTTCCTTTTTTTTCTTCTTTTTGTTGTTGTGGCATCAGTTGTCGGATCAATGGAGCACCTAAAGCGGTGACTTTTTTTCCCTTTTTTGTTTTTGGGTCTCCTCCTGAGGCCGAAATCCACCTCTTCATTTTTTTGGTGCTTCACACTGTCCTCTTCATCTGCCAAAAAGAAGCGCGGAAAAAAAAAAAAAAAAAATTTCCACCACTAGCTTTTTTCTTTCCTTCTTTCTTTCTTTGTTTTTTTTTTTTCTTTCTTTCTTTGTTTCCAAACATCTCTTACACACCATGCATAGCCTGTATTTTCTCTTGCAAAGGGACATATTCTTGTTGATATTAGCGTTTTGACGTTTGATACAAAATGTCTGAGTTTGTTGATGTTCTAATGTGTGGTGTACTGGCTCACTCACTCTGATGATGTGAATAATGCTTCCGTGGATTCCACCGTGCCAGTGTTGATATGGTCTATCATACAGGCCATAGAAGCGTCAGCTACAAAACTTTGTCATTTTCAGGGAGGCCGCATTTCTCCAATGCCTGCAAACGTTCTTCCGCCATTTACTTGCTTTCGTTTTCCCTCTTTGCTTTCCTCTCCGCGTGTTTGGTAAACCTTTTGATGATTAACTTGAAAATTATCTTTGACGAAGACATTTTCGACATTCCATACAAATTTGACAAATAAGGAAACTGGGAAGCTCGTCCAAGAAAAATGAATTCTCTCTCTCTGTCTCTGTCTCTGTCTCTCTCTCTCTCTCTCTCTCTCTCTCTCTCTCTCTCTCTCTCTCTCTCTGGAGAAGGTCTGTACAAAAGGAAAACGGACATGATGCTGGTGAATAGGCAGTGATAGTGTGTAGTTCCAAGGCACGTCAGGAAAAGAAAAGTCACTGAATGTCACACAATGTTCTGCAAAAAAAAGTCCTTGATGATGAAAGGAGAGAGAGAGCCGGGGGGGGGGGGGGGGGAATCTCCACTGAAGATTGCAGACTTGTGCGGCAGTGGCCAGGGGGGGGGGGGGGGGGGGGGGGGTCTCCACTGAAGATTGCAGACTTCTGCGGCAGTGGCCGGGGGGGGGGGGGGGGGGGGGGGGGGGGGGGATCTCCACTGAAGATTGCAGACTTGTGCGGCAGTGGCCAGGGGTGGGGGTGGGGGGGGTCTCCACTGAAGATTGCAGACTTGTGCGGCAGTGGCCAGGGGGGGGATCTCCACTGAAGATTGCAGACTTGTGCGACAGTGGCCAGGGGGGGGGGGGGGGGGGGGGGATCTCCACTGAAGATTGCAGACTTGTGCGGCAGTGGCCAGGGGGGGGGGGGGGGGGGGGGGGGATCTCACTGAAGATTGCAGATTTGTGCGGCAGTGGCCAGGGGGGGGGGGGGGGGGGGGGGGGATCTCCACTGAAAATTGCAGACTTGTGCGGCAGTGGCCAGGGGGGGGGGGGGGATCCACTGAAGATTGCAGACTTGTGCGGCAGGGGGGGGGGTGGCCGGGGGGGGGGGGGGGGGGGGGGGGATCGCACTGAAGATTGCAGATGTGCGGCAGTGGCCAGGGGGGGGGGGGGGGGGGGGGGGGGTCTCACTGAGATTGCAGACTTGTGCGGCAGGGGTGGGGGGGGGGGGGGGGGGGGGGGGGGGGGGTCTCCACTGAAGATTGCAGACTTGTGCGGCAGTGGCCGGGGGGTGGGGGGGGGGGGGGGGTCTCCACGAAGATTGCAGACTTGTGCGGCAGTGGCCGGGGGGGGTGGGGGGTCTCCACTGAAGATTGCAGACTTGTGCGGCAGTGGCCAGGGGGGGGGGGGGGGTCTCCACTGAAGATTGCAGACTTGTGCGGCAGTGGCCAGGGGGGGGGGGGGGGGGGGGGGGGGGGGGGGGGTCTCCACTGAAGATTGCAGACTTGTGCGGCAGTGTCCAGGGGAGGGGGGGGGGGGGGTCTCCACTGAAGATTGCAGACTTGTGCGGGCAGTGGCCAGGAGGGGGGGGGGGGGGGGTCTCCACTGAAGATTGCAGACTTGTGCGGCAGTGGCCATTCGCCGGGCTGTCAAGTCAGAACCCATCGCCCTGTCATCACACTGACAACGCCAGATGTGTGTCATCACCACATTCACAACATGGCCAGATGTGTGTCGTCACCACATCCACGTCATGGGCAGGTCCGTGCCATCACCACATCCACATCATGGCCAGGTCTGTGCCATCACCACATCCACATCATGGCCAGGTCTGTGCCATTATGACATCCACATCATGGACAGGTCTGTGCCATCACCACATCCACATCATGGCCAGGTCTGTGTCATTATGACATCCATATCATTGGCAGGTCTGTGCCATCACCACATCCACATCATGGCCAGGTCTGTGCCATCACCACATCCACGTCATGGCTAGGTCTGTGCCATCACCACATCCCATCATGGCCAGGTCTGTGTCATCACCACATCCACATCATGGCCAGGTCTGTGCCATCACCACATCCACATCATGACCAGGTCTGTGCCATTATGACATCCACATCATGGACAGGTCTGTGCCATCACCACATCCACATCATGGCCAGGTCTGTGTCATTATGACATCCACATCATTGGCAGGTCTGTGCCATCACCACATCCACATCATGGCCAGGTATGTGCCATCACCACATCCACGTCATGGCCAGGTCTGTGCCATCACCACATCCACGTCATGGCCAGGTTTGTGCCATCACCACATCCACATCATGGCCTGGTCTGTGCCATCACCACATCCACATCATGGCCAGGTCTGTGCCATCACCACATCCATGTCATGGCCAGGTCTGCGCCATCACCACATCCATGTCATGGCCAGGTCTGTGTCATCACCACATCCATGTCATGGCCAGGTCTGTGCCATCACCACATCCACATCATGGCCAGGTCTGTGCCATCACCACATCCATGTCATGGCCAGGTCTGTACCATTATGACATTCACATCATGGCCATGTCTGTGCCATTATGACATCCACATCATGGGCAGGTCTGTGTCATTATGACATCCACATCATGGCCAGGTCTGTGTCATTATGACATCCACATCATTGGCAGGTCTGTGTCATTATGACATCCACATCATGGCCTGGTATGTGCCATCACCATATCCACATCATGGGCAGGTCTGTGTCATTATGACATCCACTTCATGGCGTGGTCTGTGCCATCGCCATATCTACATCATGGGCAGGTCTGTGTCATTATGACATCCACATCATGACTTGGTCTGTGCCATCACCACATCCACATCATGGGCAGGTCTGTGTGGTTATCACATCCCTGTCTTGGCCAGGTGTATGTCACACCGTATCTACATGATGACCAGGGCTGTGACATCACGATTTCCCCATTATGACCAGGTCTATGTCATCAACATATCCACATTATGGCCAGTTGTCATCACCACATCCACATCATGGCCAGTTGTCATCATCACATCCACATCATGGCCAGTTGTCATCACCACATCCACATCATGGCCAGTTGTCATCATCACATCCACATCATGGCCAGTTGTCATCACCACATCCACATCATGGCCAGTTGTCATCATCACATCCACATCATGGCCAGTTGTCATCACCACATCCACATCATGGCCAGTTGTCATCACCACATCCACATCATGGCCAGGTCTTTGTCATCACCATATCCACATGACGGCCAGGTCTGTTTCATCATCATATCCACATCATGGCCAAGTCTACGTCATCACCACATCCACATCATGGCCAGGTCTTTCCCATCACCACATCCACCTCATAGCCAAGTCTGTATTAGCAGCAACGATTGTTCTGACAAACCGCAAGACTGAGTTAAAAGCCCACAGGCACATCGCATCAGGAAGTGTGGCAGAGCCTTGAAGTGGAACGAGGCACTTAGGTGTCATCAAACAAGAAAGAGGGCTCGCGCTCGGGACAAAGCCGGAAGATCTAGGGACAGGATCGTGCGACAGCTTCTCATGTTACAACATGAGCGTGTGTGGGGTAAGCTGATACCGAGAGATAGCTTTTTATTTCCCCCTTCAGATGAGTAGTCGAATGAGGGTCAAGGCTAGCGCGTGTGGTGTTAGCGGCAGTCAGCTGGGTGAACTGGTGTGACAGTAGACAGGATGTAAAAGGGGACACAGGGTGTAATGGTATGATGACAGGAGACTGGATGTTGTGTGTGTGTGGGGGGGGGGGGGGGGGGGGGGGGGAGGGGGGTCAAGACACATGTATTGTGTACGTTTGACACCACACCAGTCTCTAACAAGACGGTAAAAATGGCGGCATGCTGTGAAGTCAATCAGAAAATCAGCCAAACACACGGTATGATTAACAGTCTGATGGTGGAGGGTCTTCATCCGACAACTAGGATGAATAAGGCGTCAGAGAAGAAAAAAACCCGCTTCCAAACGTACCATGTTACCTGGTGGTGGCTCCCTATAAAGTTAAAGCCAGAACTCCTGCCCCTGTCAACTAGAAAGTAGAAACTCATGCCCTGTAAAGAAAACGCCAGAAATTCATTCCCTGTACGTTAAAGACCATGCTATCCTGTAAATTGAAGACCACAAATCCCTGTCCTGTAAATTAAAAACCACAAATCCTTGTCCTGTAAATTAAAGACCACAAATCCTTGTCCTGTAAATTAAAAACCACAAATCCTTGTCCTGTACATTGAAGACCACAAATCCCTGTCCTGTAAATTGAAGACCACAATCCCTGTCCTGTAAATTAAAAACCACAAATGACTGTACTGTAAATTAAAAACCACAAATGACTGTACTGTAAATTTACAGACAACAAAATCCGTGTCCTGTATATCAAAGACCCTTAAATCTGTGCCCTGTAAACTAAAGACCACAGATCCTTGTCCTGTAAATGAAAGACCACAAATCCTTGTCCTGCAAATGAAAGACCACAAATCCTTGTCCTGCAAATTAAAGACTGAAAGTTCTTGTCGTGTAAACTAAAGACTACAAATCCCCACCCTGTAAATGAAAGAGCAGAAATGCTCTCTGTGCAATCTAAAAGCCAGAAATTCACACTCTTTAAACTAAAGGCCACAAATCTTCATCATATCAACTAAAATCTAGAAACATCCACCTTGTTAACTAAAAATCGTGTATCCTACCCTGTATACTAAATACAAGAAATCCCCGCCCTGTCAACTAAAGACAAGAAATCGCTATCCTGTGGGCTACAGATCAGAAATCGCCACCCTGTCAACTATCGCTATCCTTTAAACTAAAGACCAACAATCCCCACCTTATATACTAAGTACTCGAAATCGCTATCCTCTCAGCCAAAGACTGGAAACTGCCAACCCGTGAACAAAAGACCAGAAATCCCCAACCCTGCAAACTTAGGACCACAAATTCCCACCCTCAAAACTGAAGACAGGAAATCCCCAGTCTGTAAACTAAAGATCAGATATCCACATCCAAACAAATAAAGACAAAAAATCCCCACCCTGTCAGCTACAGACCAGTTGTCCTCCACCAGTGTCAACTGAAAACAAGAAATCCGCACCCCGTCAACTTAAGATGAGAAATCCCCACCCTGTCAACTTAAGATGAGAAATCCCCACCCTGTCAACTTAAGATGAGAAATCCCCACCCTGTCAACTAAAGACCAGAAATCCTTATCCTGTCAACTTAAGATGAGAAATCCCACCCTGTCAACTTAAGATGAGAAATCTCCACCCTGTCAACTTAAGAAGAGAAATCCCTACCCTGTCAACTTAAGATGAGAAATCCCCACCCTGTCAACTTAATGAAAAATCCCCACCCTGTCAACTTAAGATGAAAAATCCCCACCCTGTCAACTTAAAACCAGAAACCCCTTCCCTGTCAACTTTAGATGAGAAACCCCCATCCTGTCAACTTAAGATGAGAAATCCCCACCCTGTCAACTTAAGATGAGAAATCCCCACCCTGTCAACTTAAGATGAGAAATCCCCACCCTGTCAACTTAAGATGAGAAATCCCCACCCTGTCAATTTATGATGAGAAATCCCCACCCTGTCAACTTAAGATGAGAATCCCCACCCTGTCAACTTAAGATGAGAAATCCCACCTGTCAACTTAAAACCAGAAATCCCTATCCTGTCAACTTAAGATGAGAAATCCCTACCCTGTCAACTTAAGATGAGAAATCCCCACCCTGTCAATTTATGATGAGAAATCCCCACCCTGTCAACTAAAGACCAGAAATCCCCACCCTGTCAACTAAAGACCAGAACCCCCCACCCTGTCAACTAAAGACCAGAATCCCCACCCTTCATCAACTAAAGACCAGAACCCCCCCACCCTGTCAACTTAAGATGAGAAATCCCCACCCTGTCAACTAAAGACCAAATCCCCACCCTTCATCAACTAAAGACCAAAATCCTCACCCTGTCAACTAAAGACCAGAAATCCCCACCCTGTTAACTAAAGACCAGAAACCAGAAATCCCCACCCTGTCAATTTAAGATCAGAAATCCCCACCCTGTCAACTAAAGACCAGAAATCCCCACCCTGTCAACTAAAGACCAGAACCCCCCACCCTGTCCACTAAAGACCAGAACCCCCCACCCTGTCAATTTAAGATGATAAATCCCCACCCTGTCAATTTAAGATGATAAATCCCCACCCTGTCAACTTAAGATGATAAATCCCCACCCTGTCAACCAAAGACCAGAATCCCCACCCTTCATCAACTAAAGACCAAAATCCTCACCCTGTCAACTAAAGACCAGAAATCCCCACCCTGTCAACTAAAGACCAGAAATCCCCACCCTGTCAACTAAAGACCAGAAATCCCCACCCTGTCAACTAAAGACCAGAAATCCCCACCCTGTCAACTAAAGACCAGAAATCCCACCCTGTCAACTAAAGACCAGAACCCCCCACCCTGTCAACTAAAGACCAGAAATCCCCACCCTGTCAACTAAAGACCAGAACCCCCCACCCTGTCAACTAAAGACCAGAAATCCCCACCCTGTCAACTAAAGACCAGAAATCCCCACCCTGTCAACTAAAGACCAGAACCCCCCACCCTGTCAACTAAAGACCAGAAATCCCCACCCTGTCAACTAAAGACCAGAAATCCCCACCCTGTCAACTAAAGACCAGAAACCGGAAATCCCCACCCTGTCAATTTAAGATCAGAAATCCCTGCCCTTTGAACTAAAGATCAGAAATCCCACCCTGTCTACGTAAGACCAGAACCCCCCACTTTGTCAACTTAAGACCAGAAACCCCCACCCTGTCAGTTAAGACCAGAAACCCCCACCCTGTCAGTTAAGACCAGAACCCCCCACCCTGTCAGTTAAGACCAGAAACCCCACCCTGTCAGTTAAGACCAGAAATCCCCACTCTGTCAGTTAAGACCAGAAACCCCCACCCTGTCAGTTAAGACCAGAAACCCCCACCCTGTCAGTTAAGACCAGAAATCCCCACCCTGTCAGTTAAGACCAGAAACCCCCACCCTGTCAGTTAAAGACCACCCTGTCAACTAGACACCACAAATCCCCACGCTGTCAACTAAAGAGCAGAAATCTTCACCATGTCAACTAGACACCACAAATCCCCACGCTGTCAACTAAAGAGCAGAAATCTTCACCATGTCAACTAGACACCACAAATCCCCACGCTGTCAACTAAAGAGCAGAAATCTCCACCAAGTCAACTGGACACCAGAAATCCCCACGCTGTCAACTTAAGACCAGAAATCTCCTGTCACTGTAACCTCAAAATCGCGTCTCTCCACGTTGGACACCAAAGGTTACTAATCCAGTCCGAACCAGATCCCCGAAATATTACGCCAGCGAGGAGAAGGGAGGGAGGGAGGAAGAAGAAGGGAGGGGGAACCTGTGCCACAGTTGTGGGACACACTTCCTGGTGCAGCGCGTGTCTTGTCGTCAGTGGAGCGGGTTTTAACCTCAGTGCGCCTCCCTCGGTGTAGTCTCCCGATAACTGATCGCCTGGATGGCGGTGGGCTTGTTTCTTTGTTTGTTTTTACCCCAGAGAGACAGACAATAGGTGGATCGCGAAGGAGGCCTGAGAGACAGAGAGAGAGAGTTTCAGTGGAGAGGGAGGGAGGCCTGAGAGAGTGAGACAGGCAGTTTCAGTGGAGAGTAAGGGAGACCTGAGAGAGTGAGACCGTTTCAGTGGAGAGTGAGGGAGACCTGGGAGAGTGAGATAGGCAGTTTCAGTGGAGAGAAAGGGAGACCTGAGAGAGTGAGACAGGCAGTTTCAGTGGAGAGTAAGGGAGACCTGAGAGAGTGAGACCGTTTCAGTGGAGAGGAGGGAGACCTGAGAGAGTGAGATAGGCAGTTTCGGTGGAGAGTAAGGGAGACCTGAGAGAGTGAGACCGTTTCAGTGGAGAGGGAGGGAGACCTGAGAGAGTGAGACAGACAGTTCCCGTGGAGAGGGAGGGAGACCTGAGAGAGTGAGACAGACAGTTTCAGTGGAGAGGGAGGGAGAACGAAGAGAGTGAGACCGTTTCAGTGGAGAGGGAGGGACACCTGAGAGAGTGAGATAGACAGTTCCCGTGGAGAGGGAGGATACCGAAGAGAGTGAGATATACAGTTTCAGTGGAGAGGGAGGGAGATCTGAGAGAGTGAGACAGACAGTTTCAGTGGAGAGGGAGAGAGGGAGGGAGACCTGAGAGAGTGAAACAGACAGTTTCAGTGGAGAGGGAGGAGAGACCTGAGAGATGAGATAGACAGTTCCCGTGGAGAGGGAGGGAGACCTGAGAGAGTGAGACAGACAGTTTCAGTGGAGAGGGAGGGAGACCTGAGAGAGTGAGACAGACAGTTTCAGTGGAGAGGGAGGGAGATCTGAGAGAGTGAGACAGACAGTTTCAGTGGAGAGGGAGGGAGAACGAAGAGAGTGAGACAGTTTCAGTGGAGAGGGAGGGAGACCTGAGAGAGTGAGATAGACAGTTCCCGTGGAGGGAGGGATACCGAAGAGAGTGAGATATACAGTTTCAGTGGGGAGGGAGGGAGATCTGAGAGAGTGAGACAGACAGTTTCAGTGGAGAGGGAGAGAGGGAGGGAGACCTGAGAGAGTGAAACAGACAGTTTCAGTGGAGAGGGAGGAGACCTGAGAGAGTGAGATAGACAGTTCCCGTGGAGAGGGAGGGAGACCTGAGAGAGTGAGACAGACAGTTTCAGTGGAGAGGGAGGGAGACCTGAGAGAGTGAGACAGACAGTTTCAGTGGAGAGGGAGGGAGATCTGAGAGAGTGAAACAGACAGTTTCAGTGGAGAGGGAGGGAGACCTGAGAGAGTGAGATAGACAGTGTCAGTGGAGAGGGAGGGAGATCTGAGAGAGTGAGACAGACAGTTTCAGTGGAGAGGGAGGGAGATCTGAGAGAGTGAGACCGTTTCAGTGGAGAGGGAGGGAGACCTGAGAGAGTGAGATAGACAGTGTCAGTGGAGAGGGAGGGAGACCTGAGAGAGTGAGACAGACAGTTTCAGTGGAGAGGGAGGGAGATATGAGAGAGTGAGACAGACAGTTTCAGTGGAGAGGGAGGGAGACTTGAGAGAGTGAGACAGACAGTTTCCGTGGAGAGGGAGGGAGACCTGAGAGAGTGAGATAGGCAGTTATAGAGAGGGATCGAGGGAGACTTGAGAGAGTGAGACAGGCAGTTATAGAGAGGGAGGGAGACCTGAGAGAGTGAGACAGGCAGTTATAGAGAGGGAGGGAGACCTGAGAGAGTGAGACAGGCAGTTATAGAGAGGGAGGGAGACCTGAGAGAGTGAGACAGGCAGTTCCAGTGGAGAGGGAGGGAAACCTGAGATAGTGAGATAGGTTGTCTCAGTGGAGAACTAGAGACTTGAGAGAGTGAGAGAGACGATTTGACGTGAGAGTGAGAGAGACGATTTGACGTGAGAGTGAGAGAGATGATTTGACGTGAGAGTGAGAGAGACGATTTGACGTGAGAGTGAGAGAGAGGATTTGACGTGAGAGTGAGAGAGACGATTTGACGTGAGAGTGAGAGAGAGGATTTGACGTGAGAGTGAGAGAGACGATTTGACGTGAGAGTGAGAGAGACGATTTGACGTGAGAGTGAGAGAGACGATTTGACGTGAGTGTGCGAGAGACGATTTGACGTGAGAGTGAGAGAGACGATTTGACGTGAGAGTGCAAGAGACGATTTGACGTGAGAGTGAGAGACGATTTGACGTGAGAGTGAGAGAGACGATTTGACGTGAGAGTGCAAGAGACGATTTGACGTGAGAGTGAGAGAGACGATTTGACGTGAGAGTGAGAGAGACCTGAGAAATTGAAATAGTTTATGTAGAGAACGAGGGAGAACTGAGAGAGAGGTAGAGGGGTCGTTTCAGTTGAGAGAGAGAGAGAGAGAGAGAGAGAGAGAGAGAGAGAGAGAGAGAGAGAGAGAGAGAGAGAGAGAGAGAGAGAACTCAGAACTCAGAAACCTTTATTAGATCAATGAATGAGATTTTAGGCAGAGCCTATTCTTCAACCTGTCCATGGTCTGAGAGAGAGAGAGACAGAGAGAGAGAGAGAGAGGAGAGAGAGAGAGAGAGAGAGAGAGAGAGAGAGAGAGAGAGAGACGGAGACAGAGACAGAGAGACAGAGAGAGAGGTTCAATGGAGAGAGAGGAAGATCTGGGAGAGTGAGAGAGACAATTTTAGTCGAGAAAGGTCTG
>CM031623.1:29439550-29444550 GCA_018398815.1 Conus ventricosus
AGAGAGAAGAGAGAGAGAGAGAGAGAGAGAGGAGAGAGAGAGAGAGAGAGAGAGAAAGAGATAGTGGGGGGTAACTTCCGATGATCTCAGTATTGCCCACGCTCCCCTTCTCCCCCTCCCTCCACCACATACAACTGCTCACCCAGCCACTCTCCTGCCCCCCCCCCCCCCCACCCCATCACCCCACTCATCTCCTCCCCTCAGTCTCCAAGATCACAGACCCCTACAATATCCATCGTGTTGAGCCTTCTCTCTCTCTCTCTCTCTCTCTCTCTTCTCTCTCTGTGTTGTAATGGCACGACTCTCTCTCTCTCTCTCTCCTCTCTCTCTCTCCTCTCTCTCCTCTCTCTCTCTCTCTCTCACACACACACACACACACACACACACATACGCGCGCACACACACACACACACACAACACCAACACACACACCACACACACACACACCCCCCCCCCCCCCCCCCCCCCCCCCCCCCCCCCCCCCCCACTCAACAGCTCAAGACAAACAGTGTGTCAGAAAGAACCAGAAACTCCGTGGGGAAAAAAGAATTGAATGGGTATTAGAGGTGCATGGGGTTCAAAATCTAAAAGTAGCAGGGCCTGACCACTTGCAAATGGAAGTTTCTTCCACAAGGAAAGACCAAGATAACTCTGTGCAAGAGACCTCTGGGAAAACGACAACAATAACAACAACAACAACAGAGCCATAGTGTGTGTTTGCCTCACAGGTTGAGCATTTCCGTCCCGCTGTTGTTCTGTGCCTGTTTGGAGATGTTTCCACCTGTGACATGTGGCGTGCACCTTCACCCAGGGTTCCTCTTTTATTTCGTGGTGGTAGCAACACGGAAATCCTGGTGGCTTCTTCCACCAATGGCGAGTTAGTGGACAGAATTCAGCCAATCAGACGGACAGACACGTATTTTTTTTAGTGTGTATTCATAACACAGTTAGGAATGAAGAATAACGATGACGTTGAAACAATCGTTTCGCGCAGATCGAAGATATAAATGACTGCTTGTTCGTCCTCTCTTTCCGTGGTTTTAAATGCTTTTTGTTCTGCCTGAAGAAGACCGCAGAGGTCAAATTGTATGGTGTGTGTGTGTGTGTGTGTGTGTGTGTGTGTGTGTTGTTTTCTTTTGTATTTCATTTGTTTGTTGCTTCGTCTGGTGACTCAGTGATTCTATATTTTTGTTTTGTTTTGTTTTGCTTGTTTCAAATTTCGCCCGCAGCCATCCCATTTTGAATCCTGAAACAGTCAAATTTCTAATTTAGCTTCAATGACGTTAAGGGCTGGATTTATTTTCTGAAGCTTATGCCACACGACAGTATTAAAGGCGAAATACCCAACTCGGAAAAATAAGTTACACAAATTAAAACAGTGAGTAGTACCAAAAATAAGACAAACGGGAAATGCACGACGTGTCGTTTCGTGGCTCCTGTGTAACATTTCCCAAGCATGCTCGGTAATTTCTCCGATGCACCAAAAATAGTAACGTCTTCTGACTGGGCGGAAGAAAGGTCGACATTTTTGTTCTCTTGTAGAGGAAAGGTAATGCCGAGCGGTGTGAATCATCTCCCTTTAGCTAAGATGCGACGCGGACAGTTAGTGAACGAAGATAACCTGATGCACATAGACACCATGGCTTTCCTCTCATCCCCCGACACCTCACTGACCAATGCATGTGTTCAAATCTCAGTCAGCTGCAAAGAAATAGAATTTTTCCGCTCAAAGCGCTTTCATTCTCGACCACATTCTTGATTCCTCCAGTAAAAACAAACTGTAACGAGATCGTGTGAGATCATCTAGAGTCTCTCTCTCTCCCTCTCTCTCTCTCTCTCTCTCTCTCTCTCTGGGTGTTCGACGCTTTTTCTCTCTTCCTTTTTCTTTCTTCATAACTTATGAACATTCACGCGTTTCTTTCTTCACATCCGATGTATGTTCTTTATTTATATTTTGAATTTTTCTCCCCTTATTTTTCCTAAAACGATTTCATCTTTTCCTCAAAAGCCGTTTAACGCTTAACTTATCCATTGGATATATGTCCCAAAGCATCCATGGATAGAATGTCATGGATATAATCCATATCACAGTGTAGTGATCGACTGGTCATCATGTCCCCAGGCAATGTCCCAGTGTCATCACGGACATCGTGCTAACGGATTTAGCTGATGTGCCAATGTTGTCAGGGGATATCATGTCCACTTAATGTAGTCGATGTCCCAAAATATTCAGGGATGTCAGGTCTATGAATATAATCGATGCCCCTTTGTGATCACTGAACGTCGTATCTTCTTGCTGTAGTCGATGTCCGAATGTATTCAAGGATATAAGGAATGAAGGGGAAAGGGTATGTGCGCGTATACATTCTTTCCTCGTGTCTATATTGTACATCTCTTCATCCTCTTTTCTGATTTTGTTTTGAATTCTCCTTTTTTTTTTTTTTTACCCATTTCTTTTTGCTCTGCTTTGTACTTTTCTTCATATCTTAAAACAGTTTCTTTGGATGGCTTGTTTTTATGCAAAAGGGCAAAAGAAAAATAAATTTTTAAAAAGTTGCTAATTGAACGTACTGTCTGAAAAGTGACGCTTTGACCACACACACGCGCGCGCGCAAACACACACACACACACACACACACACACACACACGCGCGCGCGCGCGCAAACACACACACACACACACACACACACAGCAGTAGCAGCAGCGCCATCACCACCTCCACAACGACCTCCATATGTCTGCAATCTCAACATCTCCTCGTCTCCTCCCTCATGTTCCACTTCTGTCCCTGTTCGTCTCCTCTTGCTTTGTTTTTATCATTTATTTCACGTTTGTTTGATTGCTTTTCCCTCATGTTCCACTTCTGTCCCTGTTCGTCTCCTCTTGCTTTGTTTTTATCATTTATTTCACGTTTGTTCGATTGCTTTTCTATTCATTCAGTCATTCCGTGAGACACTTGATTAATTCTTCGAAACATCAGTTAATTTAGTCATCTGTTAACATTTCAACAATTGTGTCTTTGTTTTTTCGTTTTTTCCTGTCATTTGGTTGTTGTTACTGTTGTTGTTGTTATAATTATGGAATAAACGTATTCTTTTTTAAATCTGTATTTCTGCTTGTTCACCGACTCCCTTTTCTCTTTTTCCCCCACATCTCTTTTTAAGTAAGTTGTATCTATATTGCCCTAGTGGTATTACCAAACCCACTCTTCCCTCTTTATAATTTGTATTATCTTGCTGACGTCATTATTGAAGTTGTGATTTGTTCACTCACTCTCTATTCTCTGTTTCCAAAATCTCGTTTTAACTAACTGCTATCTATACTGCCCTACTGGTATCCAAAAATCCATACGTCTTCACTTCAGTCTTTAAATTATCTTGCTGACGTCATTATTGAAGTTGTGAGAGCAGCAAAGAGGCTGGGGGCGGGGGGGGGGGGAGATTTTTTCCTCCCTCCCTCAAGATAGCAGCACTGCTACCGAGCGTCTTCATCAGCCTCACCTTTTCCTTACTGTCCAATTCTAATTTCGACATAAGTAAATATATTACACTTCCATCACGCTTCCTGTTGCCTGTCAAACAAGGGAGGTTATCCAAACACATTTAGATCATTGTTCTTCAGGTCTGGTGTGTGTGTGTGTGTGTGTGTGTGACAGGCTCAAAACCCCTTGCTCCCGCATAGTAGCTTTTTTGTGTGTTTTTTTTTTCTTTTTTTTTCTTCTGGTTATTGGTCGATTTGTGTGATGGTCTATTCTTCTCGTTCATTGGTCTCTACGTTGGTTCGCTCTATAAACTGGCTGATTCTTATAGTAGTTTGCCCTTTCCGTCCAATGGTCGATCGTTCCATTCGGTCCATTGGTCAGCTGTTCTTTACTTCACCCCAGGGTTTGATTGACATGCCTTTCTACCTTGGGGAAGTTGTGCCGAGAGAATGTTTTGACATGATTGCTCGCCAATTTCTCTCCCTTGTTAAAAGGAGGTTTGAAAGTCCAGGTAAAGCTGCCGTAGACGAGGTTTGGAACGATTGCAATACATTAAGGTACATCCATCTGTTGATTGCAATACATTAAGGTACATCCACCTGTTGATTGCAATACATTAAGGTACATCCACCCGTTGATTGCAATACATTAAGGTACATCCATCTGTTGATTGCAATACATTAAGGTACATCCACCTGTTGATTGCAATACATTAAGGTACATCCACCTGTTGATTGTCATACACTAAGGTACATCCACCTGTTGATTGTAATACATTAAGGTACATCCACCTGTTGATTGTAATACATTAAGGTATATCCACCTGTTGATTGTCATACATTAAAGTACATCCACCTGTTGATTGTCATACATTAAGGTACATCCACCTGTTGATTGTCATACATTAAGGTACATCCACCTGTTGATTGTAATACATTAAGGTACATCCACCTGTTGATTGTCATACATTAAGGTACATCCACCTGTTGATTGCAATACATTAAGGTGCATCCACCTGTTGATTGTCATACATTAAGGTACATCCACCTGTTGATTGTCATACATTAAAGTACATCCACCTGTTGATTGCAATACATTAAGGTACATCCACCTGTTAATTGTCATACATTAAGGTACATCCACCTGTTGATTGTCATACATTAAGGTACATCCACCTGTTGATTGCAATACATTAAGGTACATCCACTTGTTGATTGTCATACATTAAGGTACATCCACCTGTTGATTGTCATACAATAAGGTACATCCACCTGTTGCTTCCCAGGCAGTGACACTGGGGTGCAGTTATCTCTCAAACACACTTACCTGCTGCATGTCTTGAAACAGGTGTACCTATCGCCTACAAACACACTTACCTGCTACATGTCTTGAAACACGTGTACCTATCGCCTGCAAACACACTTACCTGCTACATGTCTTGAAACACGTGTACCTACTGCTTACAAACACACTTACCTGCTACATGTCTTGAAACACGTGTACCTATCGCCTACAAAC
>CM031623.1:29449550-29532322 GCA_018398815.1 Conus ventricosus
ACACCTAGAACCCCTGCCTCTGTTTTGTTCTGCTCTGTTTCGAGTTTTTTCCCTGTGATTGTGTCTTTCTTTCCCTAGTTTGTTTTTTTCTTCCATTTTCTGGTGTTTAAGTTGTGGGCTAACAGTCATCTCTCTCTCTCTCTCTCTCTCTCCTCTCTCTCTCTCTCTCTCTCCTAAAGGTCGTCGTTGTTTGTTTGAACATGGGTTTGGACGGGCATGGCTTAATCAAGGTGTTGGGAAATGTACATGAGTTTGTATCTCTTTTTCGTCAACGATTGATTTATTGTCGAAGTTAAAAATGGTCTGACCATATCCAGAAAAGTGATACATTTGAAGTGTATAGGAATTTTTGTAGTCTGCATGATGTGAAACCCTGTTTAACACTTGATATGGATAGGCATTTAAGCTCAGAGAAATAGCTGTTTCGTGAAAATGATCAATGTGAATATTAAATCTTTATGATGTATTCTATGACTGTTACTCGTCTTGAATTTTTTTTTTCACTTTTGTATAATATTCACACACCCCTTCATTAGGGGCCAAGACCTATTAATGAATAAGCCATCCGAATCCGAATCTCTCGCTTATAACTAGTAATCAATGTGTCGAGCTCAAGGACTGGTCCAAATTTGCCAAGTCAAGTTCCTGGCAATTATTCCAAGCCAATAGCTCCTTCCTCCTCTTGGACATTCTCTGCAGTGCTGACGCTGTCCCAAACCATCACCCCTCTTTCCATCTAACAATGTTCCATCCTGCAGTGCTGATCCTGTCCCAAACCATCACCCCTGTCCCAAACCATCACCCCTGTCCCAAACCATCACCCCTCTTTCCATCTAACAATGTTCCATCCTGCAGTGCTGATCTTTTCCCAAAGCGTCATCCCATTTTCTGTGCAACAAGGTCACTTCCTGTAATGCTGACCTTGTGCCGAACTCTTGTCCAAATTTCCGTCCGAAAAAAATCACTTCCTGCAATGCTGACCTTGTCTCAATCTACCATTCCACTTTCCGTCCAGCAACGTCACTTTCCTCAATGCTGACGTTATTCCAAGGCATCTTTTCACTTTCCGTCCAACAACGTCATTTTCCTCAGTGCTGACGTTATCCCAATGCACCATTTCACTTTCCGTCTAACAAGGTCACTTCCTGTAATGCTGACCTTGTCCCAAACCTTCATCCTACTTTCTATCTAGCAACGCCATTTTCTGCCAGGCTGACCTTCTCACGATCCATCATCCATTTTCCGTCCAATTACGTCACTTCCCGCGATGCTAACTTGGTATGGAACCATCATCCAACTTTCCGTCCAACAACGTCATTTCCTGCAATACTGACCTCATCAACAACACCCAACTTTCCATCCAACAACTCCACTTCCCACAAAGCTGACCTTGTACTGAGCCGTCATCTCACTTTTCGTCCATCAACGTCACTTCATGCAATTCTGACGTTTTCCCAATCCATCATTCCACTTTCCGTCTAACGACGTCACTTTCAACAATGCTGAAAATATCCCAAATAATCACCTACCGTCCAACGACGTCATTTCAACAATGTTGACTATGTCCCAAACAATCACCTAAGTTTCCGTCCAACGACGTCATTTCAACAATGATGACCATGTCCCAAACAATCACCTAAGTTTCCGTCCTACAACGTCACTTTCAACAATGATGACCATATCCCAAACAATCACTACCTTTCCGTCCAACGACGTCATTTCAACAATGATGACCATGTCCCAAACAATCACCTACTTTCGTCCAACGACGTCATTTCAAAAATTTGATGACCATGTCCCAAACAATCACCTAACTTTCCGTCCTATGACGTCACTTTCAACAATGCTGGCCATATCCAAATAATCACCTAAGTTTCCGTCCAACGACGTCATTTCAACAATGATGACATATCCCAAACAATCACCTAACTTTCCGTCCAACGACGTCATTTCAACAATGATGACCATATTCCAAACAATCACCTAAACTTTCCGCCAACGACGTCATTTCAACAATGCTGGCCATATCCAAACAATCACCTAAGTTTCCATCAACGACGTCATTTCAACAATGATGCCCCATATCCCAAACAATCACTAACTTTCCGTCCAACGACGCGACGTCATTTCAACAATGATGACCATATCCCAAACAATCACCTAACTTTCCGTCCAACGACGTCATTTCAACAATGATGACCATATCCCAAACAATCACCTAAGTTTCCGTCCAACGACGTCATTTCAACAATGCTGGCCATATCCCAAACGATCATCCTACTTCCCGTCCAACGACGTCATTTCAACAAGGCTGGCCATATCCCAAACAATCACCTAACTTTCCGTCCAATGACGTCATTTCAACAATGATGACCATATCCCAAACAATCACCTAACTTTCCGCCCAACGACGTCATTTCAACAATGCTGGCCATATCCAAACAATCACCTAAGTTTCCGTCCAACGACGTCACTTTCAACAATGCTGGCCATATCCCAAACAATCACCTAACTTTCCGTCCTACGACGTCATTTGAACAATGATGACCATATCCCAAACAATCACCTAACTTTCCGTCCAACGACGTCATTTCAACAATGCTGGCCATATCCCAAACAATCACCCATGTCAAGTCATCCTCCATACTGCCACTGTATAGAAGGAAACCCACGTCAAGTCATCCTCCTTTACTGCCGCTGAAACAGAAGGAAAACCCATGTCAAGTCATCCTGCATACTGCTGCTGCACAGAAGGAAACCCACGTCAAGTCATCCTCCATACTGCCACTGTATAGGAGGAAACCCACGTCAAGTCATCCTCCATACTGCCGCTGCACAGAAGGAAACCCACGTCAAGTCATCCTGCATACTGCCGCTGCACAGAAGGAAACCCACGTCAAGTCATCCTCCATACTGCCGCTGCACAGAAGGAAACCCATCTCAAGTCATCCTGCATACTGCCACTGTATAGAAGGAAACCCACGTCAAGTCATCCTCCATACTGCCGCTGAACAGAAGGAAACCATGTCAGTCATCCTGCATACTGCCGCTGCACAGAAGGAAACCACGTCAAGTCATCCTCCATACTGCCGCTGCACAGAAGGAAACCCATGTCAAGTCATCCTGCATACTGCCACTGTATAGAAGGAAACCACGTCAAGTCATCCTCCATACTGCCACTGTATAGAAGGAAACCCACGTCAAGTCATCCTCCATACTGCCACTGTATAGAAGGAAACCCACGTCAAGTCATCCTCCATACTGCCACTGTATAGAAGGAAACCCACGTCAAGTCATCCTCCATACTGCCACTGTATAGAAGGAAACCCGCGTCAAGTCATCCTCTATACTGCCACTGTATAGAAGGAAACCACACGTCAAGTCATCCTCCATACTGCCACTGTATAGAAGGAAACCCATGTCAAGTCATCCTCTATGCTGCCGCTGTATAGAAGGAAACCCACGTCAAGTCATCGTGACGAGAGTTGCGAGTAGGTCGGTGTTGTTCTTTTGGGAAAGGACTTGAAATATTTTCTATGTTAAAGTTATGTTAAAATTGTCAGTGATGACAGGAGCAACTTTCCAGTATTAATCATCGACAGAAATGTTTAATTTTCTCATGACTGTTAAAACTACTCAAGAGTGATCTAGTTGCAAAGTGAGGCGACTGAAGGCAGAAATCAAAACAAATTTAAAAAGTTATTGATAACGCACCGCCAAAAAAAAAAAAAAAACACACACACACACACACACGGCGTGTTTCGACCTCTTAGGTCTTCTTCAGGCAAGATACACAACACTCAGGACAACGAAAATGAACGAGCAATCACTTATCTTCATCCAGTTCGGCGCAAGATGAGACCGTGCTCAAAGCGGCAACTTGATTACAGGCTTTGGGGATATGCTCAAAGGAGCAAGGTTCGCCTTGGCTTAAGGCTGTGTCAGACTAATTGACCAAGGCTAGAACATCAAGGCTACATCGAAATATTGTTATGCTCTGCATAGTTATGCAGGGATTGGTTTCAATCGTGACAAGCTCCTAGCGTAGCATTATCAGTCTCCAAAATCCTTCGAAGTCGGAGTGTGGCTGCCCATGTGGCGGGGTAATCAAAAACGGTCACACACCTCTGTGGCGGGATAATCAAAAACGGTCACACACCTAGCTGATGCATTTGTACCATAGTGTTCAAGTACTTCGGTTGTTCGGATGATCCCTGGAGTCTTTTAGCCAGGAACAAAGTGTGCAGCCTGTAATAAACCTGTCTTTAGGGCTGTGCTCAAAGCAGCAACGTGTTAAGCCTGTAATAAACCTGTCTTTAGGGCTGTGCTCAAAGCAGCAACGTGTTAAGCCTGTAATAAACCTGTCTTTAGGGCTGTGCTCAAAGCAGCAACGTGTTAAGCCTGTAATAAACCTGTCTTTAGGGCTGTGCTCAAAGCAGCAACGTGTTAAGCCTGTAATAAACCTGTCTTTAGGGCTGTGCTCAAAGCAGCAACGTGTTAAGCCTGTAATAAACCTGTCTTTAGGGCTGTGCTCAAAGCAGCAACGTGTTAAGCCTGTGATAAACCTGTCTTTAGGGCTGTGCTCAAAGCAGCAACGTGTTAAGCCTGTAATAAACCTTTCTTTAGGGCCGTGCGCAAAGCAGCAACGCGTCAAGCCTGTGATAAACCTTTCTTTAGGGCTGTGCTCAAAGCAGCAACGTGTTAAGCCTGTAATAAACCTTTCTTTAGGGCTGTACTCAAAGCAGCAACGAGTTAAGCCTGTAATAAACCTTTCTTTAGGGCTGTGCTCAAAGCAGCAACGAGTTAAGCCTGTAATAAACCTTTCTTTAGGGCCGTTTTCAAAGCAGCAATCCATTAAGCCTGTAATAAACCTTTCTTTAGGACTGTGCTCAAAGCAGCAACGCGTTAATAGGGCTGTGTTCAAAGCAGCAACGCGTTAATAGGGATGTGTTCAAAGCAGCAACGCGTTAATAGGGCTGTGTTCAAAGCAGCAACGCATCAAGCCTGTAATAAACCTTTCTTTAGGACTGTGCTCAAAGCAGCAATGCGTTACTTGACTTAGTCCTCTGAATTCCTGGGGAACATAGGGCCGCAACCACACTCTTCCAGCGGACACGGTTTTGGAAGATCTTCTTCAGCTTGGCCCACGTCATTCCGGCGGCCTTCACTTCCGCGTCGGTACTCCTTCGCCATGTCTGTCTTGGTCTTCCCACTCTTCTTTTGCCCTGAGGGTTCCATTCAAGGGCTTGTCTAGCAACGCGTTAAGCCTGTAATAAACCTTACTTTAGGGCTGTGCTCAAAGCAGCAACGCGTCAAGCCTGTAATAAGCAGTAGGCAGTCATCAGTGAAGGCTGTGATCAATGAAGGCT
Organism: Conus ventricosus; assembly: GCA_018398815.1. Taxonomy (NCBI): domain Eukaryota; kingdom Metazoa; phylum Mollusca; class Gastropoda; order Neogastropoda; family Conidae; genus Conus; species Conus ventricosus. Next base: position 29,454,920 of record CM031623.1, read on the forward strand.
GTGATCAATGAAGGCTATGATCAATGAAGGCTGTGATCAATGAAGGCTGTGATCAATGAAGGCTATGATCAATGAAGACTGTGATCAATGAAGGCTGTGAGGCTGTGATCAATGAAGGCTATGATCAATGAAGACTGTGATCAATGAAGGCTGTGATCAATGAAGGCTGTGACCAATGACGGCTCTCATCAATGAAGGCTGTAATCAAGGAAGGCTGTGAGCAATGATGGCTGTCATCAATGAAGGCCGTGATCAATGAAGGCTGTGATCAAGGAAGGCTGTAATCAAGAAAGGCTGTGATCAACAAGGGTTTTTATCAATGAAGGCTGTGATCAATAAAGGCCATGATCAATGGGGGCTCTCATCAATGAAGGCCATGATCAATGAAGGCTGTGATCAATGAAGGCGATAATCAATGAAGGCTGTGATCAATGAAGGCTCTCATCAATGAAGGCTATGATCAATGAAGGCTGTGATCAATTAGGCCTGTGATCAATGAAGGCTCTCATCAATGAAGGTTGTGATCAATGAGGGCTGTGATCAATGAAGGCTGTGATCAATGAAGGCTGTGATCAATGAAGGCTGTGATCAATGAGGGCTGTGATCAATGAGGGCTGTGATCAATGAGGGCTGTCACTAATGAAGGCTGTGATCAATGAAGGCTGCGATCAATGAAGGCTGTGACCAATGAAGGCTGTAATCAAGGAAGGCTGTGATCAAAGAAGGCTGTGATCAATGAAGGCTGTGATCAATTAAGGCTGTGATCAATGAAGGCTGTGATCAAGGAAGGCTGTGATCAATGAAGGCTGTGATCAATGAAGGCTGTGATCAATGAAGGCTCTCATCAATGAAGGCTGTGATCAATGAAGGCTCGAATCAATGAAGGCTCTGATCAATGAAGGCTGTGATCAAGGAAGGCTGTGATCAATGAAGGCTGTGATCAAGGAAGGCTGTGATCAGTGAAGGCTGTGATCAATGAAGGCTGTGATCAATGAAGGCTGTGATCTCATTATTGAAGGCTGTGATCAATGAGGGCTGTGATCAATGAGGCCTGTGATCAATGAAGGCTCTCATCAATGAAGGCTGTGATCAATGAAGGCTGTGATCAATGAAGGCTGTGATCAATGAAGGCTGTGATCAATGAGGGCTGTGATCAAGGAAGGCTGTGATCAATGAAGGCTGTGATCAATGAAGGCTGTGATCAATGAGGGCTGTGATCAATGAGGCCTGTGATCAATGAAGGCTCTCATCAATGAAGGCTGTGATCAATGAAGGCTGTGACCAAGGAAGGCTGTGATCAATGAAGGCTGTGATCAAGGAAGGCTGTGATCAGTGAAGGCTGTGATCAAGGAAGGCTGTAATCAAGGAAGGCTGTGATCATGGAAGGCTGTGATCAATGAAGGCTGTGATCAATGAAGGCTCTCATCAATGAAGGCTGTGATCAACTAAGGCTGTCATCAATGAAGGCTGTGATCAATGAAGGCTGTGATCAATGAAGGCTCTCATCAGTGAAGGCTGTAATCACTATGATCAATGAGGGCTGTGATCAATGAAGGCTGTGATCAATGAAGGCTCTCATCAATGAAGGCTGTGATCAATGAAGGCTATGATCAACGAGGGCTGTGATCAATGAAGACTGTGATCAATGAAGACTGTCATCAATGAAGGCCGTGATCAATGAAGGCCGTGATCAATGGAGGCTGTGATCAATGAAGGCTGTAACCAAAGAAGGTTGCGATCAATGAAGGCTGTGATCAATTAGGCTGTGATCAAGGAAGGCTGTGATCAATAAGGCTATGATCAATGGAAGTAGTGACCAAGGAAGGCTGTTATCAATGAAAACTGTAATCATCGAAGGTTGTACATGACCAAGGAGTGCCATGAACACTTCTGTCAACAGGCGGCAGTTCCTAGGTAGTCGTTGCCCCCGTTCTCTCGAACGTGGGACATACCATGGGAGATAACTATGCTCAAGGCAAACTTTCACTGTAATATGCTGCAGTTTTCTCCACTGCCTCGTCTCTCCATTTCGTCAGTGTGTGTATGTGCGTCTGCGATTTTTCTAATTTAGATGTATCTATTTTTGTACATGCCACACGAGTTTCCATATACAAACCATATTAAAGTGTATGTAAAAGATTAATTGTTCAGGCAAACGAAAGCGACAAATTACAAGACAAAACAAGGCTTTTTGACCTCTTTGGGTCTTTTTCAGGCATGATAAACAACATTCAAGACAATAGAAACGAAGAATGTTACTCCTCAAATTGGGAGCACAATGGATGTGGAAGGGTGGAAGTGTATCGATGATGTCTCGTTCAGTTGAATGTGAAAGCTGGAAGCTATGTCAGTCATAGCCTCTCGTTGCTTTACGTTGATGCTTTTCCTTTCTTTCAATGTCATCGTTGTTGTTGTGTGTGTGCGTGTGTGTGCGAGCACGCGTGTGCATGTATGTGTATAAGCATGCTCGTGCGCAAATGTGTGTATGCGTTTTTAGACCATGATAGAAACAAGTTACTAGTTTATCCATGTTACCTCAATAACACCCGCCCATATTCATGTTTTACTTTTCCATCTCGCGATCCTCCTCTTATTACCCCCTCCTTCCAGCTCACCCTCCTCTCCTCCTCCCACACCCCACTTCCCCCATCTTGTACCCCACCTCTCCTCTGCTGCCCTATTTTTTTTTTCTCTCTATCATCATGGCCATTCTGCTGGGGTTGGGCTAGCGGAAGGGGGAGGGGGGCGGGGGGCTTAGTGCATTGTGTGTTTTCTTATGTTGTGTAAGACGTCTGCAGAAGACATCTATCGAAAAATCACTTGTGTGTTTTACACATTGTATCGTAAGCCTTACTTTGTGTCTTGTTTTGTGCATTTACTTTTATTGTACCTTTTTTTTTTTTTTAGTAATGCTCCAGTGCGCATGTGTGTGTAATAGAGAAAGTGATTATCTTAGACAGTGGTTTGTGTGTGTGTGTGTGTGTGTGCATGCGACAGAGATAATCAGAGACAGACAGAGAGAGAGAGAATGTGTGTGTGTGTGTGTGTGTGTGTGCGCGCGCGTGTGTGCGTGCGTGTGTGTGTAAGCGCACGTGTGTATGATGTAATCTTAGAGTGGTTAGTGTGCGTGTGTGTGTTAGAGTGGTTAGTGTGTGTGTGCGTGTGTGTGTGTGTGTGTGTGTGTGTGCGTGCGTGCGAATCGTAGAGAGTGGTTTGTTAAGACTTAATTCAGGTTTTAATACCTCAACATTCTTCAATTAATTTCATAAATCTGGACATCCGAAACATCAGATCATTATGAACTCCCGTTAATGGCGATAACTATGATGTGTATTTTTGTCAAATGGACACAATACACCTAGAGTGTATAATTGTGTGCTGTGAAAGCTCATAGTTATTCTTAACAAATGTACACAATACTCCAACAATTCTTATGTTTGGTTAATGTGAAATATGATAAACGGTTATTTGCTATCAAATGGACACAATACCCTAACAGTATATTTGGTTGATGTGAAAGTTGAAAAAGGGCGTTTATTATTAAATGGTCGATCACAATACACCTAAAATGTATAGTTTGGTGATGTGAAGGGGTATTTTTTGTCAAATCGACACAATACGCCAACAGTGTATGTTTCAGAGGTGTGAAGTAATGTAAATGTTATTCGTCATCAAACAAACAAAATAACCCAAGTGTATGTCTTGGTGGTGTGGCTGAAGCATTACAACAGGTTCTGGTGTATTGTCCATAGTTTGTGCAGGTGCAAGAGGTAATATTTCCTATTCTTTTCAGACATAAAGTTGTGACAATTTGCCTAATCTGTGCATGCATGCAGGCACTCTATTTGTATTAGAAGATAAGATAAGATAATGTTGCTTATAGCCCAGCCGACCGCAAAGGGCCACATCAGGGCTGTGTAATAGAAGATGTACACTATTATAAAAGGTATTTCATCTCAAATTGGCATATTACTCTGTGTGTTTTGGTGGTGTGAAGTACTGTAGAATGTACATATGGAACTAACACAATACAGCAAGTGGGTGTTTGTCAATGGTGTGGAGTATCATAATGGGTCCTTGTCAACTGGACACTACATCAATACTGTATATTTTGGTGAAGTACTGTAATAGTAATTTGTTGACAAATGAGACTTAATTCCCAAACAGTGTGTGTTTTGAGGGTGTGAAATATCAATCATAAAGTGTAGTGGCTGTGAAGTAATGGATTAACATGAACAGTGTATGTTTTTCTGAAAGGCACTGGATGTAAGTAAAATCATGAACACGATACACCAAGTTTAAGTTTTGGGAATGTGAAATATCATAAAAGGTATTTGTAGCTGAATGGACATTTTGGTGGTGCGGAGTATTATAAACGGTACTAGCTCGTCAGTTTTCAACCCGGCTTCACCCAAAAACTCCCCTCACTGTATCCCCCCCCCCCACCCCACCCACACCTTCTGTGTATATCGTCAGCTGTGCGTGTTCTTTGGGGGGAGACACATTCAAATGAGGGAGGGCTATGCACTGCTGTGAGGTTGGGGATGTGAAGAGGGCTGAGGAAATGGTTTAGAACGCACATTTCTTATTTCTGTGAATAGCAAATGGACAGAACATCCGAGCTGATGCATGATACTGCACTTTATAAATATTATTCATTATCATAACTGTTAAATGGTGGATATCATACACTAACACTAAATGGCAGCTCAGGTCCGTCTTGTCCAGGATGAAGCACACTTGCTTTTCATACTCACAGTCACACACACACAAACACACACACGCATGCATACACAGACACAACTATCCACATATATAAACATGGCATCCACTCCAAACATATCATTCCACATTTATTGACAGTCTTTCTCATAGTATGGACCTGTATGTGTTCAGCACTCATCCAACGCAACAACACAGCAGACAGCAGTTCCTCCACTTGGCCCAACTACAGGCAGTACAGGAGTTATTCCCCCTGGAAGTGCCACACCAACCAATGTCGATCACCTGTGTCCAAGGCATGAGGATTGTCATTCCTGCTCATCCGCAAGCAGCAAAACATGCAGTTCATGTACAAAGATATCCACCTGAAGTTTCTCTTCTTGTAGCTTGCACTCTTGGAATAAAACGCCTTGTGTGGTGAGTTTAAAAAAAAAAACCCAAAAAACTAACAAACAATAGAAACCCTTCCACATGATAAGAATAACAGTGAGAATACTACAAATGACAAATTAGCAGTAAGAGAATGATCCATTCTGATTTATGAAGACACTGCAAAAGAATATCATGATGAAGACGACGAGGAGTGTTGCCAACAGCAACATGACTCTCATCAAACAAGCACGGCGAGCAAAGACAAAGTTCCACCCACCCCCCTCCATTGCGTATGTCCTCAAACGTAACCCATCCTAGCCAGCATAACCTAATCACCGTCACCACTCTTCAAAGAATGCCCACCAGTCCACCAACACCACTGATGGTCAAAGGCCATAGGATTCAACACAAGCTGATCCTCCACAACAATCACTTCAACGTTTTAAAATTATAACCACAGCCCTGGATTGGAGTTCTAAAGGCTAGTTTTCTACCCTGCCAAGCCATGGATTTGGTGTACTTCATTTCACATCACTATGACTAGTAATTCTAATGGCAGCTTCCCACCCTGCTAAACTCATGGATTAAGTGGGCTTCATTCACATCATCACCAACAGTGAACAGGAGGGAGAGGTGGAGTGGGAGCCGACAGTGACAAGGTCCCACGTGACTCCATTACACACAGACTAGACACATCATCCTGCACTTGAAGTTATCTTAATGGAAGAACCATGGGCCGTCTAACATTTGCTCTGTGTGTGTGTGTGTGTGTGTGTGTGTGTGTGTGTGTGTGTGTGTGCGTGGCGCGCGGCATGTATGTGTGTGTGTGTGCGCGCGCATGTATGTGTGTGTGGACGGAAGACAGGAAATGTGTTAAGTTTCAGATTACTGGTTTTTGGCTGACTTTACTTTGGTCCTATGGTCCAAAAACAGGCCACTGGGCAGAAAGGAAGGATAAAAGAGCATGTCAGATATATAGGATCTAAGAGGATACTAGTCAAGATCATCATTTCATGTCACTCCCAAGAAACCATGAAGAAAAAAAAAAGCAAGAGTAATTCTGGAAAACCCCATTCATCTGTGAAACAAGGAGCACAGCAGCATCACCATTGTTCTGCACGCTTGTTTCCCCACACCCTGCCATACCATAATACCACATACACACCCCTTTCACCCTGTACCCCCACCCCCTATCACAACCCCCATCACTCCCATCCCCACCTCCCCCCTCATTTCCTATCCCCCCTCCCCCACCCCACCCCCCTGATAGGGGTATGTTGCTACGTCATCCACTCCGTGGTGGGGACTGAGGCTGGTGGTCTGCTGAACAGGAGGAGACGACTGGGATCATGCCATGCTGATGCTCTGGATGATTTGAAACACCGCTGTAACAAAGGACCACACAGAAACACACGCAGCATTAAATACCCAGCCACAACAGCATTCCACTTGGCCCTGTGTTTGCCTATCAAACGTATGTGTGTGTGTGTGTGTGTGTGTGGTGTTTGTGTGTGTGCGCGCACATGCATGCATCACATACACACTTGTATGTGTGCACATGTGCATACATAAAGGATCTATTAGATAGGGGATTTACTAGTGATCAAAAACATAGAGAATGGGGTCTTTTTTCATTAAAAAAAGGGAGGGTGGAAGCTTTTCTCATGGAACCTGGTAGCTACATCTGTTTACCATGTCAAACTCTTGGCCAGCTAAAACAGTTGATCCTGGCCAAATTTTTATGGGTGAAGGTAAAGACATCCTGCTCATTTCATCCTGTCCAGCAGTGTGAGATAACTTCCACCTTTCCATGGCTCTAAAGACAAACCAAAGTACCCTCTGTGAACCAAAGAAATGCTACAGGAAGAAGTTCGTGCAGGAGTGTGAGTTTGACATGGTATATTTAGCTAAACATGGAGCATGACAAAAATTCCCCGTTTTGGTGCCATACATGTATACGACCTGTTTACCCCAATTTCGTGTACCTGTAATGTCTCATAAAAAAAACCCTGTAATTTCAGAAGAAAACCTGTAATTTTCATAATCGCAATATTTAGCGACTTTTTGCACTTACACATGTATATCAAATATAAAGCATTTATACCATAATAACAATGTCACGGACAAAAATGAAACAACCCAACTCGTGGAGTCGCCAGCCAATTTGTTCGGACATAAGCTCCAACTCAAACATTCTAGGCGCCAGATAGACGGGCCCACGGGTCGGGTCCAGCCAATTTAGCACAGCGGGGAGACAGCAGACAGTCTGAGTGGCTGGACGACAGGTCTCGGTAGGTTTGGTTAGACGTCGTGGAGCCTAACCAGACTCATCTAGCCAATTTGTGGAACCAGCGCCATTGTTAGTCGGACGTCGCAGGTTAAAGCAGGAAAGGGAGAGGGAGAAGGTAGTGTGTGGTGGGGGTGAAATCTAGCTAATCAATTAATGACCAATTGACCACCACAGAGAGTAAGGCGTGTAGCGTGACTGTCATGATTTGAATATCCAATGGAATTAGAGGGAGATAAACTTCGGGTATCAGGGGTAAAAATACTGACCAATGGTACTTGGCCCTTGGACACGGAGTGAGGGCATTAAAGTAATGCGTGAGTGAGAGAGAGAGGGGAGAACGAGGGGAGAACGAACAGAGAGACAGAGAGAGAGAGAGGTCTGAGTGTAATCTCTGAGAGAGAAGAGCAGAGAGATGAGGGGAGGAGAGGAGAGAACCAAGTGGGGGCATTAGCACGAGATAGTCTGCAGAGGAAGGACTTAGGAGAGATGTGGAGAGAGTTGCTAACTAATGAAGAGGAAAAAAGAAGAAAAAAAAGAAAAGAAAAGCAACCATGTCCATTTGATAAGAGCAGACTAGAAGAGAGAGAGAGAGAGTGCAATGCGTTAATGCAGGAAGAAAGAAAGGAGAACAGATCGATGTTGATAGTCACTGTTCTATCTTCACTGGGGTTCGACCTCATACTTGGCCAGCGCCACTTTCATCGACAGACCAACGCCAGTGCCAACAGTCTAACCTGACCAGGCGCCAGCAGACCAAGACCAGTGCCAGCAGTTGTGTCGTGCTTGTGAAAGTGACAGTGAAAAGAAAGAAAAAAAAAGAAAAGAAAAGACAGTGATTCGTGAATAGTTAAGATCACCTGGCCAGGTAAAGTAGAAATCTATTTATACCCGGGTTAGTTAATGATGTTTTAGACAAATGATTTTTGTGAAGTTCAGGAAAGAGAGAATGTTTTATTTTGTTTGATTCCATATGCATTGATGGTTCGTTCTATGAACATGTGTAGTAAAGTTATAGACTTTACTAGTGGTTTGATGTGACGAATGCATGATATATGAATGAGATCGTAAGCAAGCTGTGAGTGTGTTTGGGCTGTGCGCTAGTCCTTCCTCCTGACATCACCCGAGGTTGACAATTTATTGGCGAGCTTGCCAGGACATTCTGGCCCATTTATTATAATTGTTCAACTTCTCAGAGAGGAAGCTGGGTGGGATTCAAGTATTGTAATCCTAAGACAAGGGGTTGTCTTACTGTATGTTCCCAAGATAGTTAAATACTAGGCTTGGCATTGCTTCCAAGATAGTTAATACTAGGCTTGGCATTTCAGCCCAGAGTACTTATTTCGCACAGATTGCCTATAATTCGCTCTCATAGTTGGGTCAGGCGCTGGGCGTCTTATAAAAACTAACTACGTTGTCCCAAGCTAATATTATCATTCATAGGATCGTGCTATTACGTCACTCGTGTCGGTAACCACCAGTTTGGCTGTCGTAGTTATAAAATCTTGTTCAAAAAAAAAAAAAAAAAGAGATACAATGGCGGAAGAAAAGAACACCCCTATTGAACAACTGTGAGCGTCGCTCGTGATTTAGGCTACTCAGGAGATGAGTTGCGTGCATTCGTTGAAAACCAACAAAAGATGGAAAGAGATGAACGCGCGGAAAAGACGCCGTGTTGCAGTAGAAATAGCAGAGCAGGAAAGGACTAAAGCTAGCGCAGCGCAGGAAACAGAAGAATGAAGCAGGAAACAGAAAAATTAAGGATTCAGGCTAATGATAATCAGGCTAGGGAAACGCAGGAAACAGAAAGAATAAGGGAAACGCAGGAAACAGAAAGATTAAAGGTTCAATTGGAGTTAGAGAAAGTGAGAATGCAGAGGGAGGCCACCGATGATGGTAGTTCACTTTCCAGTGACTCTGTGCGCAGCTATGCCCCCCGACCCAAGTTGCCAAAATTCTCGGAAGGAACCGATTCGATTGATGCATACATCAGTCGTTTCGAAACGTTTGCGACCAGTCAGGGTTGGCCTCCAGAAGAGTGGGCAGTCATTTTGTCGGCGTTACTGACGGGTAAGGCATTACAGATTTTCACGGCGTTACCAGCAGAACAACAGTCTGATTTCGGCGCTGTGAAGGAATCGTTGATGAAAGGATTTGACCTCACAGAGGAGGGGTTCAGGAAGAAATTTCGTTCAGCTAAATTACAAGCAGGTGAGACGTACACTCAGTTTGGTGCACGTTTAGATCACTATTTTGATAAATGGTTAGAGTTGAGTGGTACGAAAAAGGAGTTCGCTGAATTGAAAGAGCTAGTTATGAAAGAACAGATTTTGTCAGGTTGCGGCCCTGAGTTAACCATACATTTGAAAGAGAGACAGCCAGAGACAGCAGGGGAGTTGTTGAAGTTCGCAGAGGTGTATAGAGAGGCACGTTTGGGCACTAAGGTGCAGGAGAAACAGGTGCTAGGCACAGGTGAGAAGAGTGCAAGGAGACCAGGGAGTTTTCTGCAAAGTCTGCAAACCCAGTGGTGGGGGCAGAAGGAAGGGCAAAGGGACATTAGGTGTTTTATTTGTCACAAGAAGGGACATGTGGCGAGGGATTGTCGCATGAGGTTCCAGAAGGCAGCAGCCTTGCAAGAAGTCGATAAGGGTCGTCAAGGGAAACGACCTGCAGTGGAACCAAAAGGGATTCAGTCTGAAGAGGGTGGAGTGCAGCCTATGGCTAGCACTGGACAGCAGTCAGTGTCAGGGATGGAGGGCACTAGGCTGAGTGGTTCGTTACCAGTGGAAGAAGGGTGGATTGGCCAGCAGAGGGTGAAAGTGTTACGAGACACTGGTTGTTCATGCGGTGTAGTACGAACAACGCTGGTCGAGAAAGGGGATTTGACAGGGCAAATCCAGACCTGTACTCTAATCGATGGCACTGTGAGGGAGTTTCCAGTTGCTAAGATAGAAGTACGTACCCCTTACTTCTCAGGCGAGTTGTCTGCGTTGGTGATGGAGAAACCCCTTCATGATGTGATCATCGGAAATATTCCAGGGGCAAGGGATCCAGGGGATCCTGAGTTGTTGACTGCTACAGGGGCAGCAGTTCAAACACGGAGCAAGGAGGAGGAAAAGGTTGATAAACCGTTAGTCGTTCCAGCAACGAAGTCAGGCATAGATGTGTCGCCTGATGAGTTTAGGGCAGCACAGGAACAAGACCCTTCGCTCGTGAAGTCTTGGGAGTTGGCAAGAGGTGGAGAGAAACAGGAGGTTAGAGGAGGTGAGACAGAATTTCTTGTGAAAGGCGGGCTGTTGTACCGAGTGTTCACCAAGGGGAAGACAGGTAAGGTGACCACTCAGTTAGAGGTACCAGCAGGTTATCGTGACACTGTCATGTCAGTGGGTCACGAGTCGCTCATGGCGAGTCATCTCGGCACCGGTTAAAACGGTCTGACGAGTCTTTGATGATTTTCATTGGCCAGGGGCAATGGCAGACATAAAGCGGTTCTGCATGTCATGTGACGTGTGTCAAAGGTCAGCCACAAGAGGGGTGAAGAGGAAGGCGCCTCTTAAACATCCCCCTTTAATTGACACACCGTTCAGGAGAGTGGCTGTTGATCTGATTGGCCCAATCTCGCCCTGTTCCAAAGGTGGGCACAGGTATGAGACACGTAAGGTTGCAAGGGAAAGTTTGCAGGAGGCTAGGGTCGGTCAGAGAAGCAATATGACAGGAAGGTGAGGAAGCAATCCCTCAAGGTGGGAGATCAAGTCCTGGTACTGCTTCCCACGGGTCACAACAAGCTGCTGATGCATTGGAAAGGACCATTCACCATCACTGAAAAGGTCGATCGGGATTACCGAATTGATGTGAATGGGGAACTAAAACTTTTCCATGCGAATTTTCTCCGCAAATATATTCAGCGTGAGACTCAGCACATAGGCGCAGCAGCAATCATTGATGAGGTGAAAGAGACTCAGCAGAAGAAGGGGAGATTTTGTTACCTAAGTTTCCAGAAGAGTCATACAGGGATGTGTCACTGTATGAAGGGCTAGACAGTAGGAGTTCCTAGGTTTTGTTGTCGGAGGCGACACAAAGCAGCCAGAAAAGGGAAAGGTGGAGATGATGATGAATTCAGAGAGACCAAAGACCAAAACAGAAGTCAGGAGTCTGCTAGGTTTTATTGGTTTCTATAGGGAGTTTGTTCCAAATTTCGCAGCAATCACGAGTCCTCTCAGTGATTTGGTCAAGGCAGGGAAACCGGCAGTGGTCGAATGGTCAGACGCTGCAGAGCAAGCACTGCAGACGGTGCTGGAAAGACTAGGTTCCCGTCCCATCTTGAAGCTACCAGATATGTCCAAACCATTTTTGTTGCGGACAGATGCATCAGGTGGTGGGATAGGTGCAGTATTGTTGCAGGAGCATGAAGGGGTCGAGTTCCCTGTGAGATATGCTAGCAGGAAGTTGACAAAGTGTGAAGAAGGGTACGCAACGGTGGAGAAGGAGTGTTTAGCTGTCGTGTGGGCCGTGCAGAAGTTCCACAAATACTTGTATGGGAAAGAGTTCGTGATAGAGACAGATCATCAACCACTCAAATTCCTGCAGGAGGCGCAGTTGAAAAACAGCAGAGTGCTGCGTTGGGCAATGGCATTGCAGCCCTACAGGTACCGAGTGCAGTACATCCCAGGTCGACAGAATGTCGGAGCTGACTATTTAAGTCACGTAGTCTAGCAAGCTGCAACTCAGAGGAAGTCAGTCATATCCGGGGTGCTTTGTTGATAATATGTGTTGATTACAGTTATGTTGATTGGATATGGGTTCATTCCCAGTTGGCTATGGTTCATATTTTTGTGTGAGACTTGTTCATGTTTTCTTTGTGAGACTTGTTCATGTGAATGTAGTTATGCTTGGAGCATACAGTCGCTTGTGTAGTGATGCATTATTTGCAATAAGTGAGGATGGAGATTCCTCAGTGAAGTGTCATGGATCGTGATCATATTATATTGTGCTTTTCATAAGAATTGTGAAAAGAAGATGTGGCAAAACCGCAGGTAGGGGGATTGCATAAGTGCGCACAGAGGTCGTTATAAAATGAGTTGAAATAACGCAAGAGCGCACGTCAATGATAACTCATTGGAGTGGTATTCACTAATGATATTTTTTTATAATTTATAAACCGTTGGTTGTAAAGTATTTTTTTTTAAACTTTGCACGTGTAGCTGTGTGTCAGCAAATTCGGTTGTTGTTTTTTTTTGTACCGTTGTTTTGAGACAATGCGGAGCATGGTCTTTTGCAAGGGGGAAATTGTCACGGACAAAAATGAAACAACCCAACTCGTGGAGTCGCCAGCCAATTTGTTCGGACATAAGCTCCAACTCAAACATTTTAGGCGCCAGATAGACGGGCCCACGGGTCGGGTCCAGCCAATTTAGCACAGCGGGGAGACAGCAGACAGTCTGAGTGGCTGGACCGACAGGTCTCGGTAGGTTTGGTCAGACGTCGTGGAGCCTAACCAGACTCATCTAGCCAATTTGTGGAACCAGCGCCATTGTTAGTCGGACGTCGCAGGTTAAAGCAGGAAAGGGAGAGGGAGAAGGTAGTGTGTGGTGGGGGTGAAATCTAGCTAATCAATTAAATGACCAATTGACCACCACAGAGAGTAAGGCGTGTAGGCGTGACTGTCATGATTTGAATATCCAATGGAATTAGAGGGAGATAACTTCGGGTATCAGGGGTAAAAATACTGACCAATGGTACTGGCCCTTGGACACGGAGTGAGGGCATAAAGTAATGCGTGAGTGAGAGAGAGGGGGAGAACGAGGGGAGAACGAACAGAGAGACAGAGAGAGAGAGAGGTCTGAGTGTAATCTCTGAGGAGAGAAGAGCAGAGAGATGAGGGGAGGAGAGGAGAGAACCAAGTGGGGGCATTAGCACGAGATAGTCTGCAGAGGAAGGACTTAGGAGAGATGTGGAGAGAGTTGCTAACTAATGAAGAGGAAAAGAAAGAAGAAAAAAAAGAAAAGAAAAGCAACCATGTCCATTTGATAAGAGCAGACTAGAAGAGAGAGAGAGAGAGTGCAATGCGTTAATGCAGGAAGAAAGAAAGGAGAACAGATCGATGTTGATAGTCACTGTTCTATCTTCACTGGGGTTCGACCTCATACTTGGCCAGCGCCACTTTCATCGACAGACCAACGCCAGTGCCAACAGTCTAACCTGACCAGGCGCCAGCAGACCAAGACCAGTGCCAGCAGTTGTGTCGTGCTTGTGAAAGTGACAGTGAAAAGAAAGAAAAAAAAAAAGAAAAGAAAAGACAGTGATTCGTGAATAGTTAAGATCACCTGGCCAGGTAAAGTAGAAATCTATTTATACCCGGGTTAGTTAATGATGTTTTAGACAAATGATTTTGTGAAGTTCAGGAAAGAGAGAATGTTTTATTTTGTTTGATTCCATATGCATTGATGGTTCGTTCTATGAACATGTGTAGTAAAGTTATAGACTTTACTAGTGGTTTGATGTGACGAATGCATGATATATGAATGAGATCGTAAGCAAGCTGTGAGTGTGTTTGGGCTGTGCGCTAGTCCTTCCTCCACTGACATCACCCGAGGTTGACAAACAAGACTTTGGTTAATTATACAATTATAGTATTTAATTTTAATAACTCTTTACTTACCACAGTTATACCATGCCATGCCAAACTCTTGCAGAATACAAAATGATAAAACTTAAAAGGAAGACATCTGTCAATAATGTTTCATGGATGCAATCTATGGGTGGAAGTAACTGAGACACCCGTGATGAAAGAGATCCCCTCGAATCATCAACTCTGGTCATGCAGATATCCCTGAGGTTAAATGATGATTTTCATGGTGTCAGAAAGATGCCTCCAGAAAGGGGTGTACAGGAACCAAGGGTTGGAGCGCAGCTGGTCGGGCAATCAATCTAACCTCATGGACTCTCAGGCTGAGCAAATAATGAAAAGTATCTGTAAGGCTCTCTTGGAGTAAGGAACACAGGTCTCCCTGACAGCAACTCCCAGTGAGACTTGTAAATATTAATTACTTTTGAAATTTTTGGAGCCTTATAAATTTGTTTAGATTTCCGCCTGCAGTCACCTCACCTTGAAACTAGATCTCAGGCTGAGGTCAGTAGTCTTGAACTGAACCTGGGAACATGCCTCTCGGATACAGTGGACAGGATAAGATAATGTTGCTTATAGCCCAGCCGACCGCAGAGGGCCACATCAGGGCTGTCACCACGTTAAAATCAACTCACCAGTCATTTAAAAAAAAAAAAAAAAAAAAAAAAAAAAAAAAAACAAACCTTTCACACATCTCGTTAAATGACATCGTCTACAAACGAACCAGAAACTTTGTTAAAAATCCTTCTTCCGTAAAATCTCAAATCAGATGAAAAATGTTAATTTCTCTCAAAAACCCAAGGATCACGTCAGGCGGGACATCCCTGAACAGGATCTTCATGGACTCCGCTGTAAAATGTTTGTGTCTCACATCGTGCAAGTCCCAACACTCTAAAAGAACATGTTTCATTGTGAGTGGTGCATGACATGGAATGCACCACGGAGCTTCTTCACTCTTTAAAAGGTAAGAATGGGTAAAATATGATGGCCGGTGTGCAGCCGGCACAGAACCGTTTCCTCTTTACGACCACCCGACGTAGATGGGAGGAAGTCTTTAAGGTTTGGACGGATCTGAAAGAGTTTGTTATTCGTCTGTGTGTTCCAATCCTCCTGCCAGAGGTCTCTCACATAATCGTTAATTTTAGGTTTCACATCTGAGCAGGGGATATAAGTGTTGGACAGTTTCTCTCTTGTGGCGTTCTTGGCTAAACGATCAACCATTTCGTTCCCGCCGATGCCAACATGGCCAGGAACCCAAGCAAGAGTAATGTTGTAACCGTCCGCTTCAACTTGCTAAAAAGTTCAAAAAAAATAAAAGTTCTGGATGCTGAAGGTTGCGGCCAGCTATGGCCTCCAAAGCTGACAGCGAATCCGACAGAACCAGAAAGTCCCTCCTCCTGGAGAGGTAGAGTAGACAAAGGTTCGGCTCCTCCTCTTCTTTCTTTCCGACATGTATCAAAAGCCTCAACCTAGATGAAAGGTGAGGGAGTACCCAGCTCCTTTGCAAGATAAGATTTGGCCAGTGACTGTGGCAAGTAACCCTGGGTGACCTACCTGTCCTGCCGGAAGGCTGATGTTCTTGGGGGTTGCCATGGAGACCATGAATTTCAAAGCCAGCAGCCAGACTGAGAGTGAGAAGCAAAGTGATCTGCAGGATGGGAGAGTGAAGGGAACATTGAAAAGAGACTATGAAGACAATTTAAAAACAAATAATCCAGGATGAGGTAATGATCCCCAGCAGCAACCCACCAACAGACACAGGTCTCCCTGACAGCACTTCCGCAAAAAGAAGTCAACTTGGAAGGAGGGCAGAGCGGCGGTGTAGAAGGCTTGTAAGTCACCCCTAATGGAACTGGCCAACATAATATGTGGCATGTGCTAAGAAGAAAAGGTAGTAAGTAAATAGCAGTCATGTTCAGTGCAGTCAAAGTGAAGAGAAAAAGCAACAGATCCAGTTAAATTAATTCTGAAGTGTTTTTTTAAATCTACCTTTATAAATTGTGTGGTTTTGTACCGTTTCTCTTTTTTTTTTTTTCTGGTTCCAATCATACTTCAGATAAACTTTGAAACCAGTTTAGCAAATGGATGCAATGTTAAGAAAAACTGACCACACACCATGCATTGCTTTTCTCTCATTGGTTGGACAGCACAAGATACCTATCTTCAGGGCTCCCACTTAGGCAAAAATCCCTGAAAATGAAAATCCGCTGAAACTGTTGGAGGGACCAGGTGCATGCCACCCCACCCCACCCCCTCCGAACAGCGTTTGAAATTTACATTAAAAATGGTGCATCTGGTGTACACCTTACTTTAAGCCTGCTTCAACATGACAAAAGGAAATTTTTATTCTAAAATTACGTTTAATCTAACATACTTACCGTGGCTCACTAATGCAATAAGCGGCAGCAATTTGCTATCCCTGCCTCGTATACAATAAAGTCCGTACGGACAACAAAACCCCTGAAAGGGTCTCGTGCCTCGCGCATGCTCAGAACCATCCTCTTTTCGAGGTATATTAAACCCTGACTGAGAACTCCTGATGGAACCAGGAAGGCGGGGAGGTAGGGAGGGTCTCTGTGTGAGCCACGGTAAGTATGTTAGACTAAACGTAATTTTAGAATAAAAATTTCCTTTTAATTACACATACTATACCGTGGCTCACTAATGCAGAGTCGCACTACCTGGAAGGAGGGCTCACCTGGTTACCGCCTGGAGGAGCGAGAAGAGCCGGAGCGTGTGGCGGAGATGGAGTGTTGCGCCACCACAGCTGATGCGATGCCCCTAGACCCATCATCGCGCAGACGGGAAACGTCGCGCAGGTAGAATTGGATGAAGGTGCCAGGGGACCGCCAATATGCGGCATCTAACACGCTCTGAATGCTAGCATTATGAGCTACCGCCAGCGAAGACGCCCATGCCCTAATCTCATGGGGTCTAGGTGAGAAAACAGCCAAATCCCCTTCAGGTCTCGCGTACGCAGCTTTAATGACTTCTCTCAGCCATCGAGAGATTGAAGAGCGCCTGATGTCCTCCTTATAACCTTCGTTGTAAGAGAGAAACAGGTGGCGCTGCTTGGAGCGAGAAGATTTCGTGCGTTTCCTATACTCCCGCAGAGCGCGCACCGGACAGACAGTGCGGTCTTCGTCGTCCTGGGCGAGAATAGAAGAGAGAGGAAGAATGGAGAGAGTCGGGGAAGAAGAACCTGGCAACTGGTTTTTCGCTAAAAATTCTGGGAGGAGGCGAAGAGATATCGAACCATCCGGTTCGGAGGCGACATCCCCAGGCAGGCCACTAAGGGCGTGGACTTCACTGCAGCGCCTCCCTGAGGCCAGGGAAACGAGAAAGGCTGTTTGAAGGAAAGGAATTTCAGAGAACACTCCCGGATGGGCTCGTAAGGGGGGAGCCTGAGGGAGGAGAGGACTAAGAAAAGATCCCACGCCGGGATACGGCGGGGGCATCGGGCCTCCTGTAAGGCTGCTCCTCTGACCAGATCCCGCAGAAGAGGGTCGTCCCCGAAGGAGGGGCCCCTAACTGGCGGATAGTGGTGGAAATAGCCGCCCTGTGAACCTTAACAGAGGAGGCTGAAAGTTTTCTCTCCGATGAAAGAAAGGCTAGGTAGTTCAGGTAGTTGAACCGGGTGGCGAACAGGTCTAGAGAGGTTCCAGGATCGAGTGGACGAGAGTCCACTCTGAGGGAAGAACCATGTGCGACCTGCTGAGGGAGTCCGCGAGAATGTTGATCTTCCCAGGAACATGCTTGGCCGAGATCCGGATTGATTGTGTCTCGCACCAAAGAAGAAGCTGTTCCGTCCTCAGGGACAGGGAGTGAGAACGCGCCCCTCCTGCTTGTTGATATAACACGCCACAGTCGTGTTGTCGTGTTGAGGAGAATGTGTTTTCCTTTCAGGAAGGGAAGAGACTCCTTGAGGGCTTGGAACATGGCTTCCATCTCTAGCCGATTGATATGCCAGGACCCCATCTCCGGGGACCATTGCCCGGAGGCCGTCAGAGAGCTGACGTGGGCACCCCACCCGGACTGGGACGCGTCCGGGAACAGGTCCTCCTGCGGAGGAGGGGGAGAGATGGGG
Organism: Conus ventricosus; assembly: GCA_018398815.1. Lineage (NCBI taxonomy): Eukaryota > Metazoa > Mollusca > Gastropoda > Neogastropoda > Conidae > Conus > Conus ventricosus. The sequence continues at coordinate 29,473,013 of CM031623.1, forward strand.
ACTCCCTGAGCTAGCCAGGACTGGGAGTGCCATTGGACCACCGATGACTGGAACCACTGACCGAGAGGGACCGGCAGGTCCCACGACTGCAGTGCCTGAGACCCACGCTTGCGAAAGAGGCGCTGAAAGCGGCGTTCGTGCAGTCGTCCAAGGGGTACTAAGGGAGCCAAGGACTCCATCAGACCCGGAAGAGAGCTGCTGCGACGGAATGAGATCGGACTTCTCCTCGTTGCGAACCAATCCCAGCTGCTGACAGAGGCTTAAAACCTGTAGGGCTTGCTGGGAGCACAGAGTGCTGGATGAGGCAAGAAGAAGCCAATCGTCTAGATAGGCCTTCAGACGAATTCCTTTCTCCCGAACACGCAAACAAAGTTCCCGAGCCACCTTCGTGAAAACCCAAAGGGCCGGGGCTAGTCCAAAGGGAAGATGCCCTGAACTGAAAAACGCGGCTTCTCCACACGAAGCGGAGGTACTTCCTGTCCCTTGGGTGGATCAAGGGATGGAAGTACGCATCTTTCAAGTCGATGGATACCGCCCAGTCGCCGGGATGCATGGCATCGCGGATTGACATGGGGGTTTCCATTCGAAAACGGAGGACGATAAGAAACCTGTTCAAGGGCGAGGATCTAGAACGGTCTCCACCCTCCAGAAGCTTTGGGAACCACAAAAATGGGGCCATAAAAGCCGGAGAGGAATGGAAGAGGACTTCCTCTGTGGCTCCCTTGGCTAACAGCGAAAGGACCTCCTGGTCTAAGGCCTGAGAGGCTGCCAGATCCCGAGGAGGAACGAAAGGAGTGAGAGGAGCCTTCACTGCACCCCAAGGAAGACGAAACCCCGACCTGATCACCCGCAGAGCCCAAGGGCTTGCGGGAAGCCGCTCCCAGGCACTGAGGTGCCTGGACAGACTGCCCACAGGACCGCCCTGGGGTGAAGTACCCAGGTCGGGGGCAAGTCATTGGGGGTGGCCGTCTGAGACATGGGAGCTTTCGGACCCGCCGGCCAAGCCTGAGGCCGACCCTTGCTGGGTTGCTTGCCTCGGATCCCCCGGGGTCCAAATGACCGTCGTCCCTTGGGTTGAGAGGGACCCGGTGATGAGAAAGGCGCTGGCGCCTTGCGTTTTGAACCGGGGCGGGGGGGAGGGGGGCCTGACTGACAGGCGAGGTCACGCCTAATCTCGGCCTGGCTCTTAATGGTGAAGGAATCTGAATCAGGATCCTTAAGGGCAGACACTAGTCCCCCTAGAAAAGAATCCATAACCGAGACAGCCCCCAAACCCCCCTCGCAGACTCTTCCCACTCGGCAAGGCAGTGCCCTGAGAGGGACACCTGCTTAGCGTGTGACTTTGACCTCTCCTGGACCAGGAGGAGGTCCTCCTGGGAGAGGGGGAGAGTGGCTTCTGGGATAGTATCATTTGCCAAGAAGGCCTTCTTGGCAAATGGAAGCCGCACGCCAGCGCACTAGGGAAATCAGGGACAGAACCAGGCATGATGTCCTGTGCCTCCGTGCCCCTGACTCTTATTTGGGCCCTCCTCATGCAGTCGGCCACCATGACCGACTCCTTTAGCAGAGAGGAGGGCCTAGCTGCCAATGGGCGAGATCCCAGGGCGAGTTCCGCTGCCGAAGGGCAGGGGGCTCTGACCTCCTGAGAGGATGACACCGCCTCCGGAACAAGGGAAGCCCGCCTCCGGAACAAGGGAAGCCAGAAAGGCCACCGAGTCCTGGAAGGGATAAGAACCGGGCGACTGGTCCTCTTCCTCTGACTCAGAATCCACCAGGTCGGATCCACAGACCGAGGGGGTGACCGCCCTTGGCGAAGCGGTGCGCGGCGAATGCCCAGAGTGGCCTGGGATGGCTGATTCCCCAGACATTCCGGGAGAGGGATCAGTCCCCGGGTGGGCCGAGGGGGCCTGGGAGGGAGAGGCCTGCACTGGTGGAGGGCTGGGCATAAAACCCGGCCACCAGGGAAACCCGGAGCAGGGGGCTGTGGAAAGCCCATGGTCGGGGGATATTGCCATTGGGCCCACGGCGCCCAAGGCAAAGGGCCCTGACCCCATGATAGGGGGGGGGGGGGGCTGAGAGTGTGGCTGCTGGCCCAACCCAGAAAAATGGGGGGCCTAATGCGCCGGTCCCCTGAGGGGTGCTCGGAAAAAGAGGGCGAAAAACCCGGTGGTCTGCCAAAGAGAGGCAGACACATGAGGTAGGGGAAGGGAAACAACCGGGGCCGAACGAGATTCGAGCCCTTGAGCAGGAGTTGCTTCCCTTGGATCGCCTACCGAGCGAGAGGGGGAGGGTGACGAATAGTCTACCTCATCACCCGGCGCCTCCGGAGAGGGCCCGTGCATCTTCGATTCTGCCATGGGAATCGAACTGTGCGCAGTAGAACCGCAGCTGAACTGAACACAGGATGCACTTACGGGTGCGACAGAACCGCAGCTGAGTCGCTCACCGTTATGGGGCAAAGGGACGGAATTGGCAGAACGGGAACGACCGAAGCTGAGTCGATCGCCGTTAGGGGGACAAGGGGACAGGATCGACAGAACCACCTCTGAGCCGATCATCGTGCTGTGGCTGCTGGCCCAACCCAGTAAATGGGGGACCTGATGCGCCAGTCCCCCGAGGGACACCCTGAAAAGAGGGCGAAACCCCAGAGTCCTACCCGAAGGCAGAGACATGAGGTGGGGGAAGGGAAACAACTGGGGCCGAACGAGATTCAAGCCCTTGAGAAGGAGTTGCCTCCCTTGGATCGCCCATCGAGCGAAAGGGAGGGGGTAGACAAGCAGTCTGCCTCATTATCCACCCCTGAGCCTTCCGTAATAGGGGGCTCGTGCATCTTCGATTCCACCATGGGAATCGAACTGTGTGCAGTAGAACCGCAGCTGAACTGGACACATGATGCACTGACGGAAAACGACAGAACCGCAGCTGAGTCGTTAGCCGTCAGAGGTAGACGTGGAGTCTGCCTCAATACCCCACCCCTGAGCCTTCCGTCATAGGGGGCTCGTGCATCTTTGATTCCGCCCTGGGAATCGAACTGTGAGTGTGAGCAGTAGAACCGCAGCTGAACTGAACACAGGATGCAATAACGGTAACGACAGAACCGCGGCTGAGTCGTTTGCCGTTAGGGGCGAGGGGACGAGATCGAGCAGAACCGCAGCTGAGCCGATCATCGTCACGAATTAAGGGTTGCGAGAAAGAGACCGCTGTCACAACAACAGAACCGTTGAAGTGAACCCTTGGAGAAAGAAAACAAGAAGAGAGAAAGTGACGCTGAAGAGAGAGGGGGGTTGGCGCGGCCAGAGTGGGCTAGGCTAAGAGCCTGCCAGTGAGACGAGGAATCGAATGACGAAACCTTCGTAAATCTCGCCTTACCACCCAATCGCTTCACGTACGTTCTCCCTTAAGTGAAAACATAAGCAGGACACCAAAGAACAGCAAACAACGATCGAGCGATCGTGAGAAAAGCAAAAAAATACTTAGCTGCTCGTGTACACCGGCTAACGGGAAAAAATGGCTGCCGAGAAAAGAAGATGGTTCTGAGCATGCGCGAGGCACGAGGCCCTTTCAGGGGTTTTGTTGTCCGTACGGACTTTATTGTATACGAGGCAGGGATAGCAAATTGCTGCCGCTTATTGCATTAGTGAGCCACGGTATAGTATGTGTAATTAAACTTAAGTCTTCCTTGCTTCCTCCAGCTTGCGACAGTATGAGCTGACCACTACATTATGCACTTTACCCTTTATGTTCCAGCCATGACCTGGATCATTTGTTTGAACATCCTTGATCAATCTCTTTAATTGCATTTTTGTACATATTCTTCCCCCATTTTTTTCAACGAAAAAAAAGTTCTTTTCCCTAATATGCACTTTTAGTTTCCTATACAATAAAGTCCTGAGAAGTAGGAGCCTTGTGTTTTATACTATAGATATATCCTTTATTTTTCAGCCCAAGATCCTCAGAGCACCAAGAGTCTGGCATCTTTGCTGAATTAATCCTGGACACACACACACACAAAATAACATTCAAATTTATGTTGCATGCTATTTTACCAGGTGCAGAATTTAATTTCAAATATCAAGAACCTTGCACGTCATGGGCAGAGACTGCTCAACAGTTCACCTCCTACTCCTAGTCCTACCCTAGGCCATTTACATGCTTGAAAAAAATGGTCATAAAACCGTAATTAAAGTCAGTCTGTTATTTCTGTTCATCACAGGAAAATAAAGGAGGAGGAAGAAGACAAACTGATGGAGATAAGACCGACTGAAACTTTTCTGTAAATGTTTTATATCAATGGCTGGTTTTATTTGAGTCTTACCATTCACTGATTCAGTAATTCACCTATCTTGCACAAATTTATGCACGCTATATGCTGTGTTAAAAAAATTCACCACACTTCTAAAGAACGATTTTCCTTAGCTTTTCCAAATGGGTGAAAATTCACCTTTGACTGTTTAAATAGCCAACCCACCTTAGGTGTACCAACCACATTATAATTTACCCCTGTATTCACTATACCCTTTTTTTATATATATAAAACCACCATAAGCATACCATGGAGTGTGTGTGTGTGTTGGAGGGGGGGGAAGGGGGGGCGGTCACCCTTGACAGCTGGCATAATGAAACTGAAAGCCTCACTCCACTTTCTTCCTTGTACTTTCTGGATGAACGTTTAACTGGCACATGGCTACCCTTTCTTCTGTGAATGAACTTATTAAGCTTCTGTATCGGTAAACACACTCAGCATAAAAAAAATTGTCTTGTCAATTGTTTTCCTTGCTGCCCAAAACAAGTCAGAGGATGCGCTGCGTTTGCCTGTATTTGCCTTTTTTTTTTTTACTCAGACCTTTGTGCCTTCTATTTTTTCTGACACTGTTTATCCTTTTCAACTTTCACCTTAGACCGAATGTGAATGGCACCAAGAATGTGAAATAAATATAGATTACTAATCATATTACCTGCTTTTGTATATTTCTTTGGCCCGAAATCAGCTGACATCTCAGCAAAAATTCACCTAGAGTGAATGATGACAGCTCATGTCCTCCTCAAAAACATGGGTGAATTTTTGTCCACATTGTACAGTGTGCAAAAAAATGAATCGTTTTCAGTATGAAGTGGGCAAAAATTTTGCTTTCATAATAAAGTTATTATAAGTTACAGTCTTTTAAGTTTTGAATTTCTAAAAGAATTTCTGGGAATCCTTTTTCTTCTTCTTCTTCTGTTGGTGACCAGCGATTGAAAACCGACCATCATCGATTCATTGTCATACTTGGGTGTGCGCAACGCTACGAAAAAGAGAGAACAGAATTTGAAGTTGGGCAGTAAGGAGGGTGTGGTGGGGGTTGTGGCATGGCTGCGTGGGGCGGGTTACAGGAGTGGATTGTCCCAGCTATCAGGAGGAGAGAGGACATTTATATGGGCTGGGGTGGGGCCTTGGGGGTATCTGGGGGTGAGAAGCCTTGAGGACATGTACAGACCTCCAACCACAACATACAGCAAAGGTTATAGACTCAAACTTAAAGTCTGATTTCATTAAAACTTATCAATTATGATGCTGTGTTATGTCCTGAGGAAAGATGATTCAGAACCTAGGTACATTATCGTACACTGCGTTCACACCCACCCTCCATGGGCTGCATGGTTACACCATGTGGTATGGTGCAACCATAATGCAACAGAGTTTGCTTTTTTCCTGAGTTTATCTTTCACGTGATGACCAGCATCATGACTGCTTCAAGTAATGCTGACATTTCTTACTAAACTTACTCTTGACAGTATGACTAGGGCTCATATGTCTTGACTGTCACGAGTGTCAGTCGTCTGTTCATCAACATGGCGATAGTGGACAACTAATGGAGAAGTAATGAAACTTTCCCCACCACAGTTTACATAATCTATAAACTTTATATAATCAATATGTTACGTACAACTGCGCCTGATGTAGTCTACAAACAGAACTTTAAAAGAGGCACTTCCTACCTGATCCACAAACGACAAAGATGAACAAGGCCAACAACGCAGGTCCAACTGGATACTGTTCGTCTGATGGTTTCTGAAAGCAGAAAACACATTTTATTGTTTCAACATGAACATGGGATACGTCGTGAAAATTAAGCAACACGAAGGAAGTTTTCATGGTTCAAAAAATGCGAACATCTGGAAAGCTTCCCACTAGATAATAATGGTACTTGGTAGACTATCTTTTAACGAACCGACTACGTGTTAGACCTACTTACCAATGTTTTTGGCACATTCCCACGTGTTGTGATGTTTTTCGAGTGTTTCTCATTAGCAATTCGCATTCTCTGTTTGCTAGGCATTTTGTTTCAGTCACGTATTTCACAAAAACCTCAAATAAAAGGAATTTGGAAGCCACAAACTGTGACAAAGTAGGACACGCCTGCCACTGCCACGATTCACTGTGGATGTGTGACCTATGCAAATTAGGTTAGTAAGTAGGTGTATCATTACGAAAAAATATGTTTGTATATATCACTATTATGTGATGCTGCATAATATCTTATTCAATAAGCTGTAAGTCATGAAACACAATCGTTCTCATTCTTGACACACAGAATTTGACATAAATGTTTCGAACTTTTTTTCTGTCTGTGTAGGCCTAATGTCGTTTTCCGCGAGAACTCGAGATTGGAGACAACAAAATGGCGACCTCATTCGCACGTGTGTATTACATATGATATCTTACAAAACTGCACATGTACATGTTGAATATTAATGGGGCGACATTCTTGCAGAATGTTAGGTATATAATGTGATGGATGTCATTCAACACCTCCATCTAGAAAAAAAAAAATTGGGAAGGTGATCCGTACACAGATATTGAGATAACGAAAAGCCTTCGATCACATCGCTGACTCGTAATTTAATTAAATTTAAAGTTTAGTAACTAATCAGCTGAAGTTTGTCGCGTTTCATGGATGCAAGAAATGGTGTTTGCTTGCTACGTGAAACGAGATATGCAAAAACGCTAGTTAATGTCGATTAAAAAAAAAAGTTACTGAATCAGCTTCAAGTTTATTGTATTTTGTAATCCATTTTCATTTAGGTTTAGGTTTAGGTTTAGGTTTGTAGGGACAATTGCCTTTAGCAATTTTAGCCAGAACTGGCTTTACATGTCCCTTCTATGTGTTATCTGTCTTCACACGGTCAGGTCTTTAACTCGCTCAAGCCTTTATTTATCATAGTCAAAATAAATAGTCTTCAGTAATACACTAGCATCGATAGAGCTTTTGAAACGGTTAGTATTTTGTGCACGTTTAATGTTAGGGGTTAATTTATTCCAAAGATTTGTTACTCTGTTACTAAAAGAAAATTTCCTTAGGTTAGTGCGATAATATTCATGATAAATTTTATCCACACTATTTCTGGTAATATCAACTCTTGATGTAGTAAAAAATTTTGAAATAGGAATATTGTCCACACAATTAAATATTTTATAGACTTGGATCAAATCGCCCCTCACTCGTCTTGTTTTTAGGGTAGGCAGTCCAAGAGCTTTTAACCTACCTTCATAGGGAAGATTTTGTATATTCTTTACAAGCTTTGTTGCTCTTCTTTGTACTCTTTCCAAAGCAGCAGACTGCCTCTTTAATCGAGGATACCAAATTGTATTGCCATATTCCAAATGAGGTCTAACGAAAGCCTTGTATAATTTTGTAAAAATATCTTTATCTATATGACTAAAAGTACGTTTAATTATACCAATCATTTTATTAGCTTTATTTATAGAGTTTTGAATATGCTTATCGAATACCAGTCTAGAATCAAAAGTGACACCAAGATCTTTTTCATAATCACATGTTGAAATATCTGCACGCTCACCAGTATTACTGTTTAGCATTGTATATTGGTATCTTGGGTTCTTACGTCCAACATGTAACACGTTGCACTTGTCCGCATTAAAATGCAAATTCCATGTGGCAGACCATTTGGATAAATTATCAATATCATTTTGTAATGTATTATGATTATAAGTTGTATTATAAATTTTTGTATCGTCTGCGAATATATTGCATATACTTTCCACTGAGTTTGGCAAATCATTTATAAATATTGTAAATAATACAGGACCCAAAATACTCCCTTGTGGTATACCACTTAGAACTTCCGTAAAATCTGAATATGAGCTTCCTACTCTAACTCTTTGCTGTCTTTTAGTTAAAAAATCCCTTATCCATGTATGAACTCTACCTGTAATTCCATATGATAATAATTTCACTAATAGCCTCTCATGGGGAACAGAATCAAAGGCCTTTTTAAAGTCTAAATAAAGTATATCTACATTGTTGCCATTATCTAAAAGTTTTGTTAAATCCTCCATGACAAGTAGAAGTTGTGTTACACAAGATCGATGTTTACGGAAACCATGCTGGCACTCTGTATATAAATTATTCAAAGTCATATGATCTACGATCACATCCCGTATAATTGATTCCATAATCTTACAAACAATTGATGTAAGACTAACTGGCCTATAATTTCCAGGATCTGTCCTGGTACCTTTTTTAAATAAAGCTGTCACATTTGCAGACTTCCAGTCCATTGGTACCACACCTGATTCAATTGACTTATTAAACAAAATACTGAAAGGTAATGCTAGCTCATTATATGACTCCTTAAGAACTCTTGCAGGGATCATATCAGGTCCACAAGATTTATTTGGGTTTATATTTTTAAGTCTCTCTCTAACTGCACTGGGTGTAATACACATATCTGTTACGGTGACTCCACTGGACCTTGAACCACTTTCCAAGATCGGAACATTACTATTATCTTCTTTTGTAAAAACACTAGAAAAGAAGTCATTTAAAGTATTTGCCTTATCTTCATCTGACACTGCTAAACCACCATTTTTTGTATTCAGTGGACTAATGCCAATATTTGTCTTGGTCTGTGATTGTACATATTTCCAAAACTTTTTAGGATGATCTTTACAATTAGATGCAACTTTTTTTTCGAATTCGATCCTTTCTTTTCTTTTTATTTTTTCACATTTATTCCTCATCCTTATATACTTCATATATTCACTACCTTGTTTAGTGCACATAAATCTTTTATATGCATTTTGTTTTTTTGTAACTTTCCTCCAAGCCTTCTTATCCAGCCATATTGGTTTTTTCAATATATTTGTTGAACACTCTTTTTTTGGAATATATTTATCAATACACTTATGAATAGTGTTCTTGATCATTTTCCAACACCCATCCACATCCAAGACTCAAAAACATTCACATTTTACAGTGTATGCATGCAAAAACAGCATTTCGAATCCCGATGGCCAGAAGCACTGCAAAATATGCCACCAGGAAAAAAAAATTGTCAAAAAAATCAAATTGTTGATTGTGGACACTCGAAGGAAGAAGAAGAAGACCATACCTGTATTCAAACGCGCTCTGTGGTGTTCAGTTTTGGACCCACAACAGGTTTTCCGCCATAGTTATGCAGGTGGCAGAAACTTGAGAAAGTTACTTTAAAACCAGTTATTTACTCATTCAGTCAGATGAAAAGAAAATCTTGTCTGCTTCATGATCAGTGTGGCAACAATCGGCAATGCAACAATTTTTACTGCCACTGCCCACCAGCCCAACCTCACTCCACCTTTCTTCACCTCCTCCCTCTCTCCACACTGCTATCCCCCTTTTTCTTTAAACCCCATCTGTCTCCCCCATCTTCGTGTCCCTCCCCTCCCATTAAGCTCCTCATCCCACCTCCCTCTCTCATGTCTCAGAGTGGATATTTCGATCTATCCAGTTTTGAGGCATTGCCAAGATCTGCCAGAGAAACATCATTCACTAGCAGGCTCTATGAATTAACCTCATGCCAGGTTTGGATAAACATGTACTGAGGTTTGGCATAGTAAAGCTAGCTGGTACTTCATAGTCATAAACGAGTACTTGGACTTTGTTGGTGGGAAGAGGTGGAAGGAAGGCAAGGATTGTTGGGGTGAATTGCCATTGGAGTGTGTTGGATTGAGGTTGAATGTTCACTCCCAACAATTGCCAGACAAACGTGGGTTGTCATTCCCAGGAGAGAGGGGTGTAGGGGACCTATTTGCTCTTCAGATCCAATGCTACCACCCAAAACACCGCTTTGAAATAGGTAGAAGGAATGGCAGGCTTTGTAGCAGACGCCACCATTGAAATAGGTAGAAGGAATGGCAGGCTTTGTAGCAGACGCCACCATTGAAATAGGTAGAAGGAATGGTAGGCTTTGTAGCAGACGCCACCATTGAAATAGGTAGTAGGAATGGCAGGCTTTGTAGCAGACGCCACCATTGAAATAGGTAGTAGGAATGGCAGGCTTTGTAGCAGACGCCACCGTTGAAATAGGTAGTAGGAATGGCAGGCTTTGTAGCAGACGCCACCGTTATAGAAATTCACCACATATAACGGCGAACTTGGTGCCCCACCATGGAGCCACCGTGAACTTTTAGCCTACGGCATGCACGGCTCCGTGCGCTGCGCAAAGCTCTGCTGCCTACGGCACGCACGGTACCGTGCGCTGACTGAAAGCTCCGTTGCCTACACAACGCACGGACCCGTGTGTTCTTATTTAAAAGATTCTCCCATTCAAACTGTAACGGTCTAAGAGAAGTAACTCCCACCAGAACTTAGCAGAGGGTTCCTGGTAGCCTGACATGCCCTAGTTCTTAAGTTCAAGGAAAGTTCACATTGGCTCTCTGCGGCTGAGACAAAGAACCCCTTGCTGGGTTTTTCCGACTTGGAACTGACTGCATTTCTGGCACCGGCATTTCGTCTGCTAGAGTCAAGTGAAAATGCCAGTTCAGCGCCGTTACTGTTTCAGTGTATTCAAGGCAGTTCCGATAATGAAGGAGAGTCAGTCGACAGTGGAAATAATGGTGAAGATGAGGGATGTCTATTTAAAGATGTTCTTGATTACAATGACAAATCAACCGATTCGACTGGTTCAGTAACACACACGCAGGCACTTGACTCGCAAAATCTCTCTTGCCCAAATTCTGTGAAATTGTGTAAAAATGTATAATAACTGATAGCAGAAAGTATACATAACCATAACTGTATTAGGTGAGTGCTTTTTGTATCAGTTTGTCTGCATGCCATTACTAAACATTGATCGTCAAACTCTGCACTTGTTTTTATTTCTGTGTGTTTTGGCTGCTTCATTTATCCATGTCTCTACGCAGGATCTCTTAGAGTTTTGAAAGTACATTCATCTAAAAGTCCTTGATTTCTTCTTTTCGGACATACCAAACATGATGTTAACATGTTTGCTACATAGGCAGGGGTTTCAGCGTGAGCGGCTGTGTGCAGGAGGGGGGAAAACTCACGCATACGTAGAGATAGTGTTAACCCCTGCACTAGAGTCACTGGAGGATAACCGCTGGCTTTTGTCTGATTGGCTTGTTAGCAAGCTGGCCTGAAAGGCAGAATAGCTTCTGGCTTATTCCAGGTATAGGACGCAGGTGTATATCATTCATTATCAGAAGAGGTGTGTTCGTCTTTGTGTGTGCAGTGCGAGGATCGGAAGGGGTTTGGATTGTTAACGGAGCTCCTGACCACAACCCCACCCCACTTCACCAATGGTGAGTTGTGACTGATTCATTGGATGGGCGATTGATTGGGATTGATGGCTCTATTGCTGCATTCATTGTTGTCTGTGTCTGGGTGTATGTTTGTGAGTATGTGTGTGTGTGAGACATAGGTCAGTGATGTCAGATGACTTCTTATGAATATGATCGTGAACCAGAGCTTGAGATGGCCTGCACACCTGCAGTGTTTCTCCATTAGATTTTTAAAGGCACGTCACGTTACACTTTTGCTCCAGATTGTTGCGCGCCTGTTGCGGCAATGTCAAGATGGAAATTAGTTCTTTCTCTTCTCGATCTTGTCAAACATCAAAAGTTGACACATCCTGCGTAGTGCTTTCAATCGATTTGGAATCAAAACAAATGACAAGACCTGTATCCATGATTTGAGAAATAGAGTATCGTCCCTTTATTTTTCAACAAGAGACGCGATGTCAGTTCCATATATGCTGCATTCTGTGTGCTGTGCAATCAGCAGTGAGGAAAGCGCCAGTGAAAGTGAAGTGGAAACTAGCAGAATCTTGAAGGTTTTTCCAAGCAATTCTGTGTTTACCCATACTTTATCTAGCAGTCTGTTCTAGTCTTTTTTTTCCATCCAAATCAAGGACATATCCTGTAGCTGACGCACTTTGTAGTGGGATAATAGGGGAATAAAATCTTAATCATATATTAAATTCAATTTTTTTTTTTATTATAATGAGAATTATGATTTTTTTTCTTTTTTCCTTGTCAAATGTCTGTGCGTCAGTGGTCTTTGTGTGTATTGGAAATCTCTCTTTTTCTATTATATGTTTGTGTGCATCTGTTTAAGTGTTTGTGTGTGTGTGTGCAGCGATGAAGGGAAGACCTGCAAAACCATGAGGTACAGCCCTGATGGACGACTTCTAGCTTGGGCCACTGCTGATTGGTAAGTTGTTACACTGTGTCTCACACACACACACACACACACACACACACACACACACACACACACACACACACACACACACACACACAGAAACACCTACATTCATTCGCACACTCACAGGTACTCCCGGACTCATTTTGACATGCATGCATGCCCTCACAAAGTTTTCATTACATTCCATCAAAGTGAAGAGTGGCGTTTTTCTGTGTTGTGCAATGTATTATATTTATGCAGTGATGTTTTCATTCAGAAAGAATGGACATTGTCATTGTGCGGCCTGCCTTAGTAATGAACATGGACAAGCTTTGAAGATCTCTCTTTGTTTCTGTCATTTGCTAATGTTGCACAACCAGATTCGGCGAGCTCTTCTTATTTTCCACAAAGGCCACTCCAGTGTTCTAAAGGCAAACGACCTGGCAGCAGTGTCAGATTTTTCTGATTGCGCGGCCTGGCGCTTCAGTTCTCTATGGGTGAAATCATGTGTTCTAATTGGATCAGATGCTGTGGCTTTACCTCGTGGGGAGTCATCAGATTACCACACTGAAGAACAGTTCACCATGTTCCTCCAGTTCTGTGCTGAAAACAGTCCTGATGTGGCCCTTTGCGGTCGGCTGGGCTATAAGCAACATTATCTTATCTTCTGTGCTGAAAACTGGGTTTCTGCATATGGTTTTCCATTCTGATCTGCAATGTTGTCAGCCCATTAGCTTGATTTTGTCTTTCCTTCTGTTTCACTCTTTAAACAGTTCCTGAGGAGTGTTTTACTATTCAGAGATTATGATGCACTTGTTTATCGTGATATGATCAGTATGATGTTTAGCATCATGCGGTAACACGTTATCTCCATGGATTGGATTCTTCTTTCCAGGTGTGCTGTGAGGGTCCATGTCAGGCATGCATACAGGATGGTGGAATGCGCATGAGCGTGCAGGCGCCTTATCTTGTGTTACATGGAGATGTTAAAGTCCGTTCATATCAGTTTTAGTTTACACAGTTCCGATGCTATACTTGCTGTCCTTGAGAGGATTTCTGATTAGGATCCCTCATTGCTGATAATGGATCGCAGATAAGTGAACTGTTGAACAGCCCCTAGCTTCTGTCAGTCGATCGTTACATTGGTGTTGATGGTGGTGGTGTGGCTGGCCGTGAACTTTGTCCTGTCAGCGCTGATGTACATGCCATATGCCCATGATGTTTCATCCAGTCATTTTAGAATGTTTGACAAGTTCTTCTTCACTGCCTGCCAGGCCATTGATGTCATGTACATAGCAAAAGTTTGTGATGATTCTTCCTGTCCTGCTGACTGGCTGACATGACTTAGGAGTACGTTGAAAAGTATGGGAGATGGAACGCAGCCCTTTTGAACTCCCAACTGAAACAAGGAACCGGTCTCCAGGAGCTTCCTCTAGGAACACTGCATGCTCAGGTCACTTAGGTGTACAGTTGCTTGACGGTGTTCATCAGCTTTTGTATGAAAGCTTACATTCTCTTGTTAAACAGACAATTTACCTTTGGCAAAGTCCATTAAGTAATATCCTGTAATTAAACTTTTGATCACTTCTAATGTGCATTTTTCATTCCTCCCTTCACCTATCCTACTTGCCCCTTCACACCATCCGACTCTTTCCCCGTCTCTTTCCTCACCTAATTCTTTCCCTCCTTCCCCTTCCTTTCCTGACATTTTTTTTAACCCTTTTTCACCTTTTTTGGGTTAAAAAGGATCATAACCTCATGTGATATCGTTCATCTGAAGTAGATTTTTTCTACAATTACCTGTGTAAGTGTGTGTGTGAAGGGACATTAAACAGAATACCTTCCAGCTCAAAATTCCCCAGATCTCACGCTGTGCCAGTTGCGGTTCACTCTCTTCTCACATCCTCTGCTTCATTGCTGTCTGTCCACTTACTAGTTTGCCCAGACAATGACAAAAGACACCAGTACATTCTGGTTTTGCCTCACAGTATCATGGACATCAGTCAAGGACATCAGCTTATTTTGACAGTATCATCAGACTCCAATTTCTCTAGACTATATCATATAGACACCAGATTATCCGACAGTGTAACAAACACACGTCTTTCCTGACAGTATTAGACGCCAGCTTATTCTGATATCACCTCAAGCATCGCTTTATCCTCACAATATGAACAACATTTTATTCTGACAGTATCACAGACACTAGTTTATTTGGTGTCATATACTTTACCATGTCAGACCATAGCATTCAACGGCAGTTAGTTAGCTCTGCCAGGCCGAATTTTTTTGTGGCTAATGCAGTAATAAGACCATCACGTGACGCCCACCCTACTTCCGCCAGGGAGGAAGCCAGTGTAAACTTCCTGTTCCTCATTCAACTTCGGCCTCCTGCCTAACAAGGACAGGTTTTATTGCTCTGTCTCGCCTATACTTCTGTTTTTTGTAGAGATTGCTTGTGTGCTTGCTTTCTTTACTTGTTCTGTTGTGGCTTACGCTAAACCATCGTACTATTGCCGCTTGAAGCTTACGGTTGGTGTTTTATCAACCTTTATTCACGCTCTACGGCGTGACGACTCGTGACTTCTCTTTTCAGTGCCTTTTGCTTGCCATTCGGCCCTTACCCGCCGGGTATAGGAATGCGTCCTCGTTAGTAATGCGTTCCTCCTCTTAATTCTCATCCCCTTGCCTTGGCCAGTGATTCACCTATCTCGGTGCTTTGTTTTTTTCAGCGCTTCACCCTGGAAATTCACTTCAACGACCGATCATCCCTGTAAATTCACTTCGACGATCAAACTTTGCCGGTCGCTCGAGCCTCCATTTTTATTCACGCCACGCCGGCCGCCCCTTGCTTGGTCGTCCTCCTTCGTCGTACCTGTTCAGTGCTACGGAGGTTCTCCTCTTTTAGCTCCTTATTTTCATTTGTAATGTATGGTGGATCGAGTTCTTTACGATCGTTTATTGTAATTTATTTGGCTTACACGCCAGTAATTCAATTCCACGATTGAACACTCGCCGGTCCTCGGCCGCCATCTTTCTCCCTCGCCGGTCGTTTTTCCACCATATCGCCTCACCTCGTGGCCGGCCTAGTGCAACGTACTGGGTTAGGGTACGAAGTTTATCGTACTCATACTGTTTAGTGTACGAAGGTTATCGTACTAGTACTCACTGATCGAGATTTGTGTAAGAAGTTTATCGTACTAGTACTCGCTGTACTCGCGAGATTTCGATCTAGCATTACTCAGCATTTCTCAGTATCAGTGCTGTGTACATGTAGGTCGAGTTTTCAGTCGATTTCTGGATTCCCTTGCACGACACACGAGCGACTTGGCTCTCACTCAGCTATTCCCGTTACGATCTCTCGATCCTCAGTTAAATAAATTCCTAGTCAGTTTGATCGAGTTTGCTTCTCGATCTCTCGATCCCCTGTGAAAGAGAAGAAACAAGCCTCCTAAATTCTCCTCTACCTAGTCGCCTTTCAGCCTCGCTCCCGTACTGCTGCTGCGCGTTAGTTTATTTTACTCTTGCGCTCCAATGCTTGCCACTTTCGGCGATCGAACCTTCGCCGGTCAATCGACTAAGCCCTCCTCCAATTCCTTTAAATTCTGCTATGGTCTGACATGGTAAAGTATATGACGCCAAAATGGGGAGTTTGTATTATACTCCCTGTTTGGCTAGTATACTTACCATGTCAGACTCTAATGCCTACCCTGCCTTCCCCGCTAGCGTTAGGGTTCTCGGGGTTACCTTGCGCACAGGCCTTGTTGAATGAGGAACAGGAAGTTTACACCGGCTTCCTCCCTGGCGGAAGTAGTGTGGACGTCACGTAATGGTCTTATTACTGCATTAGCCACAAAAAATTCGGCCTGGCAGAGCTAACTAACTGTCGTTGAATGTTATGGTCTGACATGGTAAGTATGCTAGCCAAACAGGGAGTATAATACAAACTCCCTATTTCTGACAATATCACCACAGACACAAGTTTATTGTGACAATATTATAGATAGCAGTTTATTTTGACAGTATCATAGAGACCAGTCGCATCACATCATAATCATGCTGCTGATAGTCCAGCTGACCGAGACAGTGTATTCTGAGAATGTAGCAGACATCATTTTATCCAGACGACATGGGTACCAGTTGTCCTAAAATACCAAAGACAGCAGTGTTTATCCTGACAGTATGGACACCAGTTTTTTCTGACAATATCATAGACACCAGTTTATAGTATCACAGACACCAGTTTATAGTATCATAGACACCAGTTTATAGTATCACAGACACCAGTTTATAGTATCACATACACCAGTTTATAGTATAGACACCAGTTTATAATATCACAGACACCAGTTTATAGTATCACAGACACCAGTTTATAGTATCACAGACACCAGTTTATAGTATCACAAACACCAGTTTATAGTATCACAGACACCAGTTTATCGTATCAAAGACACCAGTTTATAGTATCAGACACAGTATATTCCCTTCAGTATCGTGGACACCACTTCATTATGGCAATATCACAGACACCTCTTTATCCTGGCAATAGCATGGACACCAGTTTATGCTGACAATGTGACAAACACCAGTTTATCCTAACAATACCATAGACAGCGGTTTATCCTAACAATACCATAGACAGCAGTTTATCCTAACAATACCATAGACAGCAGTTTATCCCGACAGTGTCATGGACACTGGTTTATCCTGACAATATAGACACCCTTGTATGCTGACAGTATCATAGACACTAGTTTATCTTGATAGAATGACAGCCACCAGTTTGTTTTGGCAATATGGACATCAGTTTATCTTGTCAAGGTCATGGACACCGGTTTATCTTGTTAAGGTAATTGACACCAGTTTATCCTGATAATAGCTGTTCACATCGTGAGCCAGTGAACAGCATTGCTGGTAGATGTGTGGATATAACTCACCTGACAGTCAAATATCAAATGAAATTTGAACAAGCCTGCTTCAAATTCCTAGCATGTTAAAGACTTTCTCTCTCATCGTTATTCCATTGCCAAGTAATCTTTTGATCGCAGTAGTGAAGATTGAAAGAAACAAGCATCAAAGACCAAACAGGCTCGGACTTATCTTACTGGTAATTAATTCAGTGTACCAGTTGAACAATTGACAGTGTAGTGTAGCAGGTCTAGCATGTGGTATTTTGCCATGGGTGTTTTGTTCTGTGATAAGCCTGAAAAGAAAAGCTTGGAAATACTCAGGTCTGTAGATCATGTGGATTCTCAGGCAACGGTGCTGAGTGACACAAAGTTTTGTGATGAAATAAAGAAACCATGAAGCCATTGTGATGATACTTGTACCACTTCTCCTCCAACCTGACCAAAAAAAAAAAAAAACAATGGTGACACTGCCAGTTTGGACTTCAGAAAAGAATCCCTCCCTTCAGTCTTCAGAAAGCAGTTGTCTGGGCATTGTGTGTGTGTGTATGTGTGTGTGTGTGTGGTGTGTGTGTGTGTGTGCGTGCATGCGTGCGTGTGTGTGTGCATGCATTTGAGTGTGTGTGTGTGTGTGTGTGTGTTTATGCATGCATGTCAATGTGTGTGTGCGTGCGTGTGTGTGTGTGTGTGAACATGTGTGTGTGCGTGTGTTCATGCAAGTGCCTGCCAGCAACAATTCATCACGAGTAGCAATTCCACCCAACTTGATTGGTTTCCCCTCACCACCTTCCCTTTCTCCTGTGTGTGTGTTGCAGTGTGTACATCATGGATGTGGCCACCTTCACTGTCCAGCATCAGCTGAACCAGACCCGGGTGGCTGACCTCCTGTTTTCGCCCAGGGGGACTGTTTTGGCCACCTGGGGTCCCTACTTCAGTGAGTCACCGTTGCAGCTTGTTCTGTCAATTTAGAGACTCAGGGATCGTGTGTGTGTTTTTTTTTAGCTCAGAGTGTGTGTGTGTGTAGGTGTATGTATGTCTGTGTGTGGATTGGGATTTCTCATGGTGATTAACGTTTTAGGCTTGGAAGGAACGTTTTCTTCTTTTTTTTGTGTGCTTTTTTAAAATCAGATTTGTGTGTATCTCTGTAGTTGAGTTTGATGTGTGCTTGTGTCTGTTTGCACGTGTTCTTGAGGTCAGTGTCTTTACAGTGTGTTCGCAAGCACACGCTTTGACGCAAATACACGCACATCCATGTACAGGTATATTTGATAGTTGCAGGGAAAAAAAGTATAGAATATTCAGATCACCAGTAAGAAAAAGAGCGTAGTGGAAAGGGTATGACAGGGGGAAGGTGGTGCAAGTGGGTGGAGGGAAGAGAGGAACAGTAATGTAAGAAACGACTGTAGATTGTTTGGCATCGATTTAATGCTGAACAGTGCCAGCATGTGTGCAGCGGATCGTGACGGCAAGGGGGGAGAACCAAACCTAATTGTATGGGACGTGGCGACGGGGACAGTGAGGAAGACGTTCTTGCAGAAGAAGCAGATTGGATGGTAAGGCCCTTAACTCCTACTGCTGCTTTTCACTGTGCTAACAAAGAGTGGGTTGGCTGGTCTGTAAGATCACTATTTCATCTGTACTAACAGTGCATAGTAGGTTGACTTCTATGTAGGTCCACTGTTGAAGCTTCTGTAAGACCACCGTTTCCTGTGTACTAATGATGCATAGTAGGTTGACTTTTATGTAGGTCCACTGTTGAAGCTGTGCTAACAATATTTGATAAACAGACTTAATTAAGGACCACTGTTTATACTGCTAACAGTACTTGGTAGGCTGAATTTGAAGGGCTACTGTTGATACTGTGGTAACAATACACGGTAGCTGACATGTCTGTAGGGCCACTGTGCTAACAATTTATGGTAGGTTAACACGTTTATAGGGCCATTGTTAACACTGTGCTGTTGCTAACAATACATGGTGGGTGGGCCCATTTGTAGGGCCACTGTTTACACATTGCTAACAGTTCATGTTAGGTTGACTTGTACTATCTGTACAGTGCTAAAACAGCATGGTTGGATGACATGTGTAAGGTCACCCTGTACACTGCTAACAGTACACAGTAGGACAGCTGATTTTTAGGGCCACTGTCCACAGTCTTCTAACAAAAAGGGTAGGCTGACATATCTGTAGGACAACTATTTGCAGTAATGTAACGTGTAATAGTAACTAGTAATGTGTTGATGTTGATGTCGATGGCAGGGAGCTGGAATGGAGTAGTGATGAATTCATCTGCTGCCGGACTGCCAACAGTGAGCTGCATTTCTATGAAAACAACAACTTCGGTAAGACAAATGTGCATTTCTATGAAAACAACAACTTCGGTAAGACAAATGTGCATTTCTATGAAAACAACAACTTTGGTAAGACAAATGTGCATTTCTATGAAAACAACAACTTTGGTAAGACAAATGTGCATTTCTATGAAAACAACAACTTCGGTAAGACAAATGTGCATTTCTATGAAAACAACAACTTCAATTAGACAAATGTGCATTTCTATGAAAACAACTTCGATTAGACAAATATGCATTTCTATGAAAAGAACTTTGGTAAGACAAATGTGCATTTTTATGAAGAAAACTTTGATAAGACAAATGTGCATTTCTATGAAAACAACATCTTCAGTCAGATAAATGTGCATTTCTATTAAAACAACTTTGTAAGACAAATGTGCATTTCTATGAGAACAACTTGGATAAGACAAATGTGCCTTTCTCTGAAAAGAACTTGGATAAGACAAATGTGCATTTCTATGAAAACAACTTCGGTAAAACAAATGGGCATTTCTATTAAAACAACTTCGGTAAGACAAATGGGCAATTCAATGAAAACAACTACGGTAAGACAAATGGGCATTTCTGTGAAAACAACTTCGATAAAACAAATGTGCATTTCTATGAAAACAACTTTGGTAAAACAACAGTGAACTTCATTTCTATGGAAACAACAACTTTGGTAAACTACAGTAAACTGCATTTGTCTGGAAACAAAAACTTTAGTAAAACAACAGTGAAATGCATTTCTGTTAAAGCAAGAAATTTTGTTAAGAAGGCTACCATGAACTGCATTTCCATAAAATCAACTTGGGTGAGACAACAGTGAACTGCAGTGCTAGGGAAGCAGTGACATTAGCAGACCTGTGCACTCTACGATTTTTGTGTTTAATCTCACGAAATTCAATACAGCTCTACGATTGTATGTTTGAAAATGGAATTGTACAAAATTTTGATCACCGAGCTCACGAAAATGCGCTAAACACACAGTCCGGCCAAGTCCAAGAGTCTGGTCCAACTTTCAAAAGTTCCCATGGCGCATGCGTACTTCCTTCCTCTATGAATGCATATCAACATGGCTTCTCCTTCAGCTTCAACTTGCGCCCATCAAACAGACAACGAAAAAATGAAGAACGAGCAATCATTTATCTCCTGAAATTCGGCGCCCATCTTGCACCGAATTTGACGATACAAGTGATTGCTCGTTCTTCATTTTCGTTGTCCTGAGTGTTGTTTGTCTTGCCTGAAGAAGACCGAAGAGGTTGAAACACGTTGTGTTTTGTCTTGTAATTCGTTTGTTCATATTTGGCGGATGTAGTACTGAAACGTTTTAAGGTTTGTTTCATATTTGGCGGATGTAGTACTGAAACGTTTTAAGGTTTGTTCATATTTGGCGGATGTAGTACTGAAACGTTTTAAGGTTTGTTCATATTTGGCGGATGTAGTACTGAAACGTTTTAAGGTTTGTTTAGATTTGGCGGATGTAGTACTGAAACGTTTTAAGGTTTGTTTAGATTTGGCGGATGTAGTACTGAAACGTTTTAAGGTTTGTTTAGATTTGGCGGATGTAGTACTGAAACGTTTTAAGGTTTGTTTAGATTTGGCGGATGTATACTGAAACGTTTTAAGTGATTTGTTAGATTTGGGGAGTTACTGAAACGTTTTAAGGTTTGTTTAGATTTGGCGATGTAGTACTGAAACGTTTTAAGGTTTGTTTAGATTTGCGTTAGGTACTGAAACGTTTGAAGGTTTGTTTAAGGTTTGTTAGTTGGATGTAGTACTGAAACGTTTTAAGGTTTGTTTAGATTTGGCGGATGTAGTACTGAAACGTTTTAAGGTTTGTTTAGATTTGGCGGATGTAGTACTGAAACGTTTTAAGGTTTGTTTAGATTTGGGGTGTACGAAGTTAAGTTGTTAGATTGGATGAGTAGAACGTTTTAAGGTTTGTTTAGATTTGGCGGATGTAGTACTGAAACGTTTTAAGGTTTGTTTAGATTTGGCGGATGTAGTACTGAAACGTTTTAAGGTTTGTTTAGATTTGGCGGATGTAGTACTGAAACGTTTTAAGGTTTGTTTAGATTTGGCGGATGTAGTACTGAAACGTTTTAAGGTTTGTTTAGATTTGGCAGATGTAGTACTGAAACGTTTTAAGGTTTGTTTAGATTTGGCGGATGTAGTACTGAAACGTTTTAAGGTTTGTTTAGATTTGGCGGATGTAGTACTGAAACGTTTTAAGGTTTGTTTAGATTTGGCGGATGTAGTACTGAAACGTTTTAAGGTTTGTTTAGATTTGGCGGATGTAGTACTGAAACGTTTTAAGGTTTGTTTAGATTTGGCGGATGTAGTACTGAAACGTTTTAAGGTTTGTTTAGATTTGGCGGATGTAGTACTGAAACGTTTTAAGGTTTGTTTAGATTTGCGCCTGCAGTCGCCTCACTTTGCACCTGACCTATTCATGCTTTTCAATGCATGACTGAGCAGAGAGTGCGGCCAACAGACTTCACCTGCAGAAAGTGGCTCACTTCAAACTGGCCCCAGGCTCTTCACCTTGCGCCGTCAGTGCCTATGTGCCGGGGGCAAAGGTCAGTAACAATGACTTGTCACTTCTACCTGCTGCATGGTTAGTTCATTGGAACATGATTTGGGCACATGTACCACACCCTTCTGGTGGACTTTGTCGGCCACTTGACAACAGTGTAGAAATCATATTCCTCACTATCAGAAAATACACCATGCTAGATTATCCATGTTAAAGCCAGGTTTTTTTTTTTTTTTTTTAACTTTTCCTTTTAATTTGTTCGTTTTGTTTTCTTTGTGGAGACATTTGAACTTCCAGTCCTGTTCTTTCAAGTTAGAGAGGAAGAGAGGTGAGGGTGGAGAATGATAGAGGGAAGGAGGGAGGGAGGGAGAGAAAGAGAGATAGGAGGGGGAAGAGAAATACTGTTGGGGGGGAGGGGGGTTGGGGGGGCAGAAGAGAGAAAGGTGGCTGGGAAGAGAAGACAGGGGAGAGAGAAAGGGTGAAGGGGAAGAAGGAGGTTGGAAGGACAGACGGAGTGAGACAAAGGAGTTGGAGTATGGAAGGTGGGAGGATAAGATGGGGAGGGGGGAAATAGGGAGAACGAGGAGAACAAGAGGAAGATAATGATATTATGGAGGTGGAGATGGCATTGGGATTTTTTTTAGTCATGAGTTGGTGCTGTGATGTCCTGGTCACCATGCCTTCATCCACGAGTTGTTCTGCTGCAGGGTCAGCCTTCCTTCGTGCGTGTCTACCGCTACCCTCACTTCGATGGACCCACTGCCGCCCTGGCCAATAAAAGCTTCTTCCAGGCAGACCGTGTCAACATGTACTGGAACAAAACTGGTAAACGTTTTATCCATTTCATGGAAGGAAATCAATACATGAGAAGATGGGAATCTCTTCCATGAGTTCCAAGTGAAGAATAAGGACGGTATTTGGTACAGCATTGTTAGGAGACATGGAATATAGTAGTGAGTGCCAAATGAAAAATGACATTAGATGCCTCAGCACCATAAGGAGATTAGCAAACCTAGTTTACAGTCGACCTTCTTGGTAGTGTGCAAGTGACTTTCTTTACCAAGAACGTAGCTCCCAAACCAGGTTTCAACTTAAAAATCCATGTGATGAGTTTCTTGCATGCTTTCGATTATTGATTTGGTGCCTGTAAATAATGTTGACCTTAGTACAGAAGAATGAATTATCACAGAACATGAATAAGCAACAGCGGCTTCCTCTAAAGTGCACATACCTGGCTTAAATTCTGATCGTGAGCTGTTTGGTGGACAGCGATTGACAGACTGGAAGCTGAGTCGTCCTGGTTTGTGTTACTACCTTCTGACTGTTGGGTTGTATTGGATGTTGTGCTGTCTCTTCCTTTTGCTCTTATGTGTGTGTGTGTGTGTGTGTGTGTGTGTGTGTGTGTGTGTGTGTGTGTGTGTGTGTGTGTGTGTGTTGCAGGCACAGGTCTGGTGATTCTGACGTCCACTGAGAGTTCAGACAGCTCCTACTATGGAGACCAAGGCCTGCACTACATCAGCACCGGTGGAGAGAGCTGTCTGGTTCCTCTGGGTAGGTCTGGTGTAGGGTGTCTCACAGTGATGATGATAAGAAAGGTCCAGTGGGCAGTGTAATGGTGTGTAACAGATAAAGAAAGGAAAGACATGCTAATGGGGTGCTACAGATTTTAAAAAGGAATGTTGAGTGTGCAATGTCATGATATGTCACAGGTCTTTCAAAAAAAAAAAGAAAAAAAAAAGACGTTCAGTGTCTGGTGTGTTATAGGTAAGAAAAAGTCATGCCAAGAACACTTATCTCCAAAGAAAAATTAAGAGTGGCCATAAAAACATGTCTAAGGATCTATATTTAACAATATTAGAAAAGTAGTTAGGGACTCAGAATCAAAAACTTACTGGAGAATATTTCGACAGGGTCGCCCTGTCTTCATCAGCTCACTGTTGCTGTTGTGGCAGCGAAATATTCTCTCTGTCGAAATATTCTCCAGTAAGTTTTTGATTCTGAGTCCTCAACTACTTTTCTAATGTTAAATTCAGAATCCAGAAACCTACATTCTCATATATTTAGCAAATCACAAATCACACTCACCCATCCTCACAAACACAGAATGATAAATACACACACATATATAAAAAATTGGTGTGTGTGTTGTTACTGATAGAAAAGACTGGTGTACGGTGAGGTGGTGCGTTACAGATAGGATGGGACAGGTATCCAGCATGATGGTGTGTTAAAGATAAGAAAAGACCAGTACTGGGTGTGTTACAGGTAAAAAAAAAAAAAACCATTGTCTGATGTGTTACAAATAGAAAAGGACCAGTATATGATGTGTGTTACAAATAAAAAGGGACCAGCGTATGATGTGTGATACACAGATAAAAAAAAGGGCAGATGTATGGTGTGTGATACACAGATAAAAAAAGGGCAGATGTATGGTGTGTGATACACAGATAAAAAAAAAAGGGCAGATGTATGGTGTGTGATACACAGATAAAAAAAAGGGCAGATGTATGGTGTGTGATACACAGATTAAAAAAAGGGCAGATGTATGGTGTGTGATACACAGATAAAAAAAAGGGCAGATGTATGGTGTGTGATACACAGATAAAAAAAAAGGGCAGATGTATGGTGTGTGATACACAGATAAAAAAAAGGGCAGATGTATGGTGTGTGATACACAGATAAAAAAAAGGGCAGATGTATGGTGTGTGTACAGCTAAAAAAGGACCAGTGCATGATGTGTGTTTACAGCTATAAAAAAGAAAAAAAAAGGGACCAGTGTATGATGTGTGTTAAAGATTTAAAAAAGGGACCAGTATATGAAATTGATGCATGTTACAGATAAAAAAGGACCAGTGTATAATGTTTGTTACAGATGAAAAAAGGACCAGTGAATGATGTGTGTTGCAGATAAAAATGACTGGTGTATGATGTGTGTTACAGATTGAAAAAAAAAAAAAGAACCACAGCATGATGTGTGTTACAGCTTAAAAAAGAAAAAGGACAAGTGTATGATGTGTGTTACAGATATGAAAAAAAGAAACCAGTGTGTAATGTGTGTTTCAGATTTAAAAAAAAAAAGGGGGCCAGTGTATGATGTGTGTTACAGATCTTTTAAAAAAGGATCAATGTATGATGCATGTTACACGTGAAAAAGGACCAGTGTATGATGTGTGGCAGATTTTTAAAAAGGACTAATGCATGATGTATGTTACAGCTAAATGAAAGGACCAGTTTATGATATATGCTACAGATAGGACAGAAAAGAACCAGTATATGATGTGTGTTACAGATAATTTTAAAAAAAGGACTAGTATACGATGTGTGTTACAGATTTAAGAAAAAAAAGACCAGTGCATGATGTATTACAGTTTGTTTGTTTTTTCAAAAACGACC
This sequence comes from Conus ventricosus, assembly GCA_018398815.1. Lineage (NCBI taxonomy): Eukaryota > Metazoa > Mollusca > Gastropoda > Neogastropoda > Conidae > Conus > Conus ventricosus. Next base: position 29,498,652 of record CM031623.1, read on the forward strand.
GGTGTATAATGTATTACAGTTGTTGTTTTTTTCAAAAAGGACCGGTGTATGATGTGTGTTACAGATAAAAAAGGACCGGTGTACAGCGTGATGTGGAGCCCCAGGAACACAGAGTTCTGTGTGGTGTACGGCTGTATCCTTCCACACTGTGGTTTCTGTCCTGCTGTGGCCATGACTAGTGGAGGGGATGAATAGCATTTCTGCCATGCGCCTGTCACTCATTTCATTAGAATTGGATTAATTGTATTCCAATGACTAGTGGAGGGGATGAATAGCATTTCTGCCATGCGCCTGTCACTCATTTCATTAGTATTGGATTCCAATGACTAGTGGAGGGGATGAATAGCATTTCTGCCATGCACCTGTCACTCTCATTTCATTAGTATTGGATTTGTTGTATTCCACTTGTTACCATTACCATTACAAATTCTATTTGTTTTCTTCTATAGTTTGATTTGTGTGTGTGTTGTTAGTTCGCCGTGTCAGTTTCTTCTATTTGAGTTTGTTCTGCTTGTTGCGATTAGGGATGAAATGGGTTGCCAGTGCACAGTGTTGCTAGTGTTCACAATTGTGAGCTGGGATATATAGTGCTGATCGTGCTGGCGTGCTACACTGAGTCTGTGAGGATGTGAAATGCACTGAGGGGGAGGTAAGTATATTCAGTTGTCTGTTCTGACCATGCGACGGAGAGGAATACAGTGAGGGAAAGGCGGTGTGTTGTGAGTTGAGTTGTCTGTACTAACCTTGTGACAGGGAATGCCATGAGGGGGAGGTAGTATGTAGTGTGTTAGGTTGTCTGTACTAATCTTGTGACAGGGAATGCCATGAGGGGGAGGTAGTATGTAGTGTGTTAGGTTGTCTGTACTAACCTTGTGACAGGGAATGCCATGAGGGGAGGTAGTATGTAGTGTGTTGGGTTGTCTGTACTAACCTTGTGACAGGGAATGCCATGAGGGGGAGGTAGTATGTAGTGTGTTGGGTTGTCTGTACTAACCTTGTGACAGAGAGGAATACAGTGAGGGAAAGGCGGCTTGTTGTGAGTTGAGTTGTCGATGCTAACCTTGTAGTTGTTTGTACTAACCTTGTGATAGGGAATACCGTGAGGGGGAGGTAGTATTAGTGTGTTCAGTTGGGTTGAAATGTAGTGTGTTGGGTAGTCTGTACTAAACTTGTGACAGAGAGGAACACAGTGAGGAAAGGAAGTGTGTTGTCTTGAGTTGTATGCACTAAGCTTGTGACTAGAGAAGAACACAGTGAGGGAAAGGTGGTGTTAAATGCATTAAGTTGTCTATACTAACCTTGTGACAGAACACAGTGAGGAAAAGGCGGTGTGTAATGCGTTCCGTTGTCTGTACTAACCTTGTGACAGAATATAGTGAGGGAAAGGTAGTGTGTAATGCGTTCCGTTGTCTGTACTAAACCTTGTGACAGAGTACAGTGAGGGGGAAGGTAGCGTGTAGTGTGTTGGGTTGTCAGTACTGACCTTGTGACAGAGAGGAATACAGTGAGCGGGAAGGTAGTGTGTAGTGTCAGTCTTGCACGCAAATGTGCGTCTCTGACGCATAAAAATCCTGTCTGACACACTGGAATTCAGTCCAGTGCATCACTAAAATGTACCAAAATTTACCGCAGCGCAATGATTTTCTCCTGTACGCATTGCAACTCCGAGCACCTCATCACATAAAAGTGCTTTTGTCCCATCTGTCTCGATCGAAGTCAATAAAAACGTCGTTCCTCAACGTTTTAGAATGTTCTGAATTGATGAACAACTTCCGCTTTAGCACTCTTCTCTGCTGAAAACCAACAAGAGTCTGTGATTAGACCACAAGATCAGATGATCACATGGACAATCGAATCGAATTCGGCTTTTCAGAGACAAAATCTACAGTTCATCCGTGGCTTGCGGATGCTCATCCAGCAAATGGAACACACGTCAAGCGATCTATGCAACACAACCAGTTCGGAGAATGAAAATGGCTCATGGACATAGGAATGTGTAGCGCACAGTGCAAGAGTGGTCAACCTACATAGTTTTTTTAAACATTCTACAAATATTCATCACTCGCCTCTTGTTTGTCACCGGCTCCCAATGATCATTGGAAGGCAACTGGAATGTGGTCAAATAATAAAATGTTTCAGTACTGACGAAACTGATTCACATTGTGTAAATTTTGTGATGATAATCGCAGAGGACATTCCACACGTCAAGTTTCACTGTTAAAATCCAGATAGTGTAGGTGTTCACACTTATTCACTTTAGTTGACACTTTATTAACATTAGAACATGAATCTAAATAAATAATGTTAAACATAATATGGAATGTGTTTCTCAACTTTTTTGATAGCACCTCAGCCATTTCTGTCTAATTCTTTCTCTGTGTTTTTACGTGTGTGAGCCAGTCAGAACACGCTCATGAGTGTGTGCGTATGTGTATGTGTGGTTTTCAGTACATTTACAGCCAGTTGTAAAGTGTGACCCCTAGATATTTTTGTAACCCCCTGAAAATTTGAAAAACAAGTTTTCGCACTGAGTCTGACCCTTTAATTTTGTTAAATAATTATCACTGAGTGTGTCGGGATGTCAGTACTAACCTTGTGACAGAGAGGAATGCAGTGAGGGGAAGGCAGCGTGTAGTGCGTTGGTTTGTTTCTACTGACCCTGTGAACAGAGCAGAACAAAGTGGTCTTCCTTGACCTTGTAACGCCAGACATGCCATCCAAGGTGACGCTCTTCAACCTGAAGTGTGAGCCTGTCTTCGACTTTGGCACAGGGCCGCGAAACCACTGCTTCTACAACCCCCACGGCAATAATATCCTTGGATTCCCAGTCCAGACCTCTTTACCCAGATGATTTCGCCGTATTTTGTACACGAGTTAGGCAAAAAATATGATGAATTAAAAAGAAATATATCGAAAAAAAATCTGGACCCGAAGTTCCTAAGCAGTAATTGAACTTGTGGAAGGTAACTGTGGCTGAGGCTTTGACCAAAGAGCTATTTTCTGCGCAGCAAAATAGCATTTTGCAGTGTCCGTTTCTTCGACGACATACACTACAGCATTGAAAAACTTGTATGAGAGCATGAGTGCGTGCCAAAGTACGCTAATGAATCAGGTTTGAAATTAATTTGTATTAGAGAGAACCTGCTTTACTTTGTCAGTGGAAGGTCAGGTGGTTACTAATGGCAAGAAACGTCTGCTGTGTGATGGCAGGTGAAAAAAAAATGAAGAACCCTCCCCTCTCCCCACTTTTACAGAAATTTGGAATTTTGTACACACTCATTGGGAAAAAGATACGCTGGTTTTCACTGAAAGGTTTTCACTGAAAGGTACACCCAAAGCAGTATTAGGGTGAACAGGTCTGCCAGTCCTGTGTGTGTTGGTCATGCATTCCTCATGACCGTCAGACCAGTGATGTCTTTGGGGATTCCTTGTGGGGATTCCTGGTGCAGATTCTGATCAGACGGTAGAGCAGGATGTGTTGAGTAAAGCGGTTTACACTTTCACCTGAACATGAACCCTGTGAAATGAGTGTTGACTGTCTGTAAGGTGATACCATTCACAGAATATTCGCACCTTCAGGTGATTGAAACATAGACATTTCACATTTTCCTTTGAGAAAAAAAAAAAAGCATGGAAGTGATTGTTTCTGAATGTACCCACTTTCATTCATCCTGACATAAAAACATTTTCCCCTGCAGCTGTCCCATTCCCTCTGTTTTTCTTTCCTTTTTTTTTTCTTAAAATTTTTTTTTTTTCCCCCTTGAATAAAGCTTCCTCATCAGTTTCATGCAAACAGAAGCCATTCTCCTTAATCTTTCCACTTCTCTGCCTGGCTGGATTCGGCAACTTGGCCGGCAACATGGAGTTCTGGGATCTGAAACAGAAGAAGGAAATCTCCAAGTTCAAAGCGGTCGACACCACCACCTTTGAGTGGTCGCCGGACGGAGAGCACATCCTGACGGCCACTGTCTCCCCACGTCTGCGAGTTGGAAACGGGTCAGTACTTTTACAGACTGTCACGATACCCTGTGTACAATGTACGGAAACAGACTGTGTCATATCAGCCTGTGAACAGGTACAGGCTGTGTCGTGACACCCTGTGTGTTCTTTGTCCTGGCACAGACTGTGTCATGACATTGTGTGCATGTAAAGATTGTATCAAGACACCGTATGTGCTGTGTGCAGGTACAGACTGTCATGTTGCCCTGTGTACCGCATAGAGGTACAAACTGTCATATACACTAAGAATTTTGTACAAGTACAAATCATGTTATAACACCTGTTGTACTGTGTAAAGGTACAGACTGTGTCATGACCCACTGTGTAAAGATGCACTGTGCCACATCACCATGTGTGTTGTGTACAGGTACATACTGTTTGCCCCCCTGTGTACTCTGTACAGATACAGACTGTGTTGTATCACACTGTGAATTGTGGTCAGGTACAGATTTTGTCATGTCCCTGGTGTTGTGGCACAGGCTGACAGTACACAGGAAACCTGCCCAGCCAGGTGTCATGCCCTGTGTACTGCAGGCCTGTTAACCTGTCTGACTTGTCTGTATTTAGCACTGAGAAATCAGCCAAATGTAGAAAGGCAGAGTTGTTGATTTGAATAAGATTTCAGAAAATGAATTGTCAAAATATCTTGAGGAAAAGATCAAAGTGTCCGACCCATTTGTGAACGGATCTTGATTCGATACCCTGATTGGTTCATGGTTCTGAACGTGATTTGGTCCGTCATTTATCACAAAAACAACTGTAGACACTGGTCATTTTGTCCATCTGTGCCTTAATCTTGATTCAGTACAATGATTTGGTAGAACTTGACAGGCTTGTTTATTGTTGTATAAACTGCAGACATTTGGCAATTCACAAGAACCAAGAAAAGCTGACCAGCCCAACATAAATATCTTCAAGTACAGACGATGTCATGTCCCCCAGTGTACTGTGTTCAGGTACAGACTGTCATGTCCCCCAGTGTACTGTGTTCAGGTACAGACTGTCATGTCCCCCACACGGCGCACGCAATTATAACAACTTGGCCGGCGAGGGAGGTCCGCCTATTTTTAACGAGCGCCCCAACCTCCCTTCCCCCCAGTAGCACTCCCACCTCTCCCCACCCCCATCCCATCCCTCTCGCAGCACCCGCCCGCGCTACATTCCTTCCCAGCTTATCTGTAGTGGCGAGGTACACGCCAGCGCCGAAACGGCTGCATCACTGTGGCGAGGTACACGTTGTGCCGATCGGAATGTGTAGGGCCTAATGCTTGTCTCCCCAAGAAAGTGGCTTTACAGAAAAACTGACCACTTGCACTGCTGTGTCAGCTGTGATATGGCCCTTTGCGGTCGGCTTGGCTATAAACAACATTACAATTACCGTACTGCTGGACCGACAAGGCGAGAGAGAGAGAGAGAGAGAGAGAGAGCAAAACGCACGCACAGAGAGAGAGAGAGAGAGACAGACAGACAGACAGACAGACAGATAGACAGACAGACAGACAGACAGACAAAGAGAGACAGATAGAGGGCAAAAGAAACACACACACACACACACACACACACACACACACACACACACACACACAATAACACACACACACACATATACACACACACACCGTCTAATATCACTTTATGTGGAAAGACGTTAAATTGAAGACAACAACAACACACAAAACCTCCTTAAAGACACATCTTTTCCCTCGGACTGATTAACAAAATCCACTTACAACTGTGCGCGTGTTTTCTAGTGTTGGTGTTGAACGCGCTCGTGTGTCTGTCTGCGTGTGTGAGTTTTCCGCCGGAAAACACACACACACACACACACACACACACACACACACACACACACACACACACACACACACACACACACACGGAGAGAGAGAGAGAGGTGTGTGTGTGTGTGTGTGTGTGTGAGAGAGAGAGAGAGAGATATTTAATACTTACGGTAATACTTACGCTCACTGTTTGCTGTCCTCAAAACGTTGTCAAGCCCATTCACCAGACGCAGACGTAAACACACAGTACTAGCCAACACAATTTGTTTTGCGTGTTTCATGCTTTTTTTTTTTTTTTTTGCTGTGAGTGTAACATGCTTAATTTCCACATAAACATGAACAGATTTTGGTTTGCGTGTTTCATGCATTTGTTTTTGCTGTGATTGTAACATGCTTAATTTCCACATAAACATGAACAGATTTTGGTGTGCATGTTTCATGCATTTTTACACTACGTTTGTAACATGCTGAGTTTTTACACACACAAACACACACTCACATGAGCATGTGTGTGGGAGGGAGAGAGAAAAGAGTGAGATAGAGAATCAAAGCAACGCGAGACGGGGCGAAAGAAAGAGAGGGGAAAGAAAGAGGGGGAAAGGGGGGGGGGGGGGGGGGGGCAATGCAAGACAGGACAGAGGAAGACAGAGAGATTTTGTACTCACGGTTGTGCAGCGTAGTAGGTGTAGGATGTATCCATCATTGTTAAAACTCAGCTCTACATGTTACTTATCACGGACTGTCCCGTTACATGGAAGATGATAATACAGTATTGCTGTTTTCCTTTGTATGCAAACAACTAAGAAGACTCACAGACTGATTCTCTTTATCACTTTCCTGTGAACTGATTTGGAAATTGTCGCGTTGGTTGCCAGCCAGCAAGTACTCGACTCATGGAGGAGCAGTGAGGGCGGGGTGGGGGTGGGGCATTAAACGATGCCGTTAAGAAAGAAAAAAAGAACCTTCATCGCTCTAAAGTGATAGCAACACACACACACACACAGAGAGAGAGAGAGAGAGAGAGAGAGAGAGAGAGAACGAACAGCAGGGAGCACCACGCGCGCTGCGTGTTAAACCGACACAGACAGTGACGTCAGACACAGGAGGCTTACTGAGCGGCGAACAAGCACGGTTTCAGTACTTTAAGCACCCCACGTATAGCCTTCCAGCGGCCCGTTGCAGGTATATGACTTTGATAACTTAATACTGGAAACTAAAAACTTTCCTGAGAACAATTGTAAAAGCGGACAAAAAACCCCAAAAGACCTGAATTTAAGTTTCATGTCCCCCAGTGTACTGTGTTCAGGTACAGACTGTCATGTCCCCCAGTGTACTGTGTTCAGGTACAGACTGTCATGTCCCCCAGTGTACTGTGTTTAGGTACAGACTGTCATGTCCCCCAGTGTACTGTGTTCAGGTACAGACTGTCATGTCCCCCAGTGTACTGTGTTCAGGTACAGACTGTGTCATGTCCCCCAGTGTGCTGTGTTCAGGTACAGACTGTGTCATGTCCCCTGTGTATTGTGTTCAGGTACAGACTGTGTCATGTCCCCCAGTGTACTGTGTTCAGGTACAGACTGTGTCATGTCCCCCAGTGTACTGTGTTCAGGTACAGACTGTGTCATGTCCCCCAGTGTACTGTGTTCAGGTACAGACTGTGTCATGGCCCCCTGTGTACTGTGTTCAGGTACAGACTGTCATGTCCCCCAGTGTACTGTGTTCAGGTACAGACTATGTCATGTCCCCCAGTGTACTGTGTTCAGGTACAGACTGTCATGTCCCCCAGTGTACTGTGTTTAGGTACAGACTGTGTCATGTCCCCCAGTGTACTGTGTTCAGGTACAGACTGTGTCATGTCCCCCAGTGTACTGTGTTCAGGTACAGACTGTCATGTCCCCCAGTGTACTGTGTTCAGGTACAGACTGTCATGTCCCCCAGTGTACTGTGTTCAGGTACAGACTGTGTCATGTCCCCTAGTGTACTGTGTTCAGGTACGGACTGTCATGTCCCCCAGTGTACTGTGTTTAGGTACAGACTGTCATGTCCCCCAGTGTACTGTGTTTAGGTACAGACTGTGTCATGTCCCCCAGTGTACTGTGTTCAGGTACAGACTGTGTCATGTCCCCCAGTGTACTGTGTTCAGGTACAGACTGTGTCATGTCCCCCAGTGTACTGTGTTCAGGTACAGACTGTGTCATGTCCCCTAGTGTACTGTGTTCAGGTACAGACTGTGTCATGTCCCCCAGTGTACTGTGTTCAGGTACAGACTGTCATGTCCCCCAGTGTACTGTGTTTAGGTACAGACTGTGTCATGTCCCCCAGTGTACTGTGTTTAGGTACAGACTATGTCATGTCCCCCAGTGTACTGTGTTCAGGTACAGACTGTGTCATGTCCCCCAGTGTACTGTGTTTAGGTACAGACTGTGTCATGTCCCCCAGTGTACTGTTTAGGTACAGACTGTGTCATGTCCCCCAGTGTACTGTGTTCAGGTACAGACTGTGTCATGTCCCCCAGTGTACTGTGTTCAGGTACAGACTGTGTCATGTCCCCCAGTGTACTGTGTTCAGGTACAGACTGTGTCATGTCCCCCAGTGTACTGTGTTCAGGTACAGACTGTGTCATGTCCCCCAGTGTACTGTGTTCAGGTACAGACTGTCATGTCCCCCTGTGTATTGTGTTCAGGTACAGACTGTGTCATGTCCCCCTGTGTATTGTGTTCAGGTACAGACTGTGTCATGTCCCCCAGTGTACTGTGTTCAGGTACAGACTGTGTCATGTCCCCCAGTGTACTGCGTTCAGGTACAGACTGTCATGTCCCCCAGTGTACTGCGTTCAGGTACAGACTGTCATGTCCCCCAGTGTACTGTGTTCAGGTACAGACTGTGTCATGTCCCCCAGTGTACTGTGTTCAGGTACAGACTGTCATGTCCCCCAGTGTGTGTATTGTGTTCAGGTACAGACTGTGTCATGTCCCCCAGTGTACTGTGTTCAGGTACAGACTGTGTCATGTCACCCAGTGTACTGTGTTCAGGTACAGACTGTCATGTCCCCCAGTGTACTGTGTTCAAGTACAGACTGTCATGTCCCCCAGTGTACTGTGTTCAGGTACAGACTGTCATGTCCCCCAGTGTACTCTGTTTAGGTACAGACTGTCATGTCCCCCAGTGTACTCTGTTTAGGTACAGACTGTCATGTCCCCCAGTGTACTCTGTTTAGGTACAGACTGTCATGTCCTCCAGTGTACTGTGTTCAGGTACAGACTGGTCATGTCCCCCAGTGTACTGTGTTCAGGTACAGACTGTCATGTCCCCCAGTGTACTGTGTTCAGGTACAGACTGTGTCATGTCCCCCAGTGTACTGTGTTTAGGTACAGACTGTCATGTCCCCAGTGTACTGTGTTTAGGTACAGACTGTCATGTCCCCCAGTGTACTGTGTTCAGGTACAGACTGTCATGTCCCCAGTGTACTGTGTTCAGGTACAGACTGTGTCATGTCCCCCAGTGTACTGCGTTCAGGTACAGACTGTGTCATGTCCCCCAGTGTACTGTGTTCAGGTACAGACTGTGTCATGTCCCCAGTGTACTGCGTTCAGGTACAGACTGTGTCATGTCCCCCAGTGTACTGCGTTCAGGTACAGACTGTGTCATGTCCCCCAGTGTACTGTGTTCAGGTACAGACTGTGTCATGTCCCCCAGTGTACTGTGTTCAGGTACAGACTGTGTCATGTCCCCCAGTGTACTGTGTTCAGGTACAGACTGTGTCATGGCCCCCTGTGTGCAGGTACAGACTGTGTCATGTCCCCCAGTGTACTGCGTTCAGGTACAGACTGTGTCATGTCCCCCAGTGTACTGTGTTCAGGTACAGACTGTGTCATGTCCCCCAGTGTACTGTGTTCAGGTACAGACTGTGTCATGGCCCCCTGTGTGCAGGTACAGACTGTGTCATGTCCCCCTGTGTGCAGGAACAGACTGTGTCACATCACCCACTGTGCTGTGTGCAGGTTCAGACTGTGTCATGTCCCCCTGTGTTCAGGTACAGACTGTGTCACATCACCCACTGTGCTGTGTGCAGGTACAGACTGTGTCATGTCCCCCTGTGTGTAGGTACAGACTGTGTCACATCACCCACTGTGCTGTGTGCAGGTACAGACTGTGTCATGGCCCCCTGTGTGCGGGTACAGACTGTGTCATGTCCCCCAGTGTATTGTGTGCAGGAACAGACTGTGTCACATCACCCACTGTGCTGTGTGCAGGTACAGACTGTGTCATGTCCCCCTGTGTTCAGGTACAGACTGTGTCACATCACCCACTGTGCTGTGTGCAGGTACAGACTGTGTCATGTCCCCCTGTGTTCAGGTACAGACTGTGTCACATCACCCACTGTGCTGTGTGCAGGTACAGACTGTGTCATGTCCCCCTGTGTGCAGGTACAGACTGTGTCACATCACCCACTGTGCTGTGTGCAGGTACAGACTGTGGCACTACACGGGCAGTCTGCTGAGTCAGGTGGACACCCAGAAGGGCAGGTCCTGTGGGGCGCCATGTGGCGACCGGTCCCGAGGGAACCTTCAGGGAAAAAGCCATCCGCTACAAACCTGCTGAACCGGGCCTTACCTCCCTGGAAAACAGTTAGTCTCTGTCCTTTGTTTGAGGGGAAGGGAGGGTGGTTACAAAGGTAAAGGTGGGGAGAGAAGACTGTTTGGGCCTGTTTCGATCTTTAATGTGTGTGAGAAGAGAAAGGGGGAGGGTGGTTACAAAGGTAAAGGTGGGGAGAGAAGGCTGTTTGGGCCTGTTTTGATCTTTAATGTGTGTGAGAGGGGGGGGGGGGGGGGGGAGGAGGGGGGGTGGTCAAACTTTTATTTTTGATTGAATTAATGTTACAACCATTTATTTCCTAGGAATACTGGTGTATGGAAATGGATTACTCGGAAATGGAAAAAGAGTTTATGACTTCATTTTCGGTCCTTGGCACCATGGGAGGACACTGACAGTTGACTCAGAGGGATTGACAGGTAGGACAGTGTAGACAGATGACACAGGTAGGACAGTGTAGACGGTTGACACAGAGGGATTGACATGTAGGACAGTGTAGACAGATGACACAGGTAGGACAGTGTAGACAGATGACACAGGTAGGACAGTGTAGTCAGATGACACAGGTAGGACAGTGTAGACAGATGACACAGGTAGGACAGTGTAGACAGATGACACAGGTAGGACAGCAGACATGTTTACCTCCCGACCTCACCGGGAGATTCTCCCGAGTTCAGACGTTGTTATACGGTCTCCCGCTCGACTTCAAATCTCCCGATCGCGAAACGCGCTTTCTCCCGTTGTTCACCGAAACCACTTCGGCAGATTTCCGATCCAGAATTTTATCAACATACAGTTCACTGTCGGTGGCGCCCGGCCAAGTTACCTGTTCTCTCGCGCGTGTGCGGTGATGAGTTACACGTCCGCCATAGTCGTCGCGGGCGGGAAGTTGATGCAGCTGAACGCTACCACTTCTGCGCAGTGAAAATGGCGGCGATTGAGAAGAAGCGTGCTCATGAAACTGATGAAAGCGGCGGCGACTCAGACTGTGATTCCCGTGTGATTGATGCGGTTAAGAAGAAGAAGAAGAAATATTTTCAAAAGTTCAAGCTGCAGTACCAGACAGACTTCCCGGACATTATATCATCAAGTAAAGGAGCAGAGTTCGCCTTCTGCACCAAGTGCAAACTTCACTTCACTAAAGTGGAAAGCATCTTTGACTTCATTCGAAGTCCCACAAACAAGCTCTTCTGCCTTTTCCTTCTCCATCAAATAAAAGTGTTTGATGCCTTCTTGGTCGGCTTTCAGTCAGAAAAACCGATGATTCAGAAACTGAGAAGAGGAATGCTTAAGCTGATGAGAAGTATTTTGACCAGGTTCGTTAAGCCCAACGCCATGTTGTACAAGTCTCCGGAAACTGTTGACTACAAACTGCCTGCCAACATCAAAGTCAACAGCGAACTTGTCATTGGAGAGGATGCTCGTCAGTTCCTCCAGGACAAAGAGGTTCATCATCTCCGAGACAAACGTGTGGAGGAGTTTTTCACAAGTGCAAAGAAGTACTTCGTCTCTTTAATGGACTACCTGAAGAAGTGGCTTCCAGTGAACGATCCTTTGCTTCTCCATGCTGAGGTGGCTGATGTTGGCTTACAAACAGAGTCAAAGCTGACAAGCCTGAAGTTTTTCCTGCAGAGATATCCATGTCTGCTGCCTGGGGGTGTCACAGCTGACACAGTCATTGAACAGTTCATCACATATCAGTGTACTGATATAAGGCAATGTGTGACTGAAGGGGATGCTGATGGGATTGATTCCACATGGAAGAAGATTGGGGAACTGGATGAAGGGCTTCTGTCAGAATTGTCTCTTGTGATGAGAGGTATCTTGACTATTCCTCATGGCAGCGCTCACTGTGAGCGTGTCTTCTCATGTGTCAAGAAGAACGGGACTAGCCAGCGGGCCTCCCTTTCAGATGTTACCCTGGAGAGTTTACTGGTGGTCAAATCAGATCCCAGGGAACCTGTCGAGGCTGTCAGGGACATGTCCTCTGAATCCGTGCGCAGGTTAAGAAGTGCTTACACGCAAAGTCTTAAGCACCACTAGACTAACCTAAAATGAAAAGACAGCTAGCCATGTACTGTATATTCATCATGCAGAACTATTTTTAATTTAGTGAAAAGTGCTATTTGCTCTCCCTGTGTGTAGTCACCATGCAGAACTGTATCTAGTTAGTGACAAACTGTGCTGGCTGCTCTCCCTGTGTGTAGGCATCATGCAGAGCTGTATGAAGTTAGTGACAAACTGTGCTGGCTGCTCTCCCTGTGTGTAGTCATCATGCAGAGCTGTATGAAGTTAGTGACAAACTGTGCTGGCTGCTCTCCCTGTGTGTAGGCATCATGCAGAGCTGTATGAAGTTAGTGACAAACTGTGCTGGCTGCTCTCCCTGTGTGTAGTCATCATGCAGAGCTGTATGAAGTTAGTGACAAACTGTGCTGGCTGCTCTCCCTGTGTGTAGGCATCATGCAGAACTGTATGAAGTTAGTGGAAAAGTGCTGGTTGCTCTCCCTGTGTGGTGTAACTGAACAATAAAAAGTGCTGCCTGCAGAACTCTATGACAGAGTGACGTTTTCCTGTGTTTCTTCATCATGTTGAGCACACACACAACAAAGGGTAAGTGAGATATATATTCTAAAGCTGTCGCAGAAATGTGTTTTCCACAGTCATATTATATTTGTTATTGGTTTTAACGTGCGAGGGGAAATCTACTGTTTTGAGACCAAATCTACTGGTTTGCTACACCTAATCTACTGGTCAAGGGGATAGAGGGGTAAACAGGTCTGGGACAGTGTAGACAGATGACACAGGTAGGACAGTGTAGACAGATGACACAGGTAGGACAGTGTAGACGGTTGACACGGAAGGATTGACATGTAGGACAGTGTAGACTGTTGACACGGAAGGATTGCCAGGTAGAACACAGTGTGGACAGTTGACACAGAAGGATTGACAGGTAGAACACAGTGTGGACAGTTGACACAGAAGGATTGACAGGTAGGATAGTGTGGACAGTTGATACAGAGGGATTGACAGGTAGGACACAGTGTGGACAGTTGACACAGAGGGATTGACAGGTAGGACATGGACAGATAACTTAGAGGGATTGACAGGTAGGACAGTGTGGACAGTTGACACAGAGGGATTGACAGGTAGGGAAGTGTGGACAGTTGACACAGAGGGATTGACAGGTAGGACACAGTGTGGACAGTTGACATAGAGGGATTGACAGGTAGGACACAGTGTGGACAGTTGACACAGAGGGATTGACAGGTACCGTAGGGAAGTGTGGACAGTTGACAGTGGGGGATTGACAGGTAGGACACAGTGTGGACAGTTGACAGTGAGGGATTGACAGGTAGCACACAGTATGGACAGTTGACAGTGAAGGATTAACAGGTGGGACACAGTGTGGACAGGTAACTTAGAGGGATTGACAGGTAGGACAGTGTAGACAGGTGACACAGAGGGATTGAAGGTAGAACAGTGTAGACAGTTGACACAGAGGGATTGACAGGTAGGACAGTGTGGACAGTTGACACAGAGGGATTGACAGGTAGGGAAGTGTGGACAGTTGACAGTGGGGGATTGACAGGTAGGACACAGTGTGGACAGTTGACAGTGAGGGATTGACAGGTAGCACACAGTATGGACAGTTGACAGTGAAGGATTGACAGGTGGGACACAGTGTGGACAGGTAACTTAGAGGGATTGACAGGTAGGACAGTGTAGACAGGTGACACAGAGGGATTGAAGGTAGAACAGTGTAGACAGTTGACACAGAGGGATTGACAGTGTGGATAGTTGACACAGAGGGATTGACAGGTAGGACACAGTGTGGACAGTTGACATAGAGGGATTGACAAGTAGGACACAGTGTGGACAGTTGATTCAGAGGGATTGACAGGTAGGACACAATGTGGACAGTTGATACAGAGGGAGTGACAGGTAGGACACAGTGTGGACAGTTGATACAGAGGGAGTGACAGGTAGGGCACAGTGTGGACAGTTGATACAGAGGGAGTGACAGGTAGGGCACAGTGTGGACAGTTGATACAGAGGGATTGACAGGTAGGACACAGTGTGGATAGTTGATACAGAGGGAGTGACAGGTAGGACACAGTGTGGATAGTTGATACAGAGGGAGTGACAGGTAGGACACAGTGTGGACAGTTGATACAGAGGGATTGACAGGTAGGACACAGTGTGGACAGTTGACATAGAGGGAGTGACAGGTAGGACACAATGTAGACAGTTGACACAGAGGGAGTGACAGGTAGGACACAGTGTGGACAGTTGACATAGAGGGAGTGACAGGTAGGACACAGTGTGGACAGTTGACACAGAGGGATTGACAGGTAGGACACAGTGTGGACAGTTGATACAGAGGGATTGACAGGTAGGACACAGTGTGGACAGTTGACACAGAGGGATTGACAGGTAGGACACAATGTGGACAGTTGACTTAAAGGGATTGACAGGTAGGACACAGTGTGGACAGTTGATACAGAGGGAGTGACAGGTAGGGCACAGTGTGGACAGTTGACACAGAGGGATTGACAGGTAGGGCACAGTGTGGACAGGTAACTTGGATTGACAGTTAGGACAGTGTGGACAGGTAACTTAGAGGGATTGACAGGTTGGACAGGTGACACTGAGGGATTGACAGGTAGGACAGGTGACACTGAGGGATTGACAGGTTGTACAGGTGACACTGAGGGATTGACAGGTAGGACAGGTGACACTGAGGGATTGACAGGTAGGACAGCGTGGACAGTTGACACAGAAGGATTGACAGGTAGGACAGTGTAGACAGTTGACACAGAGGGATTGACAGGTTGGACAGGTGACACTGAGGGATTGACAGGTAGGACAGTGTGGACAGTTGACACAGAAGGATTGACAGGTAGGACAGTGTAGACAGTTGACACAGAGGGATTGACAGGTAGAACACAGTGTGGACAGTTGACACAGAGGGATTGACAGGTAGGACACAGAGGGATTGACAGGTAGGACACAGTGTGGACAGGTAACTTTAAAGGATTGACAGGTGGGACTGTTGACACTGAGGGATTGACAGGTACAGTGTAGACAGTTGACACAGAGGGATTGACAGGTAGAACACAGTGTGGACAGTTGATACAGAGGGATTGACAGGTGGGGCACAGTGTGGACAGGTAACGTTCAGGGATTGACAGGTAGGACAGTATGGTCAATTGACATAAAGGGATTGACAGGTAGAACACAGTGTGGACAGTTTACACAGAGGAATTGACAGGTGGGGCACAGTGTGGACAGTTAACATAAAGGGATTGACAGGTAGAACACAGTGTGGACAAATGACTCAGAGGGATTGACGACAGGTAGGACACAGTGTGGACAGTTGACACAGAGGGATTGACAGGTAGGACAGCGTGGACAGATAACTTAGAGGGATTGACAGGTAGGACAGTGTGGACAGTTGACACTGAGAGATTGACAGGTAGGGAAGTGTGGACAGTTGATACAGAGGGATTGACAGGTAGGACACAGTGTGGACAGTTGACACAGAGGGATTGACAGGTAGGACATGGACAGATAACTTAGAGGGATTGACAGGTAGGACAGTGTGGACAGTTGACACTGAGGGATTGACAGGTAGGGAAGTGTGGACAGTTGACAGTGGGGGATTGACAGGTAGGACACAGTGTGGACAGTTGACAGTGAGGGATTGACAGGTAGGACACAGTATGGACAGTTGACAGTGAAGGATTGACAGGTGGGACACAGTGTGGACAGGTAACTTAGAGGGATTGACAGGTAGGACAGTGTAGACAGGTGACACAGAGGAATCGACAGGTGGGGCACAGTGTGGACAGTTAACATAAAGGGATTGACCGGTAGAACACAGTGTGGACAAATGACGCAGAGGGATTGACGACAGGTAGAACACAGTGTGGACAAATGACGCAGAGGGATTGACGACAGGTAGGACACAGTGTGGACAGTTGACACAGAGGGATTGACAGGTAGTGAGGTAGGACCCAGTGCGGACAGTTAACATGGAGGGATTGGCGGGTAGAACACATGTGGACTGAGAACACACAAGGGGATTGACTTGAAGAACACAGTGTAGACTGGGAGCAGAGGAATTGACTGATAGGACTAATATTGACAGAGAAGACAGAAGGATGTTTCAGGACAGTATCTAGATAATGAAGGAAAGGATGTTGACAGAGAAAACAGAAGTATGTATTTGGGCAGTGTATAGATATGAAGGAAAGGATGTTGACAGAGAAAACAGAAGTATTGTTTTGGGCAGTGTATAGATATGAAGGAAAGGATGTTGACAGAGAAAACAGAAGTATGTATTTGGGCAGTGTATAGATATGAAGGAAAGGATGTTGACAGAGAAGACAGAAGTATGTGTTTGGGCAGTGTATAGATATGAAGGAAATGATGTTGACAGAGAAAACAGAAGTATGTGTTCATGCAGTGTATAGATATGAAGGAAATGATGTTGACAGAGAAAACAGAAGTATGTGTTCATGCAGTGTGTAGATAGAAATGATGTTGACAGTGAAAACAGAACTATGTGTTTGGGCAGTGTATAGATTTGAAAGAAATGATGTTGACAGAGACCCTCTGCACCATGGATAATACAATATTCCATTGGAATATCCGTGGTCTAAATTCCAACTTCGAGGAGCTGCAGCTTCTGTGTCAGTCTCTAAAACCTTCCGTCGTGGCTCTTCAAGAAACTCAAATTCAAAGCCAGAAGACCTTTACTCTTTCTGGCTTTAATATTCTTTCGAAACCTGCACAACCATCCACGCTGGGACTGTCGGGCGGTGTTGCCCTTCTCCTACACAAAACTTTGTTGTATAGTCCTGTCACTCTGTCTACCTCCCTTCAGGCTGTAGCTGCGAGAGTCACTCTCCACAAGACTGTGACAATCTGTTCTCTTTATCTCTCACCTTCTGTCCCGGTTTGTCGTCAGGACCTTGTCAGTCTGATAGAGGAACTCCCTCGACCTTTTTTGCTGTTGGGTGACTTTAACGGTCACAACCCTCTTTGGGGTAGTACCGGTTCGTCATCCAGAGGTCTGCTGATTGAGGATGTCCTTTCGGATTTGGATTTGTGTTGTCTGAACGACGGATCTGCAACTTACCTCCACTCTTCCACAGGTTCACTTTCGTGTTTAGATTTGTCGGTTTGTGACCCCTCGCTGATCCTGGACTATGAGTGGTCTGTCCATGACGATCTGCACGGAAGTGACCATTTCCCTGTCCTTCTACAACCTGTATTAACTGAACACGTCTCTGTCTCTCAACATCTCAATTATAAAAAAGCAAACTGGGATCTATTTGCAGCCACTATTTCAAAAGAATTCCAGGACACTGATTTTTTTCAGAGTCCAGACCCAGCAGAATCTCTTACTAACACTATGATCAAATGTGCTAAAGCCTGTATTCCAGGGTCTTCCGATAAACTTCAAATGCCCAAAACACCCTGGTTCGATTCAGAATGCCAACAAATTTCCAAAGTTAGAAAACGGGCTCAGCGTCAGGTATACCAACGACCTTCGGGTCCCAACGCTCGAGCCCATCAGAAACTCCGTGCTAAATCGAGACACACTTTTAAAATCAGAAAACGTCGGTCCTGGAGAAGCTTCTGCTCCAGGCTGACATCAAAAACTTCTAAGAAAAAAGTGTGGAACATCATTAAGAAAATCAAAGGGAAGAACACCTGTCCCATGTGAACCATCTCAAGTTTTCGGATTCTTTAATAACAGAAAAGAAAGCAGTTGCTAATCTGCTTGCTTCACCATTGAAAAGAATTCCTCCTCTTCTAATAAATCAGTCACTTTGTCAAACACAAAGCCCTAAAAGAAAAATCCCCCTGCAACTTTTCATCCGACAACATGGAAGACTACAATCTTCCTTTTACATTAAACGAGCTGAAATCTGCCTTACTCTCTTGCAGCGATTCTTCTCCAGGTATAGATGACATACATTATCAACTATTGAAACATCTTCCGCAAGAAGGTCTGAACATCCTGTTACAGGTATAAAACCCACGTGTGGACTACAGGTTGCTTTCCACCCTCTTGGCGGACAGCCCTCATTATTCCCATCCCCAAACCTGGAAAAGATCTTTCTAATCCATCTAACTACCGCCCCATAGCTTTGACCAGCTGTGTCTGTAAATTGATGGAAAAAATGGTCAATGCTAGGTGTTACGGATGGTGTGTGGTGCGTGTTTTGTTGTCTGACTCTCGCTCTCAAAAGTTTGGATGCGTGTACGACTTTTCCCCTACACACACCCACACCATACGAACATAGATAGCCAGGCAACACACGTGTAAGATTTTCTTCTTTTTATATGCTGCCTGAACCATCAATATGAATCATTACCAAATCAATACATGCCATTTCATAGAATACAGATCAATGCACGTCAATTAAGACATTAATACATAAGACACTTCAATCATCATATATCAGCGTATCATACTACGTATCTTGATATAACTCGCTTATCTCGCGGCGCCGTCCACAATATCTCACATATACAATCAACGCATTCAGTTCCCACAGTACCCACGCCACAGTCTACAGCATTAAAATAAGACGAAGACGGATAACCAAGGCCCCCACACGGTAAACACAGCCGTTCACAAAACACAAGCGATGAAGAAGAAACAGGGTCTCAACACAGCAAGCACAATATATTACGTCGAACTATCAGAAGAAGAACCGCAAATTCACAAGGCACAGTAACCCATAGCAGAAGAACCGCAGTTCACAAAGCACAGCAATCCACGGGAGAAGAACCGCAGATTCATAAAGCACAGCAATCCGCAGAAGAAGAACCGCAGATTCATAAAGCACAGTAATCCACAGGAGAAGAACCGCAGATTCATAAAGCACAGTAAACCATATTGAATCCCCGGAGAACACAATTTCACCAAAGTCCATAGAACACAATAAACTTCGGTTCGACGCACCGTTGATCTAAAACAAATATTAACTTCTCCGTGTATTTATACTACAGTGTTCACATCAATAAATACAGCCCACCGACACACATGCGGTGGTACAATTGGAGCACATATTAAATATTCTTACAGGAGTTTTAAGTTACTCTCGGCGACACAGCATTCACAACAATTTTATAAACAAATACATTTCCTGCTACATTTTTCCGCTGGTACCGTCATGAAAAGCATCCCACATACACAGTGAACATCGATGCACTACTGACCACTCGGTCAGCCTCTCCACATAGTAACACTACGGAGAAAAAAAAACGATGATTAAACAAATAAATTAGGCTGGACACCAAATCCTCGGCCGTTAGTTCTTGCTCCCTTCTCTTGTCTCATATTATTATTTTTCGTCATCTAGTTACCTATGTCATTTTAAGTTGACGTCATAATTTACGTTGACGTCACAATACTCCCCCTCCTCAAGAAAAAAACAATGACCGAATTGTTTTTTTGAAAAAGAAGTAAACAAACAGCAGAATACACAAACCTACAAATTACATTCACTCGACGGAAAACGAAGCCGCTCACAAAAGCAGTTCGTGGAGTCCTTCCAGGGACTCTCACACAACAGAAGAACACAAGTTGTCGTCCTAACGAACTCTGAAGCCCTTTGACATGCTAGCTTGTTGCTGACCTCACGGACAACCTCTCCATACCACACGGAGTAGAGACGGCGGCTGGGCATGGGCTGCACCCCACACCCGGATGGCAATGCATATACGACGTCTACTGACCACTGGGTCAGTCTCTCCATACCCACACTGGGTAGAGACCACACATGTCTACTGACCACTCGGTCAGCCTCTCCATACCCCCACGGGTAGAGATAAAACTGCAGTTCACACAAGGAAACTCACTTCCTAAGGGATCAATTGATTCTCACATGAGCGGGAGAGAAGGTCAGCGAAAACATTCGCCGAACCAGGAACTGGCTGGACTTCAAACGAGAACTCCTGCAACGACAACGCCCATCTCATAATTCTTGAGTTCTTAAAGTTTGACGTTCGCAGGTACGTCAAGGGACGATGATCTGTCTGCAAGATAAATCTGACCCCCCAAAGGAATCTTACAAACTTCTGAACAGCCCAGACAATGGCTAAACATTCCCGCTCAATAGTACTGTACGCCTTCTCACGATCCAGTAACTTTCGACTAGCGAACACGACTGGGTGAAGGACATCATCACTCTCCTGAAGCAATACAGCACCCAAACCAACAGAACTAGCATCAGTCCTGAGAACAAAAGAATTACCCAACCTAGGTAACAACAACACAGGTGCAGAAGACAAGATTCCCCGAATCTTCCTCAAAGCTTCTGCACACTCAGAGTCCAAGAAATAGACCTTCCGCACGATCAGTATCTTTGATCAAATCAGACAGTGGGGCACTCACAGTAGCGAACCTAGGAACATATCTCCTGTAAAAACTGAGCAGCCCCAACAAAAAACCTGACCTGCTTCCTAGTAGTAGGAGTGGATATATTCAAAATCTTTTCAACCTTCTTACCTTCAGGACGCATAGTACCACCTCCAACAACATGACCAAGGAACTCCAGTGAACGAAAGCCTGCCTCGATCTTCGAAGGACGAGCTGTGAGGTTGAAAGACCTCAGACGGGAGAGCACACCCTTCACATGTTTAAGGTGATCATCCCATGACATACTGTACACAAGAATATCGTCAAAAAAACTGATGGCAGAAAACTGATCTAATGCCAGCATACGCATCATGCGTGCAAACACTGCAGGAGCCGATACAAGTCCAAAAGGCATCCTGACAAACTGGAATAGACCCAAGTGTGTTGTAAAAGCCGTCTTCGGACGATCCTCGGGCTTAACCACGATCTGCCAATATCCTTTTGCAAGATCTATCTTTGTGAAAAACTGAGCATCAGCTAACCTTGCAAAAAGACTCTCAACATCAGAATAGGTTCGGCATCAAAGACGTAATCTTGTTCAAAGATCTGAAATCAATGCAAAATCTACACGTACCATCTTTCTTCCTGACCAACACAACTGGAGATGCATACGGACTATTGGATGGTTCAATGATTCCAAGACCAACATGATACCAATCTCTCTCTCAACAACCTCTTTCGCAAAAAGGGGATATCATAACACTTCTTTCTAACAGGGACATCTGTTGTAAGAGGGATCTCTAATAGTGCTTCACCTGAGAAAGAACCTGGTTTAGGAGTCAAAATGTCCTGAAAATCATCAAAGACTGCACGCAAACTCCCTGAAACCGCTGTCAGACAAGTACAATCAAACTGCACTGAGTGGACATCTTCATCTGGCATAGAAGACGCCATCGAACAGCTAAAGTGGGAATGGGTAAAGCGTCATCACAGTCCTGGACGACACCAACTGTACAAACCACTTCACGAACAGTACAAACAGACTCCCGGGGAGGGGTCCACAGAAAGACCAACTCCCGGAGAACACTCAAGAGAAACCTGTTCCTGCTCATAAGCCAAAGGTGCTATCTCTGACCAAGGCATGAAGTACCTTGTGAAAGAACAACTGTAGGCACAACAACACGACGAATATACTTTTTGAGCATATTCGCATGAAAGATCTTTTCCTTGCCCTTGACAAGGACCTTGTAATCTGGATGCAAGACTTTGACTACTGGGGAACGGCCCTGACCAACTGGCTAACAACTTGTTAGAGTCAGTCGGCAACAAAACTAAAACTTCATCATCAACTTGGAAACGGCGTTCCCTGGCCTTCTTTTTCAAAGTATTTTTTTCCCTTCAAAGCGGAATCAGCAGAATTCTCCATGGCTAACTTACATGAGTCAGCAATAACATTCTTGAGTTCAAACAAGTACGAATAAAGAGGTTTGGCCTCAACATCCTGAGCATCTGACCAGTCCACGACTCCTGTAGTAAAGCAACAGGACCACGAACCTGTCGACCAAACAGCAACTGAAAGGGAGAGAAACCTGTACTTTCAGAGGGCAACTCCCCTGCACGCAAACAACAGTGCAGGCAAATATCGATGCCATGCCTTTGGTTGAGTGCGGACAATCTTTTTCAACATGGATTTCAAAGTCCCATGAAATCTCTCAACATGCCCATTTGCCTGTGGATGATACGGCGATGTACGTACGCCCTTTGGCACCACACAAAGCATGAAACTGCTTCATGAGATCAGAGTTGAACTGTGTACCCCGATCAGACAGAATCTCCTTGGGGAAACCTAAACGAGAAAGATTCCCAACAATGCTTCTGCCACAGCAACAGAGGAGATATCCTTCAACGGAACAGCTTCCGGAAAACGGGTAGCAATGTCAATCATGGTCAAGATGTAACGATGACCTTGTTCCGAAGAGGGGAGACAGTGGATCCAACAAGATCAACAGCCACACGATCAAATGGAGTTACTGATGACTGGAACAGACGCAAGGGGTACTGGACAAACTTTACCTTTGATACTGTCTTCTGACACACATCACAGGAAGCAACATACTTCGCTACATCCACAGTTACTCCAGGCCAAAAGAACTTGTTAAGGATTCTAGACAGAGTACGCGAGAACCACAATGACCGACAAAATCAGATCATGCGCCACAGATAACACTGTAGGTCGAAGTTCAACAGGAACAACAACCTGATCAAAAGAGATATCATTTTTTTACAAAATGCCTGTACAGAAACTTCATCAGACACATAGTAGTAAAAGGTAGTTTTACCTAACCTCTTCACCTCACCAGAAGATGCTGACTGGAAGCACGACTTCAATGACGCATCATCCTTCTGTTTCTGAACAAGATCAGAACGGGAAATGTTCAGATCATCTGGGATCTGACACAAAGGCTTTTTGTCCACAACATGCTTAGCTCTAGCCCTCGTAACGGCGGCTAAAGAGAAAGGTTCACCAGATACATCACTAAACTCACCGTTCACAAAAACTCAGGTACATTACCCACAATGAGATCTGCGACAGGACTATCCAAGACACAACATTATTTTCAGCGAGACTGTGATAGAGAGTTAAAGCAGAACCTCAAGTAGTGCAGACAGGTATGTTACCACCAAACTCTCAGAACCATCCCAAGGAACGAGCATGGTTTCAAAACGAAACAAGTAACTGTCTATATCATCAGTTCTTTCTTTAAAAGGGGGCACTTAGGAAAGGTTGGGCGAGGGGCGTTAAACCTGGGAAAAACCGAACCCTGACTCTCACTGTCCTGTCCTGAGACCGCACTCTGCTGAGAGGTTATTTGTAACTGTATTCGTTTAGTTTCCTCTACCTCTTGCATTCTTTTTGTTTCCTCCTGCTCTTGTATCTGCTCTCTTTTAGTTTCCTCTTGTATCTGCTCTCTTTTAGTTCCTCCTGTATCTGCTCTCTTTTAGTTTCCTCTTGTATCTGCTCTCTTTTAGTTATCTCTTCTTCCTGTACTCTTTTCATTTTGATTCTTTCCTCTCTTTCCATATCTTGAGCAATGCATTTATCCCATAGGCAACAGATCTTCTCCCTCCAGACCACATACCTTACCTCGTTGTAAATACTTAGCAAAAACTTTGTCCTCGTCCACAGAGGACATAACAGGACTTTTTCCTTAGCCTTCTGTGCCATCATGAAAATATGAAATAATGTCCTGTCAAACCCGACACACACACTAATGGATCAAATACAAACAATTGCTATCACAAGCAAAAAAAAAAACTTTTGAAACCTGTCTATTGAAATATATATGAATTCCCAGAGGATTTTTTTTTTTTTCAAACAAACATTAACGACAATCACTCTTAAAAAGAACTAAATATTATCAAACCCAACCAACCAAAGATAGAGATAAAACAACGAAACAGGATTTTAGGGATATGGGGAGAAAGAAAAAACACAATCAGTAATCAATGCCAAATTTTCAGCAACAAGTATAAATCAAGCAATGACATGGAGTAATAACAATATAATCAATGTATTGTTGTTATTGTTTTTCATCACTAAGCATTCAAAATGAAACAACTTATAATATTTATATATTTTTTTTTTGTCAAAACTGGTTTCAGGCAGCCCCTCACTAGCTACAAAATACACGCCATTCAAGAGAAAAGAACCCATCGAGAATCTGCGTGAAGAAGCAAACACAATCCCCAAGTAAAATGATATCAGAAAATATCAGAGAGAATGACTGAAGATAAATAAAAATTAAAGCCCACAAAGGAAGGCAATCTAGGACCTAGGCCCTCCATATCTCCTGAAAATCTATACAGAGGAGATATCCCCGTGTACGCGCTGGTAGACGGGAACAAGAACAGTAGACAACAACAGTCCATAAAACAAAACAATACAACCAAACTTCATTCTGTTCCAAAGGTAAGCGTCTGCGTGACCGTGAACCTATCACATCTAACTTGGGGCTAAATATAGGGCCACAAAAACAAATCCTACCACGTAAGGCAAATTTTTAATTCAGTAAGCAAAAAGCAAGTTGAACCGACGGGTCACCAGATGTTACGGATGTGTGGGTGGTCGTGTGTTGTTGTCTGACGTACTCGCTCTCACAAAGTTTGGGAGGCGTGTACGACTGTTCACCCTACCCACACCCACAACCATAACATCGAACAGAGATAGCCAGGCAACACACTGTAAGATTTTCTTCTTTTTATATGACTGCCCAATGAAGCCATCAATATGAATCTTCTCCCAAATCAAATACATGCCATTACATAGAACTATACAGATTCAATGCACGTCCCATTAACGACATTAATTACATAAGACAACTATCCCCAAATCATCAAATATCTGCCGTTTCATACTACGTAATCTTGAGTATAACGTCGCTTACTACTCGCCGGCGCCGTCCACATTCTATCGCACATAATACAATCAAGACGCATTCAGTTCCAGACAGTAACCACGCCATATCTGTCCTCACAGCACTAAACTAAAGAAGACGGATACCACCAAGGTTCCCCACCACTACAACACTGCCGTTCACAAAACACAAGCAGATGACAAGAAGAAACAGGGTCTCAACACAGCAAGCAAACATTATATGTACGCGAACTATCGAAGAAGAACCGCAAATTCCACATGGCACAGTAACCCCTACAAAGGACTCCGCCAATTCACAAAGAAGCACACGCCAATCCCAGCAAGGAGAAAGCACCGCAGATATCCATAAAGCACAGCAATCCGACAAAAGAAGAACCACGCAGTATTCATAAAGCACAGCGTAATACCAACAGAGAAAACCGCGCAGATTCATCAAAGCACAGAAAACCATATTGAATCCCCGAGAACACAATTTCATACCAAGAGTCCCATAGAACACAATAAACTTCGAGTTCGACGCAAAACCGTTGATCTAAAACAAATATACTTCTCCGCTGGTATTTATACGACATACATTTCTCACATCAATAAATACAGCCCAACCGACACGCACATGGCGGTGGTACAAGTGGAGCAGCATAATTAAAATATTCTTACAGAGTTTTAAGTGTACTCTCGGACTACACAGCAATCACAACAATTTATAACAAAACAGTTCCTGGCTACAATTCGCGCTGGTACCAGTCATGAAAAACATCCCACATACACAGTGAACATCGATGCAACTATCGACCACTCGAGAAATCAGCCTCGATCCACATAGCGTAACACTACGGAGAAAAAAAAAACGATGATTAAACAAATAAATCTTAGGGGACTGGACACCAAAATCCACGGACC
Source organism: Conus ventricosus (assembly GCA_018398815.1). Lineage (NCBI taxonomy): Eukaryota > Metazoa > Mollusca > Gastropoda > Neogastropoda > Conidae > Conus > Conus ventricosus. The sequence continues at coordinate 29,524,741 of CM031623.1, forward strand.
GTTAGTTCTTGCTCCCTTCTCTTGTCTCATAATATATTTTCGTCATCTAGTTTACTATGTATTTTAAAGTGACATCATAATTTACGTTGACGTCACAATACGCTCAACGTCTGGAAACTCGAAAACCGATGGCCTTTATGGCGCAACAAGAACAGTGGTGGTTTGCCGATTTCATCGAGTAACAGTTGACCATAATTGAATTCGTCTTGAATCGACACGATTAGAACGCTTTTTTAACCAGACAGCATGCATGGAACAGATTTTCCTTTGACATATGGAGAAGGCCTACAACCACGCTGGAATGTCGGGGAGACTTCTTGAGATCTCCCACGATCTGGTTTTTCGTAGGTCACTTTCCGCTCTTTATTTCAAAATTTTTTGGCAAAACTGACAAGTTTTCAGGACCGGGTTGGCTCCACTCACTCTGATAGATGCACAGAGCAGGGAGTTGGGTGTTCCCCCAGGGGAGCGCGCCAGACGAATCTCCGTGCCCTCTTAGTATTAAGATCCCCACAAACATTGAGAAAATCAGTTCAGCAGGGTTCAGACTGCTCATTGTTGTGGATGATTTTTGCCCAGTACTACGCAACTGGTCATAAGAGCCTATACCCTCAGTGGTCGCAGCGCAGTCTCCAACTTCTTGCGTAGGATAAAATCCATCGGTGGGGCGAGGATCATGAAAACGGTTTTCACCTTTTCCTGCTACAAAAACCCAGTGTATTCACTTCCAATAAAATTCCGTCAGTTTTTCTTTCCAGATCCGAACTATCAAGTACTGGAAACTCTCCCAGTCCACCGTTACAGAGGCCAAATTTCTGGGAGTCATTTTTGACCAAAACTTAACTGTTCTCACCATATTAAAAACCTCAAAACAGCTTTGCCAAAAGCACTGAATATTTCTGCGGTCGTAGCACACACCGACTGGGGCGCCTTGATAAAGAAAACTTTAGTTTGCACCCTCTACAAGCCCGGGCCCTTCCTAAACTATGGACTAAATACGGTGTGCGGTGTAGGGGCTCCGCAAGATCATCGTTAAACCTCAAACTCTGGACCCTATCACACCATCAAAGGCTTGCGACTCTGTCTTGGAGCGTTCCGCACCACACTGCATCAAGCCTGTACGCCACAGCAGGTGAAACCTTTCACAGTCCAATCGCAGGCTTAAACTGCTTGCGTTGCATTAGAATATCCGACTGTTCACAGAAACCACAGAATCCTGCCTATGACTGTGTTTTTTATGACCCCCGTTCCAAAGTAAGTGGAAAAATAACCCGAAATGTATTCCGACGTTTGGACGTCGTATGCAGACCTCACGAGCGGAAGCAGGTATAGGACATGGGGTATGCCGAATTGTGTTCACAAGGGTCCACGCGGATCAACCTCCAGGGATACCTTTTAGTCACACCAGATATTCGAATTCCGATCTCGCAGCTTTCCGTAAGGAGGTCTACCAGCGCTCGGCGTCACAAGCTTTGAAATCGCCGAGCTCTTTCAAATTCCCACTCCAAAATCAAAAGTTATTCTCACTGAACGGTTTCCAAGTCTCTGAAGGATGGAGTGGCACTTGCAGCCTACCTGCCCTGGGGCTCCTTCTCAGATATAGACTTCAGTATAACATTATACAAGTCCGATGCTTCTGTTCTTATCTGCTGGAACGGACTGCTCTATACTGCTTTGAAGATATCTCAGCCACTCTTTTCTTCTAGGATAGACTTCTTCCTGTTCTGTCGAATTCGCTAGTCAGCTATGGAGCCAAGCTGCCGCAAAAACCTTCACATACCAGAACTTTTAACTATTTTTTGAATCTTATAGCAAGTTGAAGGCGGACGGTTACAACATTACTCTTGCTTGGGTTCCCACTGGCCATGTTGGCATCGGCGGGAACAAATGGTATGATCCGATTTTAAGCCAAGAACGCCACAAATAGAGAAACTGTTCCAACACTTATAATCCCCTGCTCAGAAGTTCTCCATGTGGAAACCACAAAATTAACGATGAATGTTTTGAAAGACCCTCGTGCAAGAGGATTGGAACACTACAGTACGAATAACAAACGCTTTCAGAATTCCGTCCAAACCTTAAAAGACTTCCTCCCATCTCTACGTCCGGGTGGTAATCGCAAAGAGAGGAAACGGTATCTGTGCCGGCTGCACACCGGCCATTCAGTATGTACCCATTCCTTCTACCTTTTAAAGAGTGAAGAAGCTCCAGCGTGGTGCATTCCATGTCGTGCCCACTCACAATGAAACATGTTCTTTTTAGAGTTTGGGACTTGCATGATTGAGACACTAACATTTTACAGCGGAGTCCTATGAAGATCCTGGTCAGGGATTCCCGTCTGACGTGATCACTTGGGTTTTTGAGAGAAATTAACATGATTTCATCTGACTTGAATTGTAACGGAAGAAGGATTTTGTAACAAAGTTCGTTCCGTTGGCAGACGATTCATTTAATGAGACTGTGATGAAAGGTTAATTATTGTTTTTTTTTCTTTTTTCTTTTTTTTTTTTTTTTTTTTTGTATTAAATGACTGGTGAGTTGATTTTAACGTGGGTGACAGCCCAGATGTGGCCCTCGGGCGGTCGGCTGGCTATAAGCAAACATTACTTAGCTTATCTTATGTTGCACAAGAAAAACAGAAGCGTACCGTCCCACCCAAAAAACGAAAAAACAATATAGCGCGGCAGCCACCTAACAACTCATCCACCCCAGATTACACAACCAGAATGAGCCACCTCCATGGACGACAGCACAGGCTGCTGCAGGTGACGGACTCTACGCACAGCTACGGATCTGTGTGGTGTGGTGTTGTAGAGTGTGTGTTGTGTGTTTGTACATACATGAGTGTGTGTTTTGGTGGTTGTGATATGCTGTTAGGTGTGGCGTCGATGTTTGGGGTGTTGTGTGTGTGCGAGGGATGGGCGTGTTAGTATAATGTGTGATGTTTTGTGCTGTGCTGTTTATGATAAAGGTCTATAATTTGACAAGCCCATACTGAATCGACCAAAGAGAGGAGAAAACATGAGCTTTGCTTATTTAGTGTTCCCTTTTTGTCTGGTGGCACATAGTATTACTTAATTTTCGTTGAATTTATAGTCCTGTCAGTAATTACTATTCGGCATTCAGGTTCTCGGAAGGCATATTCCCTTCAGTTTTGGGACTTGTCATTGAAGTTCATTAGTTCCAGAATGGGCGTGTGCATGGGTTCAGTGTCTACACAACGAAGTGAAAGTAACCTCTTCAACAGTGATTTTGCAGATGATTCAGACAAGGCTTGTGTGACTGTCTAACATTACCATATTTATGTCTGTTGTACTGATCAGTGAAAATGGGTCATGAAGCCCACTAATGTCACATATTTTAATGGTACAACGTTGAGCAGCAATATGCATGCAGTTTCTTTGTTGACAAGCATGCTGCGGAAGTGCGAGATGACAAGAGTGGCTGGCTGCTTGAAGGTACTACCACGGTGTATAACAGAACACCTATATTGGACACAGTTCTCCACTGTGTATGACAGATCACCTGGAATAATGGCACAGCTACTCCACTGTGTATGACACATCCACATCTAGATAACTGGCACAGTACTCCACGTGATGACAGATCACGACCTGATAATGGCACAGTGGCTGACTCAGACCTCCCCTAATAACATGTATGACGGCAGAACCCCCTTATACAGTGTACTGACTTGCAGACCCCACCTAATACAGTGTACTGCGAGCGCAGACCCCCTAATACAGTGTACTGACGGCCGAACCCCCTAATACAGTTACTGAACTGCTGACCCTCCCTAATAAGTGTACTGAACGCAGGACCCCCTAATACAGTGTACAGACTGCAGGACACCCCTAATACAGTGTACTGACTGCAGACCCCCGAATACAGTTCGTACTAGACTGCAGAACCCCCTAATACAGTGTACTGAGCTGCAGACCCCCTAATACCGTGTACTACTGGGCAGACCCCCTATTACAGATGCTACTGACTGCAGAGACCCCCTAATACAGTGTCTGACACGCAGACCCCCTAATACAGTGTACATGACGTGCAGACCCCCTAATAACATGTACTGACTGCGCTAGGACCCCGCTAAGTACAGTGTAACTGACTGCAGAACCCCCCTAATACAAGTGTCCTGATGAAGACCCACTAATACAGTGTACTGACTGCAAGACCCCTAATACAGTGTACTGACATGCAGACCCCCCTAATTCAGTGTACGGACTGCAGACCCCCTAATACATTGGTACTGACTGGCAGACCCCCGAATACAAGTTGATACAGACTGTCAGACCACCCCTAATACAGTTGGTACTGTCTGCAGATCACTATTACTGGATACAAGGCAGCAAAAGGCAAAACAAAGAGTAATGTTTATACTTGAAATATCTCTATATTTGTTTTTATATTGCTTGGTGAGGAGCGTATAGAAAGCGCCCGGTACAAAAATAAGAAAGTTTTTGTATTCGTGCAACCCCACAAACAATCCATGCTAGAATTCACAGAAAAACATGGTCGTCAACTCAATGGTCCTCGAGCAGGTTTGTCCCTACGCAACCTGCACGTTCAAATATAGTATCAATGGAAAGACTAAGATTGTCCATCTTATACTGAGTGCTGCAAGGTGCGAATATTTAAGCAATCATTTGCATCTGTTTTTCAGTTGAAAATTTTAAACCTGATTTAACACTGACTTTCGTTGTTAAAACACACCAACAGTCCTTTAGGATTCGTTAGAAAGCATCAAATTTTATTCTCTATTTCCCAAGGGTATGCAAATGCAGCCGATGTTACGAAACAGAGCGGATTATTGGGCCCTCAAACTGAAAAGTATGGCGCCCCATTGGTCCTTGAGAAGTCCAAACTTTGCACAAAGCCGGTGCGAGGCCCGACAACGGACACTCTCAATACTGGACAAAATAATTCCAGTTTGATCTTGGCAAGGTTATGTCCATAAACTGATGATGTAAATATGTTCACGTTTATGTGAATACAATTCGTCTCTAGAAACAAAAATAAGTAGTTCTAGTCGGCATAATGGTGTGTTAATAGTCGTCACCAATCTACAAACGATTCTGGTCGGCGGCAGATGTCACGGGTTCTCATGACCCGTTCAGTCTAGCTGGGGAAGTTCACTTTGAGATGCGTTGTATTTAAACAAGATCTAGTTTTGGAGTAACCCAACAATTGATACAAATAGATGGATTTTGTCTAATGAAACAAAACTTATAGTTTATTAAGTTCTCGCATATGCGATATTGTTTTTATATTAAAATAGTATTTCTTGATGAAACGAAGTTCTACGCCAAGGAAGTCCACTCGAAATAGTCTCTGTTATCAGAAGATTGCTCAAAGATGGAGACCATAGCTATGCATAATTTTTGACATACTAACATAGGTATAAAAGACGAAAATAAAAATGAAAAAAAACAAAAAAAGAACAATAGTAAAAAATGATCTGAATTTTTTTTCAAGAAAATGAGAAAGCAAAAAATTGGGGGGAACACCTAGGGCTATAAAGAGATATCTAGTGTTAAACTATGCAGCATTCTGTCAATACCTGTCAACTATGAAAAATGCCAATGACACTGTTTGCTTGGTCTTATAATAAACATACTTGAAATTATATTCCACTCCACACACATACATATCTAACAGTCACACACCAATCACACACAGCACACACACAACCACATACACACACACACACTCACCACACAAATTGTTTTAATGAACAGCATTTATTATGCACATGATATAAATAGGTGACAAAAGAAGAAAAATGGGGGGGGGGGGGGAGTGGGGGGGGGGGGGGGAGGGAGAGGGGGGGGAGGGGGGGGGGGGGGGGGGGGGGGGGGAAGAAAAGAAAAGAAAGAAAGAAAGCGCACGAAAAAGAAGAAAAGATCAAGAGACTTTAAGCTGTCAATGGTGTATGTTTTGTTTCACTGGGTATGTGTGTGGATTGTCTGTGTGTTGTGTGTGGTACAAATGGATCACAGAACAAGTCTTTCATACAGATCGAGCTTTGTATGTCGCACTCAGTTGTTCATGAATTCTGTATGATGACTTAATTATGGTTATTCAGTTTAGTCAGAAGATGAACATTGCTATAATTGCAAAGTCTTCCAGATAGACAAACTGCAGATTAGGAAAGTATCACAACTCTGAAACATTACAAAATGGAAGTGATGTGGGATTTTGTATTTGGACATCGCTCGTTCTGTTTCAACATAGTTATCTAGTTGCTTACAACATAAGTTGAATCTAGGTGCTAGTGATTCCCTGACAACATTTAACACATTGCGAATGTTCATGTAACCCCCAACGACCCCCATAACCTCCCCAAAAACAACAACACACACACACACAAACACCACACAGATACATATATATAATAAATAGAGAAGAGATCCTCACATTCTTTTGATGTTTGCGAGTTTGAAAATAAACAAGCATTGCACCATCATTGCATGTACCCACAATTCGCATTTGAATCGATCTAAAATGATTTAAAAAACAAAAAAAATTTCAAACCAATGTGAAGTATATTTCACGTTGCCGCATTGTCTGCAACCAGTAAACTGGTACTTTACTGAAATTTTTGAAACCCTTTTTAACTTGAAAATGTCTTTGAATCATGAAAAAAAACATTAAAATGGAGAATACAAAGTCAGGTCTGTGCCAATCATAGTTAAGACTGTTCGCTAGTAGGTTGCGAACTGTTGTAATTGGTGAGCTATGGACAACGCCTGAGCGCCAAATGCAATGTGTAACATGGTCACAACATTGAAAATGTTCAGTAAAAAAAAAAAAACAATGTATAAAATTAATCACAATTCCATAATATGATTGTACACGTATGTTTAAATAAGAAGCATTGCTCATGTCTTCCAGGTGCCTAAATTTACTTTGAATCTGTCAAATAGTTCAAAAAGTTATGATGTTTACTTCTAACCTGGTTGAGTGCATATGCTGCTGGATCATTGCATTCTCTGACGTTTGAAGGCAGGTTATAACCATGAACATAAATTCAGATCAGGGAGAAAAAAAAAATTACTGCGTAAACACAACGATAAAGGAAAGTCGAAACTGCAGTACTGACTCTCTTCCAAAGGATTGTACTGAAATTGTAGTGCCCTCAGTATGGCCTCTTGGTCCTAAATTTTCGACCAATTACAATCGTGATGTTTTTTCAACTTTGACATCCGTACATAATGTTTTAAATAAAGTAATTTTGCTTGAAAATTTGAGCATAACTTTTCTAGGTATTGGAAAGGCTGCCTATGAAGCACTGATTTTGGCAGTGTAGCAAATTATGGTTTGGAGTGGCTAAAATGGGCCATATTGGCTTCACTTCCGGGATCAATTTTTGGCCAACTCCTTCTTTAAATGGCCATAACACCGGACCTAATGAAGATGTTCATTACTTTTTTGTGTTAAATGTAGTTTTTTTAAGGTGTATAAGAATATAAAAGAAAATTAAGTTATTATTTCCCTTTAAAAGATTCTAGCCAACCGCTACGCTACTAATACAGACTGCACTTGATCACCAACATAATTAGTGCTGACTTCTGGC
>CM031623.1:29532422-29589922 GCA_018398815.1 Conus ventricosus
TCACAATGTTACAGTCTGATGACCTGATCTGTCTGCCCCATCCCATCAATGTTACAGTCTGATGAACCTGATAAGATCTGTCCATGCCCCCATCCATCACAGTGTTACAGTGTGATGACCTGATCTGTCTGCCCCATCCCATCACAATGTTACAGTCTGATGACTGATCGGTCTGCCCATCACATCACAATGTTACGTGTGATCTGTCTGCCCCATCCCATCACAATGTTACAGTCTGATGACCTGATCTGTCTGCCCCATCCCATCACAATGTTACAGTCTGATGACTGATCTGTCTGCCCATCCCATCACAATGTTACAGTGTGATGACCTGATCTGTCTGCCCATCCCATCACAATGTTACAGTCTGATGACCTGATCTGTCTGCCCCATCCCATCACAATGTTACAGTCTGATGACCTGATCTGTCTGCCCCATCCCATCACATGGATGTTAAATGACGTGTGTGCTCGGGGTCAAGTGATGTTTGCCGGACATGTCTGCCAGTTTCTGGCATTCCTTGATATGTTCTGTTAGTTTTGTTAGCAGTGTCTTATGCTTCGACATATTCTGCCATTGATGCTAGCATTGTCTGGTATGTTTTGACAGACCTGTTGGCTTATATTATCAGTGTTGGTGTGGTTAAAATGTTCTGTTGGCTTGTATTAGGAGTGTCTGGTGTGTTTTGAGGTGTTCTGTTTGTTTGATTAGGGGCCTGTCTGTGTGGAATGTTTCAGCTTGTTTTATTGCTTTATATTAGGAGTGTGTCGTACGGTTTGATATATTTTCAGTTGAATGATATTGCAGTGTACGGTCGGTATGCTTTGACATTTCCATTGATTTGTATTTGCAGTGTCTGGTATATTTCAAAATGTTCAGTTGGTTTATATTAGCAGTGTCTGGTATGTTTTGACGTGTTCAGTTGGTTTATATTAGCTCAATAGCAATGCTTGCCATGCTTTTACATGTTCAGTTGGTTTATGTTAGCAGTGTATGATATGTTTTGGCATGTTCAGTTGGTTTATATTAACAGTGTCTTACATAATTTGACATGTTCAGTTGGTTTATATTAACAGTGTGTTACATAATTTGACATGTTCAGTTGGTTTATATTAACAGTGTCTTACATAATTTGACATGTTCACTTGGTTTAAATCAGCAGTGTCTTACATAATTTGACATGTTCAGTTGGTTTATATTAACAGTGTCTTACATAATTTGACATGTTCAGTTGGTTTATATCAGCAGTGTCTTACATAATTTGACATGTTCAGTTGGTTTATGTCAGCAGTGTCTTACAGTTTTTGACATGTTCAGTTGGTTTATGTCAGCAGTGTCTTACAGTTTTTGACATGTTCAGTTGGTTTATGTCAGCAGTGTCTGACAGGTTTTGACATGTTCAGTTGGTTTATGTCAGCAGTGTCTTACAGTTTTTGACATGTTCAGTTGGTTTATGTCAGCAGTGTCTTACAGTTTTTGACATGTTCAGTTGGTTTATGTCAGCAGTGTCTTACAGTTTTTGACATGTTCAGTTGGTTTATGTCAGCAGTGTCTTACAGTTTTTGACATGTTCAGTTGGTTTAAATCAGCAGTGTCTTACAGTTTTTGACATGTTCAGTTGGTTTAAATCAGCAGTGTCTTACAGTTTTTGACATGTTCAGTTGCCCTCCGGGGGGTTGCGACCTTGTCGTGGTCGGAGGGTTTGCGTGGTCCAGTGATCCCTTAGGCTTTGCTGGCGGGGGCATCAATACTTGGAGATAGGCTGTTTTTTTCACACTGCTTCTAGGCCTGAGAGGTGCAGATGCTGTTTGGCCTAAGCGTAACGTGGTAAGGAGTTGATGCCCCTGGTAGGGCTTCCCATGTCAGATAGGCTAAGGGTGAGGATCCTGACTAAGAGTAACCCGCCTTTCTCCTTTTCTTGTTTTCTGCCTCCCTTATTTGGCCCTTTTCTATCTTCGTCTCCCCTTCAAGTCTTCTTTTCCACACTCCTTTTCTCTCTGTGGTCTCCTTAAGATCCGCCGCGTTTGCCGTGCGGTGCGACCTGTGTCGGAGGGGAATGAGATCCTGGTGATTGAGAGGGCCAGCGCTCTCAACACATCACTTTGGCTCGGACCTCTCCTAGACAGGGAGTACACTTTGGCCCGGGTGTACTAATCGGCTCCCCTTCTTGGGGTTGGGTCAAGACGGGCAGTTCCCCAGCTGGCCAAGTAAACCCCTGCAGTGCTCAGCTCTCTGTTCCCGGGAGTTGAGCATGATCAGGGGGGATAGGGTTGGTTGCTTCTGCTTGTCGTATGTCTCTCCCGAAGCCTGGAAGGGGTCAAGACATTGGTTTCTTGGCCCTGGCCCCTTAGTTGGACTCCAAGGTGGGTGGGTAAGGGAGGGATGAATTACAATAAATTAAATATGACTTCTTCAAAAAACTACCCCCCCAAAAGGAAGAGGAAGGCAGTCTCCCCTATTTCAGGGGAATTTGAAACAGACAGTGATTCTGACAGTGAGGTAAGACAGAGGACAGGTTTCTGGGCTTCCTGGCTCGTGGTGGAAGGGACAGAGCAGGAAAGACCCCTTTCAGCTCTGAGCCCTTTTGCTGTCCAAAAGGGCTTTCATGGTATAGCAGGTGAACCTAGGTCCATAAAAAGGTTGAGGAATGGTTCGTTTCTTGTTCAATGTCGATCACAGAAACAATCTGGACAGCTGTTGAAAGCAATAAAACTAGTGGATAGGGAGATCAGGGTGACTCCCCATAAACAGTTAAATTCATCCAAAGGTGTGATTCGCTGCAGAGATCTAATGGGTGTCTCAGAGGCAGAAATTAAAACGGAACTGGCGTCCCAGGGTGTGACGGAGGTGCACAGGGTGACAGTCAAGAAAGGTGCAGAGAGAGTGGCCACCAATACCCTCTTTCTGACCTTCTGCAACCCTGTGTTGCCTCCAGTCATCAAGGTTGGCTACCTGAACGTCCGCGTTCAGCTGTATGTCCCGTCCCCGTTGAGATGCTTCAGGTGCCAGAGGTTTGGACATGTCAGAGACCGCTGTTCTGGGCAGGAGGTGTGCGGTGTGTGCTGCAAGGCAACCCATGATGGGCCGTGCAAAGATCCGGCACATTGTGCTAACTGCGGTGGCGACCATCCCTCCTCTTCACGAAACTGCCCTCTTTGGATACAGGAATCCACTATCCAACGAATTAAAACTGAAAAGAAATCTCCTTTTTTGAGGCCCGCAGACAGGTTGTGGGCAGTCAGACGCCCACAGCATCTTCATATGCTTCGGCCGTAAAGAAAGTATCCACTCGGTCAGTCTGCTGCCAGACTGATGAATTTATCTTTTCCAAGACACTGCAAGGAACAACTGTCAGCTCTGGTGGAAGCAGGTCCCCCACCTCCCAACCTAAAGTGACTGCCCCTGGTGGAGGCAAAAAATCCGCCACCCCTCAGACTGCCCAGCAGTCTACAACATCTGCTGCTGGGCAGATTAAAAAACCAGCACCCAAGCCTCGAACTCCTCTGTCCAGTGCCCGTGCGGGCAAGGGAGTTCCACCCAGTGTAGAGACGGTGGAGATGAGGAAGAAACCTCCACCGTCTCCCAAATCCAGACCTTCTTCGCCTGTTGGCAAGTCTGCCAGCAGGTCTGAAGAACAACATAGTTCAGTGAAACTTCAAAATAAATTCACTCCATTAGAAGCAGACGTTGAGGAGGAGATGACCTGATTTCTCTCCTTTTCGCCCTCTGCACCATGGATAGTACAATATCCCATTGGAATATCCGTGGACTAAATTCCAACTTTGAGGAGTTACAGCTTCTGTGTCGATCTATAAAACCTTCTGTCATGGCTCTTCAGGAAACTCAAATTCAAAGCCAGAAGACCTTTACTCTTTCTGGCTTTAATGTTCTTTCAAAACCTGCGCAACCATCCACGTTGGGACTGTCGGGCGGTGTTGCCCTTCTCCTACACAAAACTCTGGTGTATAGTCCTGTCGCTCTGTCTACCTCCCTTCAGGCTGTAGCTGCGAGAGTCACGCTCCACAAGACTATGACAATCTGCTCTCTTTATTTACCTCCTTCTGTCCCGGTTTGTCGTCAGGACCTTGTCAGTCTGATAGGAGAACTTCCTCGACCTTTTTTGCTGTTGGGTGACTTTAACGGTCACAATCCTCTTTGGGGTAGTGCCGGTACGTCACCCAGAGGTCTGCTGATTGAGGATGTCCTTTCAGACTTGGATTTGTGTTGTCTGAACGACGGATCTGCAACTTACCTCCACTCTTCCACAGGTTCACTTTCGTGTTTAGATTTGTCGGTTTGTGACCCCTCGCTGGTCCTGGACTATGAGTGGTCTGTCCATGACGATCTGCACGGAAGTGACCATTTCCCTGTCCTTCTACAACCTGTATTAACTGAACACGTCTCTGTCTCTCAACATCTCAATTATAAAAAAGCAAACTGGGATCTATTTGCAGCCACTATTTCAAAAGAATTCCAGGACACTGATTTTTTTCAGAGTCCAGACCCAGCAGAATCTCTGACTAACACTATGATCAAATGTGCTAAAGCCTGTATTCCAGTGTCTTCCGATAAACTTCAAATGCCCAAAACACCCTGGTTCGATTCAGAATGCCAACAAATTTCCAAAGTTAGAAAACGGGCTCAGCGTCAGGTATACCAACGACCTTCGGGTCCCAACGCTCGAGCCCCTCAGAAACTCCGTGCTAAATCAAGACACACTTTTAAAATCAGTAAACGTCGGTCCTGGAGAAGCTTCTGCTCCAGGCTGACATCAAAAAATTCTAAGAAAAAAGTGTGGAACATCATTAAGAAAATCAAAGGGAAGAACACCTGTCCCACTGTGAACCATCTCAAGTTTTCGGATTCTTTAATAACAGAAAAGAAAGCAGTTGCTAATCTGCTTGCTTCAACCATTGAAAAGAATTCCTCCTCTTCTAATAAATCAGTCACTTTTGTCAAACACAAAGCCCTAAAAGAAAATCTCCCTGCAACTTTTCATCCGACAACATGGAAGACTACAATCTTCCTTTTACATTAAACGAGCTGAAATCTGCCTTACTCTCTTGCAGCGATTCCTCTCCAGGTATAGATGACATACATTATCAACTATTGAAACATCTTCCGCAAGAAGGTCTGAACATCCTGTTACAGGTATACAACCACGTGTGGACTACAGGCTGCTTTCCACCCTCTTGGCGGACAGCCCTCATTATTCCCATCCCCAAACCTGGAAAAGATCTTTCTAATCCATCTAACTACCGTCCCATAGCTTTGACCAGCTGTGTCTGTAAATTGATGGAAAAAATGGTCAATGCTAGGCTCATGTGGAAACTCGAAACCGATGGCCTTTTGGCGAAAGAACAGTGTGGTTTCCGCAAACATCGTAGTACAGTTGACCATTTGATTCGTCTGGAATCTACACTTAGGAACGCTTTTTTTAAACAGACAGCATGCAGTGGCAATTTTCTTTGACTTGGAGAAGGCCTACGATACCACCTGGAAGTCGGGGATACTTCATGATCTCCACGATCTGGGTTTTCGAGGTCATCTTCCGCTTTTTATTCAAAATTTTTTGGCAGAACGACAGTTTCAGGTCCGGGTTGGCACCACTCTCTCTGATGTCCATGAGCAGGAGTTGGGTGTTCCACAGGGGAGCATACTATCTCCTGCCCTCTTTAGTATTAAGATCACAACATTGTTCAATCAGTTCAGCAGGGTTCAGACTGCTCATTGTTTGTGGATGATTTTGCTGTCTACGCAACTGGAAGCCTGTACCCGAGTGTCCAGCGCAGGCTCCAGCTTTGCGTAGATAAAATCCATCGGTGGGCGGATGAAAACGGTTTCACCTTTTCTGCTACAAAAACCCAGTGTATTCACTTCCATAATTTCCGTCAGTTTTTCCAGATCCGGAACTTCAAGTAGGGAAATCTCCCATTCCAGCTGTTAAAGAGGCCAAATTTCTGGGAGTCATTTTTGACCAAAAACTTAACTTTCTCAGCCATATTAAAAACCTCAAAACTGCTTGCCAAAAGGCACTGAATATTCTGCGGGTCGTAGCACACACCGACTGGGGCGCTGATAAGAAAACTTTGTTGCACCTCTACAGAGCCCTGGTCCGTTCCAAACTGGACTACGGTTGTGCTGTTTACGGCTCCGCAAGATCATCTTACCTCAAACTCTTGGACCCTATCCACCATCAAGGGCTTCGTCTCTGTCTTGGAGCGTTCCGCACCACCCCTGTGTACAGCCTGTACGCAGAGGCAGGTGAACCTTCACTGTCCAACCGCAGGCTGAAACTGTCTTTGAATTATTACATCCGACTGTTCTCAGAACCGCAGAATCCTGCCTATGACTGTGTTTTTGACCCTCCGTTCCAAAGTAAGTTTGAAACAAACCCGAAATGTATTCCGCCGTTTGGGCTTCGTATGCAGCCTCACGTGCGGAATGCAGGTATAGACCTGGGAGTAGTTTCCGATTTTTCCAAGTTTCCGGATCAACCTCCATGGACCTTTTTCACACCAGAGATTCGTTTTGATCTCGCAGCTTTCCGTAAGGAGTCTACCAGCTCTCTGGCGTACAAGGCTTTGTATGCCGAGCTCTGTTCCAAATTCCCATCCTATCAAAAAGTTTTCACTGACGGTTCCAAGTCTGAGGATGGAGTGGCCTGTGCAGCCTACTGCCCTGGGGCTCCTTCTCAGATATTGTTGGAACATATACATTCAGATGCTTCTGTCTATTCTGCTGAACTTACTGCTCTAGTACTGGCTTTGAAGATAATCTCCCATTCTTCGAGGAGGGACTTTCTGGTTCTGTCGGATTCGCTGTCAGCTTTGGAGGCCATAGCTGGCCGCAACCTTCAGCATCCAGAACTTTTACTTTTTTTTTTAACTTTTTAGCAAGTTGAAGGCGGACGGTTACAACATTACTCTTGCTTGGGTTCCTGGCCATGTTGGCATCGGCGGGAACGAAATGGTTGATCGTTTAGCCAAGAACGCCACAAGAGAGAAACTGTCCAACACTTATATCCCTGCTCAGATGTGAAACCCAAAATTAACGATTATGTGAGAGACCTCTGGCAGGAGGATTGGAACACACAGACGAATAACAAACTCTTTCAGATCCGTCCAAACCTTAAAGACTTCCTCCCATCTACGTCGGGTGGTCGTAAAGAGGAAACGGTTCTGTGCCGGCTGCACACCGGCCATTCGTATTTTACCCATTCTTACCTTTTAAAGAGTGAAGAAGCTCCGTGGTGCATTCCATGTCATGCACCACTCACAATGAAACATGTTCTTTTAGAGTGTTGGGACTTGCACGATGTGAGACACAAACATTTTACAGCGGAGTCCATGAAGATCCTGTTCAGGGATGTCCCGCCTGACGTGATCCTTGGGTTTTGAGAGAAATTAACATTTTTCATCTGATTTGAGATTTTACGGAAGAAGGATTTTTAACAAAGTTTCTGGTTCGTTTGTAGACGATGTCATTTAACGAGATGTGTGAAAGTTTTTTGTTTTTTTTTATTTTTTTTTTAAATGACTGGTGAGTTGATTTTAACGTGGTGACAGCCCTGATGTGGCCCTCTGCGGTCGGCTGGGCTATAAGCAACATTATCTTATCTTATCTTATGTTCAGTTGGTTTATGTCAGCAGTGTCTTACAGTTTTTGACATGTTCAGTTGGTTTAAATCAGCAGTGTCTTACAGTTTTGACATGTTCAGTTGGTTTAAATCAGCAGTGTCTTACAGTTTTTGACATGTTCAGTTGGTTTAAATCAGCAGTGTCTTACAGTTTTTGACATGTTCAGTTGGTTTAAATCAGCAGTGTCTTACATGGTTTGTCATGTTCAGTTGGTAAGTTCCAGCCTCTAACAGACATGTGTTGACATTGCCAGTTTCACCAAGATTTCCCACACCTTGCCTCAGTTGTTCAACCCACACTACTTCTTCTTGTTCCTGCTGCCGCCGTGAGTAGCTCCGAGCAATGGCCAGGTGTTGTTTTGTTTTTGTGGTGTTTTGTAGTCGTGAGTAGCTCCGAGCAATGGCCAGGTGTTGTTTTGTTTCTTGTGGTGTTTGTCGTCGTGGAAATGAGCGGGAGCTGTTTTCAGCAAAGTTACGTCAAATGGTGTTTGCGATGGTGGAAGCATGTGCGAACTATTCTCAGCCATTTTATTTCTGGTGATGGTTGTATGGATGAACATGGCCGTGTGTGTGTGTGTGTGTGTGTGTGTGTGTGTGTGTGTGGTGTGTGTGCGGGGGGGGGGGGAGGAAGGAATCTATGTTTGGGAGTGATGACAGAAGGGGCAAATAAAGAAAAGAAAAGTAGGTATGTGTGTGTGGGTGGGGGGGGGGGGGGGGGGGGGAGAGGAACCTGCATCATGAAGTGATGAAAGAAGGAGGCAGCGTGAAGAAAGGAAAAGTGGATGTGTTGGGAGGGAGGGGGGAATGGAGGGTGGTGGCCGGCATTGTGGACTTACGGGAGAAAGGGACAGAAGTACAATGAAAAGAAAAGTGGGTGTGTTGGAGGAGGGGGGAGAGGAGTGGGGCAAATCAGCATGGTGGAGTGATGGGAGAATGGGGCAGCATGAAAAGGAAAAAATGGCCGTGTTGGGTGTGGGGACATAGAGGATGGGTGATAAAAAATGGCCGTGTTGGGTGTGGGGACATAGAGGATGGGTGATAAAAAATGGCCGTGTTGGGTGTGGGGACATAGAGGATGGGTGATGTGGCGTGATGAGAGGAACGGTCAGTAAAGTGGATGGAAAAGCCGCTGGGTGTGGTGCCAGATTCTGACCACACAGACTTTGACATTAAAAATGTTTGTTGTCCACATCCTGGCATTATTATAATTATATCATTATTATGATCAAAATTATGATTAGTGTTAAGAGTTTGTTCATAGTGCCTATTCTCTGTGAGAGAGTTCTTACTCAGTGCCTATTCTCTTAACGCTGTACAATCCATGATTTTGTTTACACAACGGGCTGCCTACCCAGTTAAAGCCGACTCAACAGCATCCTGCTGGTGTTGCAATCAGTCATTTCCCATGTCATTCAGTCAGATATCAGTCACTCAGTTTTTCATTCATTCTGTCAGTGTATGCTGTGCGTGTATGTGTCATCCATACCAACAGCCAAACATGTGGTCAAACGTAACAATCTTTAAATGTGACTGCAGAAAAGTGGTAATATTTCTTTGTAATAGAAAAAAAACCCAGTTCTTTCTTCAGGATAAAAGAATCTGAAAGGATGTTGCTGCACAGACCTGATGTTCAAGTTCCTCTGTAAAGGATTTCCTTTTAAGCTATGTAAATACCATTCTTTATTTTTGAGCATGGTAAATAAGAGTTATATCTGAGCTTGGTAAATACAGTTCCTGATTTCTGAGCTTGGTATAGAAGAGTTTTGTTTATTTCTGAACTTGGTAAATACACTTCTTTATATTTGAGCTATATAGAATTTGATTTTTATTTCTGAGCTAGCTATATGTGGCATTCGTTATTTCTGAGCTAATCTTGTGCAGCTCTTCACTTCTGAGCTAGGAAGATACATTTCATTTCTGAGGTAGATAGGTACTGGTTTAAAAAAAAAATCAAATCTTAAATAAATGTTAGCGAACCACCCAGAGAAACGTGGACAAACGAGTCACAAGACAAAACATGACGCGTTTCGACCTCTTAGGTCTTCTTCAGGCAAGATACAAACAAATAGGACAACGAAAAATCACTTAGCTTTGATCGCTTCTGGAGTTCAGCGCAAGGAAGGCGAATAGCCTCGTTCTCATTCAACGCCTTCCATGCGCTGAACTCAGAAGCGACCAAAGCTAAGTGAATTTTCGTTGTCCTATTTGTTTGTATCTTGCCTGAAGAAGACCTAAGAGGTCGAAACGGGTTGTGTTTTGTCTTGTGACTTGTTTGTCCACGTTTCTCTGGGTGGTTCGCTAACATTTATTTAAGATTTATTCAGATTTCCGTCTGCAGTCGTCTCACTTTGCAACTAGATTTTTTTTAATGTTTCTGAGCTGGCATTGTATTCATGGCTCAGTTTGTAAGTGTAGGTGGTAGTTTTACTGTTTTTATTTTAAAGGAAGAGAAGGCCAGTTTGGCCGTTGGTATGGATAACAGGTTACACATGGCATGCACGCTGTGTGCAAAATGGAAAGAATGAAGGAAGTAAGGAAGTTGAGTCAATGATATTGAACAATATTGACTCGATGACACAGGAAACAGCTGAATGAAGTGCCAGCTGGCAGCTCTTCAGTCGGCACTACGCAGGTAGGCAGCCCGTTTTGTATAAACGAGTGTGGATTGTAAAACGCTTAGAGCTTGGTCTCTAGCCAAGGACTGGCGCTATATAAGTATTCATAAAATAATGATAATAATAATTTGTATTTTGCATGGTTGTTTGTAGTTTGCATGTAGTTGATTTTTTTTTAGAAAAGTGCTTTGTTCTTTTCAGGATAATCTTAGAGTCAGCCTTCAGTTTGTATGACAGGACGTTTTCTGAAAACCTGGGAACCATCCTTCTCTTTGCAGTTGTGGTGAGCAGTGAAAGACTGGAAAAGAGAGAGAGAGAGAGAGAGAGAGAGAGAGAGAGAGAGAGAGAGAGAGAGAGAGAGAGAGAGAGGAGACAGACAGACAGACAGACAGACAGACAGACAGACAGACAGACAGACAGACAGACAGGTCTGATTTCAGTTTGACAATTTTGTTGATGGTTTTAAAGAATTTTTTTTATCTTCTTTTGGATTTAATTCAGTTTCTGTTCCTTAAAATGTTCTTTTCGGTTTAACTATACATTTATTTACAAGATTGTAAACAGTATGGTTAATCTGACAATAAACTTAGTCAGACGATCAAATGTACATGGAAGCATGCATAATGTATGGCAAACTGGAATTATCAGCATTGTTTGTGTATATATACAGCTTGTGTAAGTGCATGGTACTTATATTTATCTTCTTATTGGTTTCATTTTTTTTTTCTTTTTTTCCTTTTGTGTTTGTAAGCACTTAGGGCTTATGTAAGACTAGCGCTTACGCGCTTCGACCCCGTCTTCCCCCGGCGAGTTTGTCTGCAGTGTAGTGTTCCGATGTCCAGTTTTGCGTCTGTGGACGCAAATTGGCTAACGACGTCACGTGATTGCCGACCCGACGTTGCTGTTTGTAGGACACCAAGGATACTTGATACCAAATTTGGTGGCGATCGGCCTAAAACTGTGGGCTTGTATAAACAAACAGACAGACAGACAAACTGAACTTTATATAATAGATTAAGCGCTATAAATAGTAATAATAATAATTATTATTATTGTGTGTATGGCTTGCTGTGTGTGTGTTACAGGGAACAATTTTGTCATGCTTCATTATAGGTAAGTGGTAGTTCTTTCTTCATCATTTTTCTGCATTCCATCCTGTCTTTCTTTGCCACTGTCTTTTTGTTCTATCTGTCCTGCTTTACTTCCTTCCTTTCTCTTTCTCTGTTTCATTTTTTCCCCCTGTCTTTTCTGCTTTCTTCCTTCCTTTCTCTTTCTCTGTTTCATTTTTTCCCCCTGTCTTTTCTGCTTTCTTCCTTCCTTTCTCTTTCTCTGTTTCATTTTTTCCCCCTGTCTTTTCTGCTTTCTTCCGGTTTTTTCTTCATGACTCTGTACTTGTATCTTTCCTGCTTTTCTCCCTTTTCTGTTTCTTCTTCTTTCTTTTTTTTGAATTACATTTCTTTCTCTTTAGTTTATGTTCCCTTTTCATTTGGTTATTTTTGCACACACACCCCCTCCTCCCTTGTATGTTGTTGTTTGTTGATATTTTAGATAAAATATAATCATGTTGTCCCCCTTCCCCCTCTACAACATCGTACCACTTGAACATACATTTCTTCTCCCCTCCCGCTCTCCAACAGTGTGTCGCATGCCTGTCAGTCCCAACATGTGTACAGATGTACTTGTACCTGTATGCTATGTACACATAAACGAAAAGGACATAGAAAAGCCCACTATAAAGCAAGGTCACTAAAAGTGCAGTATATTTGTTTAATCTCAAACTTTTGGCCTCTCCAATTCTTCTTCCCCCTACCCCTGTCAACCTCGGGTGATGTCGGTGGAGGAAGGACTAGCGCACAGCCCAAACACACTCACAGCTTGCTTACAATCTCATTCATATATCATGCATCCGTCACATCAAACCACTAGTAAAGTCTATAACTTTACTACACATGATCATAGAACGAAACATCAATGCATATGGAATCAAATGAAATATAACATTCTCTCTTTCCTGAACTTCACAAAATCATTTATCTAAAACATCATTAACTAACCCGGGTATAAATAGATTTCTACTTTACCTGGCCAGGTGATCTTAACTATTCACGAATCACTGTCTTTTTTCTTTTCCTTTTTTTTTCTTTTCACTGTCACTTTCACAACACGACACAACTGCTGGCACTGGTGTTGGTCTGCTTGCACCGGTCAAGCTGGACTGCTGGCACCGGTCAGGCTGGACTGCTGGCGTTGGTCAGGTTGGACTGCCGATGAAAGTGGCGCTGGCCAAGTATGAGGTCGAACCCCCGGTTCAGATAGAACAGTGACTATCAACATCGATCTGTTCTCCTTTCTTTCTTCCTGCATTAACGCATTGCACTCTCTCTCTCTCTCCTAGTCTGCTCTATTAAATGGACATGGTTGCTTTTCTTTTCCTTTTCTTTTCTTTCTTTTTCTCTTCATTAGTTAGCAACTCTCTCTTTCCACATCTCTCTTTAGTCCTCCCTTTGCAGACTATATCTGGTGCTAATGCTCAAACTTCACTCCTCTCATCTCTCTACCTTTCTCCTGCAGAGACTACACCCCAGAACCTCTCTCTCTCTCTCTGTCTCCCTGTTCGTTCTCCCCCTCGTTCTGCCGTTCTCTCACTCTCACATCCTTCTTATTCCGTTCCGATCTGTCCAAAAAGGGCGAGTACCATTGGTCAGTATTTTTACCCCTGATACCCGAAGTTATCTCCCTCTAATTCCATTGGATATTCAAATCATGACAGTCACGCCTACACGCCTTACTCTCTGTGGTGGTCAATTGGTCATTTAATTGATTAGCTAGATTTCACCCCCCACCACGCACTACCTTCCCCCCTTTTCTACTTAACTGGCGCCGTGTGGCTTAACGTGTGGGCACTGGTCAGTGTAAAATTGGCTAGATGAGTCCGGCCCAGGCACTGAGATGCATCCGGGCAGACATCGAGGCGTCGGTCAAACAGCTTAGTCTGTCTGGGTGGACCGTACCGTCTCCGTGAAGCCTCTCCGCTAAGCTTAATTGGCTGGACCCGACCCATGGGCCCGTCTATCTGGCGCCTAGAATGTTTGAGTTGAAGCTTATGTCCGAACAAATTGGCTGGCGACTGACCACACTTTGCTTGTGTTTATTTTTGACCGTGACAATTTCCCCCTTGCAAAAGACTATGCACCGCATTGTCTCAAAACAACGGTACAAAAAAAAACAACAACCGAATTTGCTGACACACAGCTACACGTGCAAAGTTTGAAAAAAATACTTCACAACAAACGGTTTATAAATTATAGGATATATCATTAGTGAATACCGCCCCAATGAGTTATCATTGATGTGCGCTCTTGCGTTATTTCGACCCATTTTATAACGACCTCTGTGCGCACCTATGCAATCCCCCTACCTGCGGATTTGCCATATCTTCTCTTCACAATTCTTATGAGAAGCACAATATAATATGATCACGATCCATGACACTTCACTGAGGAATCTCCATCCTCACTTATTGCAAATAATGCATCACTACACAAGCGACTGTATGCTCCAAGCATAACTACATCCACATGAACAAGTCTCACAAAGAAAATATGAACAAGTCTCACACAAAAAAAAAATGAACCATAGCCAACTGGGAATGAACCCATATCCAATCAACATAACTGTAATCAACACATACTATCAACAAAGCACCCGGATATGACTGACTTCCTCTGAGTTGCAGCTTGCTAGACTACACGGCTTAAATAGTCAGCTCTGACATTCTGTCGACCTGGAATGTACTGCACTCGATACCTGTAGGGCTGCAGTGCCATTGCCCAACGCAGAACTCTGCTGTTTTTCAACTGCGCCTCCTGCAGGAATTTGAGTGGTTGATGATCAGTCTCTATCACGAACTCTTTCCCATACAAGTATTTGTGGAACTTCTGCACGGCCCACACGACAGCTAAACACTCCTTCTCCACCGTTGCGTACCCTTCTTCACACTTTGTCAACTTTCTGCTAGCATATCTCACAGGGAACTCGACCCCTTCATGCTCCTGTAACAATACTGCACCTATCCCACCACCTGATGCATCTGTCCGCAACAAAAATGGTTTGGACATATCTGGTAGCTTCAAGATGGGACGGGAACCTAGTCTTTCCAGCACCGTCTGCAGTGCTTGCTCTGCAGCGTCTGACCATTCGACCACTGCCGGTTTCCCTGCCTTGACCAAGTCACTGAGAGGACTCGTGATTGCTGCGAAATTTGGAACAAACTCCCTGTAGAAGCCAATAAAACCTAGCAGACTCCTGACTTCTGTTTTGGTCTTTGGTCTCTCTGAATTCATCATCTTCTCCACCTTTCCCTTTTCTGGCTGCTTTGTGTCGCCTCCGACAACAAAACCTAGGAACTCCTACTGTCTAGCCCTTCATACAGTGACACATCCCTGTATGATTCTTCTGGAAACTTAGGCAACAAAATCTCCCCTTCTTCTTCTGGGTCTCTTTCACCTCATCAATGATTGCTGCTGCGCCTATGTGCTGAGTCTCACGCTGAATATATTTGCGGAGAAAATTTGCATGGAAAAGTTTTAGTTTCCCATTCACATCAATTCGGTAATCCCGACCGACCTTTTCAGTGATGGTGAATGGTCCTTTCCAATGCATCAGCAGCTTGTGACCCGTGGGAAGCAGTAACAGGACTTGATCTCCCACCTTGGGGGATTGCTTCCTCACCTTCCTGTCATATTGCTTCTTCTGACCGACCCTAGCCTCCTGCAAACCTTCCCTTGCAACCTTACATGTCTCATACCTGTGCCCACCTTTGGAACAGGGCGAGATTGGGCCAATCAGATCGACGGCCACTCTCCTGAATGGTGTGTCAATTAAAGGGGGATGTTTAAGAGGTGCCTTCCTCTTCACCCCTCTTGTGGCTGATCTTTGACACACATCACATGACATGCAGAAACGTTTTATGTCTGCCATTGCTCCTGGCCAATGAAAGTCATCAAAGATTCGGTCAGCTGTTTTGCTGGTGCCGAGATGACCCGCCATGAGCGACTCGTGACCCACTGACATGACAGTGTCACGATAACCTGTTGGTACCTCTAACTGAGTGGTCACCTTACCTGTCTTCCCTTGGTGAACACTCGGTACAACAGCCGCCTTTCACAAGAAATTCTGTCTCACCTCCTCTAACCTCCTGTTTCTCTCCACCTCTTGCCAACTCCCAAGACTTCACGAGCGAAGGGTCTTGTTCCTGCGCTGCCCTAAACTCATCAGGCGACACATCTATGCCTGACTTCCTTGCCGGAACGACTAACGGTTTATCAACCTTTTCCTCCTTCTTGCTCCGTGTTTGAACTGCTGCCCCTGTAGCAGTCAACAACTCAGGATCCCCTGGATCCCTTGCCCCTGGAATATTTCCGATGATCAAATCATGAAGGGGTTTCTCCATCACCAGCGCAGACAACTCGCCTGAGAAGTAAGGGGTACGTAGTTCTATCTTAGCAACTGGAAACTCCCTCACAGTGCCATCGATTAGAGTACAGGTCTGGATTTGCCTGTCAAATCCCCTTTCTCGACCAGCGTTGTTCGTACTACCCCGCATGAACAACCAGTGTCTCGTAACACTTTCACCCTCTGCTGGCCAATCCACCCTTCTTCCACTGGTAACGAACCACTCAGCCTAGTGCCCTCCATCCCTGACACTGACTGCTGTCCAGTGCTAGCCATAGGCTGCACTCCACCCTCTTCAGATTGAATCCCTTTTGGTTCCACTGCAGGTCGTCTCCCCTGGCGACCCTTATCCACCTCTTGCAAGGCTGCTGCCTTCTGGAACCTCATGCGACAATCCCTCGCCACATGTCCCTTCTTGTGACAAATGAAACACCTAATGTCCCTTTGCCCTTCCTTCTGCCCCACCACTGGGTTTGCAGACTTTGCAGAAAACTCCCCTAGTCTCCTTGCACTCTTCTCACCTGTGCCTGGCACCTGTTTCTCCTGCACCTTAGTGCCCAAACGTGCCTCTCTATACACCTCTGCGAACTTCAACAACTCCCCTGCTGTCTCTGGCTGTCTCTCTTTCAACTGTATGGTTAACTCAGGGCCGCAACCTGACAAAATCTGTTCTTTCATAACTAGCTCTTTCAATTCAGCGAACTCCTTCTTCGTACCACTCAACTCTAACCATTTCTCAAAATAGTGATCTAGACGTGCACCAAACTGAGTGTACGTTTCCCCTGCTTGCAATCTAGCTGAACGAAATTTCTTTCTGAATCCTTCCTCTGCGAGGTCAAATCCTTTCATCAACGATTCCTTCACAGCGCCGAAATCAGACTGTTGTTCTGCTGGTAACGCAGTGAAAATTTGTAATGCCTTACCCGTCAGTAACGCCGACAAAATGACTGCCCACTCTTCTGGAGGCCAACCCTGACTGGTCGCAAACGTTTCGAAACGACTGATGTATGCGTCAATCGAATCGGTCCCTTCCGAGAATTTTGGCAACTTGGGTCGGGGGGCATAGCTGCGCACAGAGTCACTGGAAAGTGAACTACCATCATCGGTGGTCTCCCCTTGTATTCTCACTTTCTCTAACTCTAATTGAACCTTTAGTCTTTCTGTTTCCTGCGTTTCCCTAGCTTTAATCCTTTCTGTTTCCTGCGCTTCCCTTATTCTTTCTGTTTCCTGCGTTTCCCTAGCCTGATTATCATTAGCCTGAATCCTTAATTTTTCTATTTCCTGCTTCATTCTTTCTGTTTCCTGCGCTTCCCTTATTCTTTCTGTTTCCTGCTTCATTCTTTCTGTTTCCTGCGCTTCTACTGCGATACGGCGTCTTTCCGCGCGTTCATCTCTTTCCATCTTTTGTTGGTTTTCAACGAATGCACGCAACTCATCTCCTGAGTAACCTAGATCACGAGCAACGCTCACAAGTTGTTCAATAGGGGTGTTCTTTTCTTCCGCCATTATATTCTTTTTTTTTTTTTTTTTTTTTTTTTTTTTTTTTTTTTTGAACAAGATTTTATTACTACGACAGCCAAACTGGTGGTTACCGACACGCGTGACGTAATAGCACAATCCTATGAATGATAATATTAGCTTGGGACAACGTAGTTAGTTTTTATAAGATGCCCAGCGCCTGACCCAACTATGAGAGCGAATTATAGGCAATCTGTGCGAAATAAGTACTCTGGGGCTGAAATGCCAAGCCTAGTATTAACTATCTTGGAAGCAATGCCAAGCCTAGTATTTAACTATCTTGGGAACATACAGTAAGACAACCCCTTGTCTTAGGATTACAATACTTGAATCCCACCCAGCTTCCTCTCTGAGAAGTTGAACAATTATAATAAATGGGCCAGAATATCCTGGCAGGCTCGCCAATAAATTGTCAACCTCGGGTGATGTCGGTGGAGGAAGGACTAGCGCACAGCCCAAACACACTCACAGCTTGCTTACAATCTCATTCATATATCATGCATCCGTCACATCAAACCACTAGTAAAGTCTATAACTTTACTACACATGATCATAGAACGAAACATCAATGCATATGGAATCAAATGAAATATAACATTCTCTCTTTCCTGAACTTCACAAAATCATTTATCTAAAACATCATTAACTAACCCGGGTATAAATAGATTTCTACTTTACCTGGCCAGGTGATCTTAACTATTCACGAATCACTGTCTTTTTTCTTTTCCTTTTTTTTTCTTTTCACTGTCACTTTCACAACACGACACAACTGCTGGCACTGGTGTTGGTCTGCTTGCACCGGTCAAGCTGGACTGCTGGCACCGGTCAGGCTGGACTGCTGGCGTTGGTCAGGTTGGACTGCCGATGAAAGTGGCGCTGGCCAAGTATGAGGTCGAACCCCGGTTCAGATAGAACAGTGACTATCAACATCGATCTGTTCTCCTTTCTTTCTTCCTGCATTAACGCATTGCACTCTCTCTCTCTCTCTCCTAGTCTGCTCTATTAAATGGACATGGTTGCTTTTCTTTTCCTTTTCTTTTCTTTCTTTTTCTCTTCATTAGTTAGCAACTCTCTCTTTCCACATCTCTCTTTAGTCCTCCCTTTGCAGACTATATCTGGTGCTAATGCTCAAACTTCACTCCTCTCATCTCTCTGCCTTTCTCCTGCAGAGACTACACCCCAGAACCTCTCTCTCTCTCTCTGTCTCCTGTTCGTTCTCCCCCTCGTTCTGCCGTTCTCTCACTCTCACATCCTTCTTATTCCGTTCCGATCTGTCCAAAAAGGGCGAGTACCATTGGTCAGTATTTTTACCCCTGATACCGAAGTTATCTCCCTCTAATTCCATTGGATATTCAAATCATGACAGTCACGCCTACACGCCTTACTCTCTGTGGTGGTCAATTGGTCATTTAATTGATTAGCTAGATTTCACCCCCCACCACGCACTACCTTCCCCCTTTCCTACTTAACTGGCGCCGTGTGGCTTAACGTGTGGGCACTGGTCAGTGTAAAATTGGCTAGATGAGTCCGGCCCAGGCACTGAGATGCGTCCGGGCAGACATCGAGGCGTCGGTCAAACAGCTTAGTCTGTCTGGGTGGACCGTACCGTCTCCGTGAAGCCTCTCCGCTAAGCTTAATTGGCTGGACCCGACCATGGGCCCGTCTATCTGGCGCCTAGAATGTTTGAGTTGAAGCTTATGTCCGAACAAATTGGCTGGCGACTGACCACACTTTGCTTGTGTTTATTTTTGACCGTGACACCCCCCTTTACGTACCATTTCGTAAACAGGCATAATGACTGGACTGAAAAAAATGTTTTCTGTCGTACAACATTATTGTGCTATCCAGCTTGAGCTTTCCATGAGCATGGCACCAAACATAGCGTGCAGAATGTCATAGCTGGATTGTGAGTTGGTATAAGGCTGAATTTTGTATACACATGCACACACAAACATACATATAAGATATACATCACACATACATACTGTGCAAGTTGGCTTAAAGCTGAAAATCTATTCAGATTCAATAAAGATGGGTAGGCAGTGGACTCCTTTGTTTTGAAGATGTCTTCTTCCATCCTTATTTTCTTAGTCATGTTCTTCTATTCTAGACCTTGCTGTCAAAATACCTGTGGAAACTTCTTAAGGTGGACAATGCTGTTGTGTTTTTCTATAGTATATGAACTGAATGGCTAGTGAGATTAACAGATCAGAATCTAGTCAGTTGTGACTTTCTCATCAGTTCCAAGCAAATCCTAAATTTTCTGGTACTTGAACGTAGGTGGCTATCTGGCTTTTTTTTCTGTGAAGATGTTTTCGATTTGCGGACAGATAAGGTGGTATTTTGTTTCCTGTCCAGAGCATGTGCTTAACTCAATGCAGACGTAACTTTCTGCCACAACCATGACACGCTGAGACGCACTATTTTTGGTATTTTTACAAAAATTATACAGACAGAACCAAACCGAATACAACAATAAATATTATGTTTTTGAAAACTTCAAATCATGTTCTTTTAGAAAAAAGAATACTACAGTCCTGTACTCAGTACACACTTCACTCGCCACTGGTTTGAAAAGTGTAGGCAAACAGCTATCAGCAAAACCTTTTTCTCTACGTAAGTATGGATGAAAAATCAATATGATCATAACTGTAGTCAACACAATTTGTAGCAAACACATAAAAACAATGTATCTTTCACACACACACCTGTGTGCATGGTCTAGACCTCAAACAGAGAGCTGCTGTCACATATTTGAAGAAAAAATGCAAAAAATTCATCATCATTTGGTATGTGCAACTCCCCATCGTCACTCATATCCTCTCTGTCCGATTCGGCAAGTTCGGAAAACAGTTCAGAAAAGTTCGACAGGTTCGGAAAACAGTTCCAGTTCTTCGTTTGATCGTTCTTCCATTATTCTTTCAATTACTTCTTGAAATAAGATGTTTATGTTCGCTACGACTCGCTGACGCTTCGGTGCCGACAACATGATGAACACGGGCAGCCAGAGTTATCTTCAGCTATCCCATAATATGAGCGAAAAAGTAGAATCAAACGCGAGATAATACACCAGAGTACCACCTAATAGAGGAGATCCTCAGCTTTCTGTAGATACCACGATTGTTTCCCTTAGACCGCACAGCTGCATGCAAAAATTCGAGCAGATTGTCGATCAACTGGCGGGCGATGTGTCTGTGCGAAGCACTCAACCCGTCGTCGGCCAGGTGATCGACGAGGTGGCAATGAGTTAATATAGTATCTCTACTTTGCAGAGGGTGCAGTTAGTATTTCTGTAACTCCCATTTCCTTTAAAACTACATTTGTTGTGATTTTTTTGTGTACTTGTCGTAATGTCAGCCACTTTAACCTGTTTTTTTCCCCATGCATAGTTTTGTTTCTGTGCTTGATGAAAAAAAAATCCATTTGGTTCATAGTTTTGCTATTGAGCCAGTTTTTATCTAGCCATTAAACAGTTTGTTACCACTCGTTAAAGATTCAGTAAAAACAGGCTGATGGTTTCTTAATAGGAAAGCAAATTAATCTTTAGGCCGCAGTCGGATTATTGACAGTGTCAACATTTATTGTGATGCTCCTGTCCATAATAAACTCTTTTGATGATAGACTGATGACATCAGGGTAGAAAAGTTTTTGATACACATGAATAAACTGATGACATTAGGGTAAAATAGTTTTCCATATACATAAATAAGCTGATGACAAGGTAAAAAAAAGTTTTAGATATACATGAATAAACTGATGACATCAGGGTAGAAAAGTTTTAGATATGCATAAATATACTGATGACATCAGGGTAGAAAAGTTTTAGATATGCATAAATATACTGATGATATCAGGTAGAAAAGTTTTACATGCGGATACAGTGACAGTGATCATGAACAAACTGTGAAGACGTCGGGTATAAAATGAGGAGGATGCTGATGATGACGATGTGTCCAGGGCTGTGCCTGTTCGGGCTGATGAAGGCGGGGGCCATGGGGTCCATGGATCCCCATCAAAACATGACGCTGGTTCAAATCTTGGTCTTCTCCTCCCTCATTGTAGCTGTGGACCCAGTAGCTGTAAGTGGGTCTGTGTGTGTGTGGTTTGTATGGACCCTGGGGTGTAAGTGGGTCACTGTGTGTGTGGTTTGTATGGACCCTGGGGTGTAAGTGGGTCACTGTGTGTGTGGTTTGTATGGACCTTGGTGTAAGTAGGTCACTGTGTGTGTGGTTTGTATGGACCCTGGGGGTGTAAGTGGGTCACTGTGTGTGTGTGGTTTGTATGGACCCTGGGGGTGTAATTGGGTCACTGTGTGTGTGTGGTTTGTATGGACCCTGGGGCTGTAAGTGGGTCACTGTGTGTGTGGTTTGTATGGACCCTGGGGGTGTAAGTGGGTCACTGTGTGTGTGTGGTTTGTATGGACCCTGGGGGTGTAAGTGGGTCACTGTGTGTGTGGTTTGTATGGACCCTGGGGATGTAAGTGGGTCACTGTGTGTGTGTGGTTTGTATGGACCCTGGGGTGTAAGTGGGTCTGTGTGTGTGTGGTTTGTATGGACCCTGGGGGTGTAAGTGGGCCACTGTGTGTGTGTGGTTTGTATGGACCCTGGGGGTGTAAGTGGGTCACTGTGTGTGTGTGGTTTGTATGGACCCTGGGGGTATAAGTGGGTCACTGTGTGTGTGGTTTGTATGGACCCAGTGGCTGTAAGTGGGTCTGTGTGTGTGTGGTTTGTGTGGACCCTGGGGGTGTAAGTGGGTCTGTGTGTGTGGTTTGTATGGACCGTGGGGGTGTAAGTGGGTCACTGTGTGTGTGGTTTGTATGGACCGTGGGGGTGTAAGTGGGTCACTGTGTGTGTGTGGTTTGTATGGACCCTGGGGGTGTAAGTGGGTCTGTGTGTGTGTGGTTTGTATGGACCGTGGGGGTGTAAGTGGGTCTGTGTGTGTGTGGTTTGTATGGACCCTGGGGGTGTAAGTGGGTCTGTGTGTGTGTGGTTTGTATGGACCCTGGGGGTGTAAGTGGGTCTGTGTGTGTGTGGTTTGTATGGACCCTGGGGTTGTAAGTGGGTCTGTGTGTGTGGTTTGTATGGACCCTGGGGTTGTAAGTGGGTCTGTGTGTGTGTGTGTGGTTTGTATGGACCCTGGGCGTGTAAGTGGGTCTGTGTGTGTGTGTCTGGTTTGTATGGACCCTGGGGGTGTAAGTGGGTCTGTGTGTGTGTGTGTGGTTTGTATGGACCCTGGGGTGTAAGTGGGTCTGTGTGTGTGTGTGGTTTGTATGGACCCTGGGGGTGTAAGTGGGTCACTGTGTGTGTGGTTTGTATGGACTCTGGGGGTGTAAGTGGGTCACTGTGTGTGTGGTTTGTATGGACCCTGGGGTGTAAGTGGGTCACTGTGTGTGTGGTTTGTATGGACCCTGGGGGTGTAAGTGGGTCACTGTGTGTGTGTGTGGTTTGTATGGACCCTGGGGTGTAAGTGGGTCACTGTGT
Organism: Conus ventricosus; assembly: GCA_018398815.1. Classification (NCBI taxonomy): domain Eukaryota; kingdom Metazoa; phylum Mollusca; class Gastropoda; order Neogastropoda; family Conidae; genus Conus; species Conus ventricosus. The sequence goes on from CM031623.1 coordinate 29,555,129, forward strand.
GTGTGGTTTGTATGGACCCTGGGGGTGTAAGTGGGTCACTGTGTGTGTGGTTTGTATGGACCGTGGGGGTGTAAGTGGGTCTGTGTGTGTGTGGTTTGTATGGACCCTGGGGGTGTAAGTGGGTCTGTGTGTGTGTGTGGTTTGTATGGACCCTGGGGGTGTAAGTGGGTCTGTGTGTGTGTGTGGTTTGTATGGACCCTGGGGGTGTAAGTGGGTCACTGTGTGTGTGGTTTGTATGGACCCTGGGGTGTAAGTGGGCCACTGTGTGTGTGTGGTTTGTATGGACCCTGGGGGTGTAAGTGGGTCACTGTGTGTGTGGTTTGTATGGACCCTGGGGTGTAAGTGTGTGTGTGTGTGTGTGTGTGGTTTGTATGGACCCTGGGGGTGTAAGTGGGTCACTGTGTGTGTGGTTTGTATGGACCCTGGGGGTGTAAGTGGGTTTGTGTGTGTGTGTGTGGTTTGTATGGACCCTGGGGGTGTAAGTGGGTCTGTGTGTGTGTGTGGTTTGTATGGACCCTGGGGGTGTAAGTGGGTCTGTGTGTGTGTGTGTGGTTTGTGTGGACCCTGGGGGTGTAAGTGGGTCTGTGTGTGTATGTGTGTGCTCTGTATGGACTCTGGGGCTGTAAGTGGGTCTGTGTGTGTGTGTGCTTTGTATGGACTCTGGGGCTGTAAGTGGGTCTGTGTGTGTGTGTGTGCTTTGTATGGACTCTGGGGCTGTAAGTTGGTCTGTGTGTGTATGTGTGCTTTGTATGGACTTTGGGGCTGTAAGTGGGTCTGTGTGTGTATGTGTGTGCTTTGTATGGACTCTGGGGCTGTAAGTGGGTCTGTGTGTGTGTGTGTGCTCTCTATGGACTCTGGGGCTGTAAGTGGGTCTGTGTGTGTGTGTGTGTGCTTTGTATGGACTTTGGGGCTGTAAGTGGGTCTGTGTGTGTGTGTGTGTGTGTGGTTTGTATGGACTCTGGGGTTGTAAATGGGTCTGTGTGTCTATGTGTGGTTTGTATGGACTCTGGGGCTGAAAGTCAGTCTGTGTGGGTTTGCTTTGTGTTGTTGTTTTGGTGCAGCCTGTTTCTTTACTTGGACTCTGTGACTTTGAGTGATCATGTGTGCAAAGCTGTTTACCCATACAGTTGTGCTGTATGTTGTACATGTTTGGGGAAAATAGAATGAGTACGCGACAAACTTTATGGGGAAAAAAAAAGACGTTGAAAAAATGTCTGGAGATGACATTCTTCAGCGGTAATTGCACTTGGGGAGTGTGACCATGGTGGAGGCTTTGACCAATGAGCAACAGTTCTTGCTAACAGTTGTGTGCAAAATTGCATTAGGCATTTGTTTCTTCGACAACATGCCTTGAAATATCAAAAAAAATCTGCAAGAGAGTGTGAGCCTGTGCCAAAGTATTCTGATGGTAATGGTAAGGTAATGTTGCTTATAGCCCAGCCGACCGCAGAATGCTGTATCAGGGCTGTCACCATGTTAAAATCAACTCACAAGTCATCAAAAAAACAAACAAACAAACAAACAAAAAACCTTTGACACATCTTTTAAAAATACATCTTCTAAAAACCTACCAGAAACTTCGTTAAAAATCTTTCTTCCATAAAATCTTAGATCAGATGAAAAATGTTAATCTCCTTCAGTAGGCTGATGAATCAGGCTTGAAGGTAATTGGTATTATTAGAAAGGACCTATGTTACTGTAGTTCATGCAAGATCAGGTAGTTACTGCTAGGAAGAAGCCTCTGTAGTGTGGTGGCAAGTGAAAACGAAATGAATGACCTCATCACACACCCCCTCCCCCCCTCCCCCATTCTGACTGAACTCGCTGTGCTGTATGAAAACAGAAATGGAGGAAGATCACTTATACAGGACTGAGAAATATTCTGACAGTCCAGCCCATGGTTTAATCCAATCTGGCTTCCAAGCCAGAGTCTTGGCCAATGAGGTTGGCGAGAGGGGACGTTTTAAGCTCCTCTGCCTGTGACTGTATAAAACAACTGGCGATTTCTACTCCGAGGAGGAACAGAGCCTCAGAGGCAATGGCAGAAGCAGCCGAAAAGTGTTCCAGCTGGATCTGATCAAGAAGGAACAAAACTGACTATCATGAAACTTAGATTTTTCAGCTTAGAACAGTTGTTTGATAGTTGTGTGGATAAAAGCATCTAAGTCATCTTAGGCATCTGACCTTTGAGGAGTTGGTGGTTTGAATCACGGCAGCACCAAGGATTAGAAAAAAAAAGGTAACAGTAGAAAGGCATTCCATAGACCTGACGGGAGGGTGTGAGGAGGTAACTCACTCTGGATGGTTTACGAGATGACTCAGAACAATGCTACATCAGCTGACTTTTACCGAGGAAAAGCAGTTCAGGTCCAGATCTTTTGACCAGTCCAATTATTTTCAGTTTGGTGCATATTTGCATATGTATCATTTGTGTGCAACTTTCTCCAGAACGTGGAATGCATTAAATCATTGGGTTTGAACATGGAATCTTTACTTTTACTGTGTCCATTGGACTTTCTTTGTTATCTTCAGGGCAGACCAGGCGACGGGGTGAAGTTTTTTTATTTTAATTTTTTAAAATTTGTTTTCCAAATCGAGTCAAAAATGGATTAGTAGCTGAAATAAGGGAGGCTTCTTTGAAGATCTTTTTTTTTTTCGTCAGGCTCCCCCTTTATTTTGTTTTTCCTTCTGTCATATTTTGTGTTTCATTGAATTTTGACTGTGAATGAAAATGACACCATTTAACATTTTTTTAAAAGTTAATAGTTAACTTAGCTACTGAAAATGATTGTTTAGATAAATTTTTCTTTAAGTGTATCATATTTCAGTGAGTGATACATTGTAAAAAGGTGCCAGAAAATGGTTTCAGGGTGAGATCGAATTTGGTGATAAGATTTTCAGGATTGCCAGGATGAACGGAATTAAATATTAGAATAGCCAGGATAACTACCGTTCAGTTTCAGGATCAGGGATTTTTCTCCACTTACACCCTTGTGAGTGTGAATGCGTGTAATAAACTTTCTCCATAGAAAAAGCAAGAATGTTAAAGGAATGTAAACAGAATAGGAATAAGCAAGAACAACAAGCTAATAAAGAAAATTGTCATGTCAGAGCTACAGTTTGTTTTTGGTGAGGGAAAAGAGAAATAGTGTGTGCAGGGAATGGGGAGGAGGCAACATGGGGAAGGGGGTGGGGGCAAAGATCAATGAAACAACAACCCCAGTATGTTATACCTACAATTTGGAGAGAGAGAGAGAGAGAAGAGAGTGAGTGAGTGTGTCCAAGCAGGGGCGAGAGAGAGAGTGCTCTGCATTTCACTGAATGGGAACATTCTCGTCTTTGCATAATCATTTTCATATTTCATGAAGCACTAATTAAATTGGGTCTCAAAGGATTAAAGATGGGCACTCATGCTGAGCTGTTTGGTTTATGTTTTGTTGGTTAGGTGCTGGCAGTCTTTACAGAAGTGGGGGTGAACGATGTGCTCTATTTCATCGTCTTCGGGGAATCTCTCCTGAATGGTGAGCATTGAATGAAAGTGTGCCATCCAGGTTGTCATTCCTTTCAGACTGCTAGATGCCATGTGCTTGGCATGGCTATGCAAATCACATGCCTGTGGTGTTGAGGACAGACAGAGTGACGGCGGTGCAGGTCAAGTTATGTGCCGTGGTGTTTGGAACATAGGAGTGTGTGTCTCGGAACAGGTCCCATGCCAGTGGTGTTTGAAGGATCCAAGTGATGTGGAAGTCATGTGCCTGTGGTATTAGACAGAGGGAGGGTTGCTGTGTCCTGCTCCTGTAGTGTTGTTAGGGACAGAGGGGTGGCTGTGGTGCTGTACAAGCACGCCTGTGGTGTGTGTGACAGATGGTGTGAGTGTAGCTCTAGGTCATGTGCATGTTGTCACAGACGGAGTGACGGTGATGTTACATCTTGTGTCTGTAGTGTATGTGTCACATGGAGTGACGGTGGGGCTGTACAAGTCATGTGCTGGTGCTTGTCACGACAGATGGAGTGACTGAAGTACTATATCATGTGCCTATGATTGCCATGACAGATGGAGTAAAGGTAGTGCTGAACAAGTCAAGTCTGTGTAAATGTGGCAGAGAGAGTGATGGTAGTGTTGTATACGTCATGTGCCTGTGATTGCTGCAACAGATGGAGACAGTATGACTTTTGTCATGTTCCTGTGATTATTGTTACAGATGAAGAGGCGGTAGTGGTGTACAAGTCATGTACCTGTGATTGTTTGGACAGATGGAGTGATGATAATGTGGTACAAGTCATGTGCCTGTGACTATTGTGACAGATGGAGTGATGTTTGTGCTGTACAAGTCATGAGTGATGGTAGTGTGGTACTAGTGACATGCCTGTGGATGTTGAGACAGAAGGAGTGACCGTAGTGTGGTACAAGCCCTGTGCCTGTGGCTATTGTCACAGATGGAGTGATGATGGTGCTGTACAAGTCATGTGCCTGTGATATTTGTGACAGGTGGAGTGATGGTAATGCTATGTCATGATTGTGGTCGTTGGGACAGATGGAGTGGTGATGGTGTTGTACAAGTCATACGTTTGTGCATGCTATAGCAGATTGAGCGACAGTTTTGCTCTGCAAGTCAAGTGCCTGTGGTTGTTAGGACAGGTGTAGTGATGGCAGTATCAAGTCATGTGCTAGTATGACATATAGAGTGACAGAAGTACTGCACAAGTCATGTGCCTCTGGTTGCTGTGACATATAGAGTGACTGTGGTATTGCGTAAGTCATCTGCTTGTGGTTGGTATAAAATGTTTAGTGATGGTTGGGCTGTACAGGTCATGTGCCTGTGGCTGTTGTAACAGATGGAGTGACAGTAATGTTAAGTCATGCGCCTATCGTTGCTGTGCTGGATGGATTGACGGTAGTGGTAAGTTGTGTGCCTGTGGCTGATGTACATAGGGAGTGATAGACGCCCTGTCACGTGTAAAGATCCTGTGCCTGTGGTTGCTGTAACAGAAGGAGTGACCGTAGTTTTAAGCCACGTGCCTGTGGTTGTAACTGTTGGAGTGATGGTGGGGGCTGTACAGGTCATGTGCCTGTGGCTGGTAGGACGGATGAAGAGGGTGTTGTGCTCATCAGGTGCCCATGACTGTGACATGTTGTGACAGTCGTGCTGCACATGTCATGTGCCTGTAGTTGCTGAAACAAATGGAGTGGTGGTAGTGCTGTGCAAGCCACCTGGATGTATGTGCTGCGACAGATGGAGTGATGATACAGCTGTACAGGTCATGTACCTCTGGTTGCTGCGACAGATGAAGTAATGGTAGTTCTGTGCCTGTGGTTGTGGCAGACGGAGTGCAGGCAGTGCTGTACAAATCCCGTGCATGTGGTTGATGTGACAGATTTAGTGACGGTAGTGTGAAGTCATGTGCCTGTGCTTGCTTTGACAGATGGAGTGACGGGAGTGATGTACAAGTCATGTACCCATGGTGGTTGTGACGGATAGAATGATTTAAGGGCTGTACAATTCATGTGCCTGTGAATGCTATGACAGACACGGTGACATTGGCACTACATCATATGCCTGTAGTTGCTGTGACAAATAGAGTGACAGTGTTGCTGCTCATATCATATGCCTGTAGTTGGTGTGGCAGATGGAGTGAGGGCAGTTGTGTGTCATGTGCCTATGGTTGTTTGTACAAACGGAGCAATGGTAATGCTGCACAAGTCACGTGTCTATGGTTGTTGTACATATTAGAGAGATGAAATGACATTAACATTGCGTAAGTTTATGTGCTTTTGGCCATGACAGTAGTAATAAGTCGTATGTTGTAGTTTTGGAGACAGATGGGGCGATGGAAATGTTGGTAAGTCAAATGCCTGTAGTGTTTCGATGGAAGAATTAGGATATTGTTAAGTTACGTGCTTGTGTTAGGTGACAGACAGAGTGTTGGTATGCTAAGTCATATGCCTTTGGTGTCTGACAGATGGAGTGGTGTTATACTAAAATCATGTGCCTGTGGTGTTTCACATACAGAATGAGGGTAATACTAAGTCATGTGCCTGTGGTGTTTTACAGATGGTTAGTGCTGTGTGATGTGGCTGACGTGTTTGATAGAGGGAATTGTGTTTATGCTTAATCGTGTAGCAGTGATGTTCGCTAGACAGAGTGAGTATAATGCCAAGTCATTTGGCTGTGATGTTTGACATTGATGGTCATGCAAAGTCATATGCTAATGGTGTTCGACAGATGAAGTGAAGGTAATGCTAAGTCATGTGCCTGTGGTGTTAAAGTTTATATGCCAACAGTGTTTGACAGATGGAGTGAGGATAATGCTAAGTCATGTGCCTGTGGTGTTAAAGTTTATATGCCAACGGTGTTTGACAGATGGAGTGAAGATAGTGCTAAGTCATGTGCCTGTGGTGTTAAAGTTTCTATGCCAACGGTGTTTGACCGATGGAGTGAAGATAGTGCTAAGTCATGTGCCTGTGGTGTTAAAGTTTATATGCCAACGGTGTTTGACAGATGGAGTGAGGATGATGCTAAGTCATGTGCCTGTGGTGTTAAAGTTTATATGCCAACGGTGTTTGACAGATGGAGTGAGGATGATGCTAAGTCATGTGCCTGTGGTGTTAAAGTTTATATGCCAACGGTGTTTGACCGATGGAGTGAGGATAATGCTAAGTCATGTGCCTGTGGTGTTAAAGTTTATATGCCAACAGTGTTTGACAGATGGAGTGAGGATGATGCTAAGTCATGTGCCTGTGGTGTTAAAGTTTATATGCCAACGGTGTTTGACCGATGGAGTGAGGATAATGCTAAGTCATGTGCCTGTGGTGTTAAAGTTTATATGCCAATGGTGTTTGACCGATGGAGTGAGGATAATGCTAAGTCATGTGCCTGTGGTGTCACCAGATGGAGTGACGGTGGTGCTGTACCAAGTGATGCAGACCTTCAATCTGATGGACGACCTGCCCGTCGATCAGATCATCCTGGGCATCGTCAAGTTTGTGGTTGTCTGCTTCGGCGGCCTCCTGCTGGGCATCCTCTCTGGCATAGTGTCCGCGCTTCTCACACGGGTCACCGTGCATGTGGGAGGTAGTGTTGGTCTGTGTGTGTGTGTGGTGTGTGTGTGTGTGTGTGTGTGTCTGTGTGTGTGTGTGTGTGTGTGTGTGTTTGTGTGTGCGCTCGCGTGTGTGTGTGAGTGTGTGTAGTGGGAGGCAGAAAGTGTATGTTATAGTCCAGAGCTGTTGTTGTGGCCTGTAGTGTGAATCAGTTGTTTAATTCTTGTCCAGTTAGCCGCATAGGGCCGTTGAGGGCTGTTGTCACTGAGGGAAGACATGCTGTGTCCTCTAGGATGCATTTCATCACTCACAGTACACTCACACACACAGATGTAGAAACATATGAGCGTGAATTGATAACACGATGGCTAATCTTTTGACATTGATGAGGCAGATCAAACTAGGCTGTCGTGAAGGTGCCAGTCTCACTGCCACATTGATTACCTATAGTTTGAATAAAGATAAAAATGTTTTGAAAAAAATGGGTTGAATTTAAAAAAGCATGAAATAAAACCGTGTCGGAAAATAAGTACTGTGAAACAGACAGCTCATGTGGATTCTCAACAGTTTATTTTTTATGTACCTAGACAACAACGATAAGACTGGTTTGTGATGAACTGTAATGAGAGAAAAAGGGCATTGCTTTTATGGATTGTAGAAATCTAAATGGGTCTCAAAGACAGAAAAACAGTGGACCAGACTAGAGCAAGACATGTAAGATAGACCGACAAAGACATACGCAGACAGGTGGAATTTGTTGTTGTTGAAAATCCAGCAGAGTCAAAGACAGAAACAGAAAAGAAGAAATGACTAGCACATAATGTGCGGAAGGTGGAGATAGTATTTCTGCTGGAAGAATCCCTACTGTTCCCACATTTCCAGAAGACAGGATAGTTTCAACTGGAGGAGTCCCCACCATTCCCACATTTCCAGTAGGCAGTGATTGTGTTTCTAATGAAAAAGTCCTTGCCATTCCCACATTTCCAGTTGGCAGTAATTGTCTTTCTACTGAAAGAGTCCTTGCCATTCCCACATTTCCAGTAGGCAGTGATTGTGTTTCTGCTGAAAGAGTCCTTGCCATTCCCACATTTCCAGTGGGCAGTGATTGTGTTTCTAATGAAAGAGTCCTTGCCATTCCCACATTTCCAGTGGCTGTGATTGTGTTTCTAATGAAAGAGTCCTTGCCATTCCCACATTTCCAGTGGGCTGTGATTGTGTTTCTAATGAAAGAGTCCTTGCCATTCCCACATTTCCAGTGGGCTGTGATTGTGTTTCTAATGAAAGAGTCCTTGCCATTCCCACATTTCCAGTGGGCAGTAATTGTCTTTCTACTGAAAGAGTCCTTGCCATTCCCACATTTCCAGTTGGCTGTGATTGTGTTTCTAATGAAAGAGTCCTTGCCATTCCCACATTTCCAGTGGGCTGTGATTGTGTTTCTAATGAAAGAGTCCTTGCCATTCCCACATTTCCAGTGGGCTGTGATTGTGTTTCTAATGAAAGAGTCCTTGCCATTCCCACATTTCCAGTGGGCAGTAATTGTCTTTCTACTGAAAGAGTCCTTGCCATTCCCACATTTCCAGTGGGCAGTGATTGTGTTTCTAATGAAAGAGTCCTTGCCATTCCCACATTTCTAGTGGGCAGTGATTGTCTTTCTACTGAAAGAGTCCCCACCATTCCCACATTTCCAGTGGGCAGTCATTGTCTTTCTACTGAAAGAGTCCTTGCCATTCCCACATTTCCAGTGGGCAGTAATTGTGTTTCTGCTGAAAAAGTCCCCACCATTCCCACATTTCCAGTGGGCAGTGATTGTGTTTCTAATGAAAGAGTCCTTGCCATTCCCACATTTCCAGTTGGCAGTAATTGTCTTTCTACTGAAAGAGTCCTTGCCATTCCCACATTTCCAGTGGGCAGTGATTGTGTTTCTAATGAAAGAGTCCTTGCCATTCCCACATTTCCAGTGGGCAGTGATTGTGTTTCTGCTGAAAAAGTCCTTGCCATTCCCACATTTCCAGTGGGCAGTGATTGTGTTTCTAATGAAAGAGTCCTTGCCATTCCCACATTTCCAGTGGGCTGTGATTGTGTTTCTGCTGAAAAAGTCCTTGCCATTCCCACATTTCCAGTGGGCAGTGATTGTGTTTCTAATGAAAGAGTCCTTGCCATTCCCACATTTCCAGTGGCCAGTGATTGTGTTTCTGCTGAAAAAGTCCTTGCCATTCCCACATTTCCAGTGGGCAGTGATTGTGTTTCTAATGAAAGAGTCCTTGCCATTCCCACATTTCCAGTGGGCTGTGATTGTGTTTCTGCTGAAAAAGTCCTTGCCATTCCCACATTTCCAGTGGGCAGTGATTGTGTTTCTGCTGAAAAAGTCCCCACCATTCCCACATTTCCAGTGGGCAGTGATTGTCTTTCTGCTGAAAAAGTCCTTGCCATTCCCACATTTCCAGTGGGCAGTGATTGTCTTTCTGCTGAAAAAGTCCTTGCCATTCCCACATTTCCAGTGGACACAGTGATTGTCTTTCTGCTGAAAAAGTCCTTGCCATTCCCACATTTTCAAAAGACAATATAGAATTATGTTGAAAATCCCCACCAATCCCACATTCTCAGAAGACGGACAGTGTTTTAGCTGAGAGTCCCTGGCATTCCCACATTTCCAGTTGGTGGGATAAGTGTTTCTACTGAAAGTGTTCTAACCATTCCCACATTTCCAATAGGTGGGATAAGTGTTTCTACTGAAAGAGTTCTAACCATTCCCACATTTCCAGAAAATGGGAATAGTATTTCTAATGAAAAGTCTGCTAATCTAGGTGTGTGTGTGTGTGTGTGTGTGTGTGTGTGTGTGTGTGTGAGTACAACCTTGAGTTTCCCGAATGAACAGTTTTAAAGAAGCATTACTTAGCACCTTCTATCCCACCTACTGGAAATGTGGGAATGGTTAGAACTCTTTCAGTACAGATTTTGTCAGTACAACCTTGAGTTAATCTGACAGTAAATTGGTTTCAGTCAGTCAGTGTGTGTGTGTGTGTGTGTGTGTGTGTGTGTGTGTGTGTGTGTGTGTGTGTGTGTGTGTGGTTATTGTGTTCCTATTAGGGGATAGCAGAACACTGCAGTGTGAATAAAAATGAATTGAAATACAGATACACAATAGAAGGTGCTAAGTAATGTTTCTTCAAATCTTTTCATTCGGAAAGCTCGATAGTGTGGGACTTACTGCAAGCACAAAAAAAAAACAGGCTGGTGTGTACACCTCCCTGGTTGTCTGGAAACACATGTATGGGTATTGCATGGACGCCGTCATTCACATGAGAAGCACAAGTGTTGTACTTGCCCACAATGTTGCTGGAACCAGTGATGTTTCACATTTCCACAGGAAATTGCTCTGGATTTAGAGTGCAAATGATTTTGATTGAGTGATTTAAAAAAAAAAAACCTGTTGTAATTGCAAATGGCAGATACCAAAATTCTGATGAGCATTGATGACAGCAGTACTTGCATGAAATCAACAGAATTTAGCACATTTCTTTTGAAATTTAACTAGCAACAAAGTTATAGGGGAGTTTCATGATGACTTTTGTGCATAAATAAATTCATATATTGCATGTAAGGTAAATTATTATATTGCAAATAAGGTTGGAGATCGACATCAATGAAGCTGATTTTGGTCTGGATGAAATTTGATCAGTGCTGATCGGTAGTTCTTGACCAAGCCGTATTGATTAAAATGTTCTAACAAGATTTATGAGAAAACATTGAGAAAAGTGAGATTATGGTATTTTAGATTGAACTTTGATATTTGTCAGCAATAATTTGAGGCAGTAAATTACAATGAATTGGTCGAATTTTGCTTCACAGGCCAAGGTCAAAGGTGTTGAATGTAGATCGATTTAATGGAATTTGTCCGATGATTGGTTTTGTATCAAATGTGGTTACAAGTTTTTGAAAGGAATAAGATTTTGAAAATTTGTTTTGGATGTAAATGGTATTCTACAAGGAAAATTCCAGCAGTGCAAGTAGCGGTGTCACAGATGAACAGATTTATGTGCATTGACAGCGTTGTTATCTGTCAAATTAATTTGTGTTAATAGTATACAGGTTACTTTTTCTTTTTGATGTATTGTTTTGCTTCAAATAATTTTTTTAGAATACTTGTTGCAGTTTTACTTTAGTCCTGTAGTCTGTGAAGCTGAAGAACATGCAGATCGTGATTCACACTTGAACAAATATAACTTTTTTTTTTTTTTAAAGATAGGCTCAGTTCTAATATCTTAAATGACATTTGAATATTAGCTTGGCTAAAGAATTTTTGCTTTTCTGATGAAAGAAAATGATTTATTTTCATATTGTCAGTATTATGTACTAAAAATGAGTCCTTTAGAGAGGAAACGGTTATTCTTCACAGGACAGTGTTATCTTTTACCAGCTGGTTTTACCTTTTAAGTCATAGTGTTTGGTTCATTTGAATATTTGAATTATTTACTTCATTTCATCGCAAATTCATTTCTTAGTCCAATCATTCACAGAACACAACCACTCTTGAAAGATCAAATCAGTCACAAAAGAAAGAAACAAATGATTAGAATAAAACTGAAACTGGCAGCACATTGGAAAAGGCTCAGATGAGGGACAAGATGAACTCTCCAAGGTCTGGACTTACAAGAATAGTTCATATGGAAATGGGATTAATACTCCATATGAAACTGACAAAGAATAGTTCATATGGAAATGGATTAATACTCCATATGAAACTGACAAAGAATAGTTCATATGGAAATGGATTAATAATACTCCATATGAAACCGAACAATGAATTCTTAACAAATATGTCTTCTCAAATTTTGCCAGTTACAGACAAAAACATTCATAAGACAGTACTCTGCTTATGGTTGAGAGATACATTGTTGTGCAGAGTGTCATTTGTTTGGGAGATGTGACGTGTGGTTTTGTTGTGGGTCGTCTCTGTTTTAGATTTTGTTGCGAGGAGTGCTGGTTGTTTTGTTGTGGGTCGTCTCTGGTTTAGATTTTGTTGTGAGGAATGCTAGTTGGTTCGGAGGTATGGTATGTGGTTGGGAGGCATGGTATGTGGTTTGGAAGTATGATGTGTGGTCGGGAAGTATGGTATGCGGTTCAGCTATGTGTCATCTCTGTTTCAGTGGCTCAGCCGTTAGTCATCTACACCATGGCTTACCTGGGCTTCCTGCTGTCAGAGCTGTTTGAAGTGTCGGGAATCATCAGGTGAGAAACCTGCCATGGCTGTAAGCCCCTTTTCAGACCATAGGATGTCAAGGTCTGGAAGATAGGCTGTAAAACCTGTCAGTGGTACGCTCTGTCAGTAGACCCACAAATTGCTGATTGGGAGAAGACTGGAAAGGAAGATAGGCTGTAAAACCTGTCAATGGTACGCTCTGTCAGTAGACCCACAAAGGCTGATTGGGAGAAGACTGGAAAGGAAGATAGGCTGTAAAACCTGTCAGTGGTACGCTCTGTCAGTAGACCCACAAACGCTGATGGGGAGAAGACTGGAAAGGAAGATAGGCTGTAAAACCTGTCAGTGGTACGCTCTGTCAGTAGACCCACAAAGGCTGGTAGGGAGAAGACTGGAAAGGAAGAAGCCAGCTGGCCCTTCCATTTAGGGCTGAATTTTGTTCCGCATGGTTGAAGGTCATTCTGCGATTCCTCACATCTGGAAAATAGTTCTGTGAGACTGAGAAAAATGAAAGGATGATATTTGTCTCCAGTTTGCAGTTGTGTTGAATGTGTAGCCGCTGCTAGTGATTCAGCGGATAGGGAGTGAAAACTTGTTTGTGTCTGGAAGCCATGGTACCACAGTCTGCAGGATATTCATCTAATAAGTAATGATATCACAGTGTGTGGGATATTGCCATGCACATCTGATAAGCTATGATATCACAGTGTGTGGGATATTGCCATGCACATCTGATAAGCTATGATATCACAGTGTGTGGGATATTGCCATGCACATCTGATAAAGCTATGATATCACAGTGTGTGGGATATTGCCATATACATCTGATAAGCTATGATATCACAGTGTGTGGGATATTGCCATATACATCTGATAAGCTATGATATCACAGTGTGTGGGATATTGCCATGCACATCTGATAAGCTATGATATCACAGTATTTAGATATTGCCGTATACATCTGATAAAGCTATGATATCACAGTGTGTGGGATATTGCCATAGACATCTGATAAACTATGAGATCACAGTGTGTATGATATTGCCATGTACATCTGATAAACTATGATATCACAGTCTGTAGGATATTGCCATATACATCTGATAAACTATGATATCACAGTGCGTAGGATATTGCCATATACATCTGATAAACTATGATATCACAGTGCGTAGGATATTGCCATATACATCTGATTAACTGTGATATCACAGTCTGTAGGATATTGCCATATATATCTGATAAACTATGATATCACAGTGCGTAGGATATTGCCATATACATCTGATAAGCTATGATATCACAGTGCATAGGATATTGCCATGTACATCTGATAAGCTATGATATCACAGTGTGTAGGATATTGCTATATACATCTGATAAGCTATATCACTGTGCACAGAGTATCGCTGTATATGTCTGAAAAAGCCATGATACTAAAATGCACAGGATATTGCTGTATACCTCTGATGAGCCATGATACGACAGTGTACAGAGTATTGCCGTATACAGCCAGATAACTTAAAAAAAAAGGAATAGCTGAAAAGAAAAGAAAAGAGCTGGGATGAGGGTCTCAAGCACAATGCATTCGTCAGACCTTAGATGTAGAGCTAGCATTGTGCTACTAGCATAGGTTTGTATGTGTCTGTTAGAGCACATACACACGTGAGTGTGTATGTGTGTGCTTGTGGGCGTAGGTGTGTTTTTGTGTGCACGTGTACATGTTTGTGCTTGTCTGTATACATGTACACTTGCTTGAATATATGTGTATAAATGTAGGTGTGAAACGGCTGTGCAGAGGAGAGTAATTTTTAACTCATAATGATTTATTTTTTTTCTAAAAGGAAAAAAAAAAGGACAGGCAAACAGTTTTCACCCTTATCAGTTAGGATGTTAGCAGGAATGGTTTGCATTTTTGTATTTTCATTATAATGACATAACTGTAAATGTTGAACAGTAAACAAGTGGGGTATGTTTTGCTCCCATAAGAAAACCTAACACAGTAACTTTTATTCAAGACTGGCACAGCCTTTTAAACTTGAATAATGTCAGACAAATACATAGACGAACAATCTAATAGTGTTGCTGTACTGGATGTGTTGTGTGGTGTGCAGTGTCAGTGAACTGGATGTGTTGTGTGGTGTGCAGTGTGTCACTGTACTGGATGTGTTGTGTGGTGTGCAGTGTCACTGTACTGGATGTGTTGTGTGGTGTGCAGTGTCACTGTACTGGATGTGTTGTGTGGTGTGCAGTGTCAGTGAACTGGATGTGTTGTGTGGTGTGCAGTGTCAGTGAACTGGATGTGTTGTGTGGTGTGCCGTGTCAGTGAACTGGATGTGTTGTGTGGTGTGCAGTGTCAGTGAACTGGATGTGTTGTGTGGTGTGCAGTGTCACTGTACTGGATGTGTTGTGTGGTGTGCAGTGTCATTGAACTGGATGTGTTGTGTTGTGTGCAGTGTGTCAATGTACTGGATGTGTTGTGTGGTGTGCAATGTGTCACTGTACTGGATGTGTTGTGTCGTGTGCCGTGTCAATGTACTGGATGTGTTGTGTGGTGTGCAGCATCATCGGCTGTGGACTAGTACAGCGGCACTACGCCTTTAGCAACATTTCCCACAAGTCACGAACAACAGTCAAATACTTCACCAAAGTGTTGGCGTGAGTTGCTGTGTTGGTGTTTTGTTGATGAGCGTGTCATGTTTCGGCTGCATTCAGGATTCAGGGTCATTGGACATCTTGTGGGTAATTACTTACTAAAGAGTGCAGGATAAAATCCCAATGGTTGTAAAGGTGTTTACGGGCTGTGACCAGAGAATGTAATTGAAAAATGTTTCTTTGTTGTTCATTATTAGTAAAGAGAAAGAACTCGGGTTCTCTGTGTTCATGCGTGTGTGTGACAATTGGGTATAACTGTGTGCTGAATTAACTTCAGTTCTGGGTGCATAGAGTACATCGGGGAAGATGCGAGATGCAGCTAACAGACATGTACAGTTCTATGTTCAGTTCTTGGTGTCTTGGTACACACACTGCATCAGGGAAGATGCGAGATGCAGCTAACAGACATGTACAGTTCTATGTTCAGTTCTTGGTGTCTTGGTACACACACTGCATCAGGGAAGATGTGAGATGCAGCTAAACAGACATTACAGTTGCTGTATGTTCAGTTCTGGTTGTCTTGGTACACACACTGCATCAGGGAAGATGTGAGATGCAGCTAACAGACATGTACAGTTCTATGTTCAGTTCTTGGTGTCTTGGTACACACACTGCATCAGGGAAGATGCGAGATGCAGCTAACAGACATGTACAGTTCTATGTTCAGTTCTTGGTGTCTTGGTACACACACTGCATCAGGGAAGGTTTGTATTGTGAATTAATAACTCAACTCTCTCTCGTCCTGTCTGTCTGTCTCGTCTGTCTGTCTTGTCTCTCTCTCTCTTGCTGTCTTTCTTTCTCTCTCTGTCTCTCTCTGTGTCCCCTTCCCCTCCCCCATCTCTCTGTCTCCCTCTGTTGCCTGCACCCTTCACCCTCACCTCTCCTCCCTCTCACATTGTTACAAACACATGGAGTTTGCTTCGCATCTTTAGCACTGTCAGATGAATGCGTTTGCATTCAATTATAAACACTACTACTGCGCTATACACAAAAAAGGCTACAATGCTATATGACAGTGTGCTAAGTGTAGAGTTCCCATAGCTGCCAACTGCTACGAGATCGCTGTAGTTTGCTACGCCAAGAGAATGCTTGCTACGACGCTACTACGATCATTAAATTGCTACGGCAAAACAAAAAAATTCGAAGATACTTTCGTTTTGTTTGGACAGCGCTAAGTAACGTCTCTCTCGGTCTGTCGGAACTGCATTTCCGCTTTCGGTTTTACTGTTGCACGTAGATTTTTTTTTACAATTTGCCCTCTTCCTCTGCTTCATCTCTGTATAATAACATTTATAGATATACTAAGAGTACTGTAGCTTTAATGTGGTCCGTAAAACTGGTTATAGGCCTGATTTCTTTTTAGAACGCGCGCAAAATTAAGTTGCTACTGTCAAATTGGAAATGCTACTGTGAAAATTGTGAAATGCTACTGTAAGCCGCATGAGCAGGTTGGCAGCTCTGAGTTCCAAGTCGTCCAGTGAGATTATCATCTTCATGTTCCTGGGTCTACAATTGGTCAGTGAGACCCAGCACTGTTGGTCTGTAGCGCAGTGTGGTGTGTTGCAGGTCGGCCAGTGAGATCGTCATCTTCATGTTCCTGGGTCTGGAACTGGTCAGTGAGAACCACTACTGGCACACGGGATTTGTCCTCTGGACGCTTGTGCTGTGCACCGTCTTCCGCTTCCTCAGTCAGTGGCCCTTTGGACCCATAGTGCCTCACTCTGTGTGCAGTGCGTGTGTGTGTGTGTGTGTGTGTGTGTGTGTGTGTGTGTGGTGTGTGTGTGTGTGTGTGTGTGTGTCCATGTCCATGTCCATGTCCATGTGTGTGAGAGAGAACAAAGGTGGGTAGGGGAGTGTGGGTTGTGTTGACAGTGTTTTTGCTCGGCAATGTCTGGTGCTGTGACTTGTTTGATGGCCAAGTGGGGAACATGGGCTGGTGTGACCGTCAAAAGGAGTTTAACTAGACACCAAGATATCAGTTACTGCTGTATGGAACTCTGTTCGAGATTTTGTTAAGTGATTATTTTTTTTAAATGACATCTTTAGTCAGTCTAAGGGTATTAAAAGATTTTGTAATCGATGATTTTTCTGAAGTGATATCTTCAGTGAGGCAAAGGACATTTACAGACTTCATTGGGTGATTTTTCTGGCATGACATCTTTAGTCGGGCAGAGGTATCAAAAAAGATTCATGAAGTAATGTTTTTTCTGAAGTGGCATTTTTAGTCAGGCATACGGTGTTGAAAGATTTCATAATTGTTTTTCTGAAGTGACATGTTTCGCCAGGCATTGAGTATTGAAAGATTTTATTAGGGGATTTTGTTTTTGAAGTGACATCTTTAGTCAGGTATAGTGTATTGAGAGATGTTATTAGGTGATGTTTTTTTTTTCTGAAGTGACATCTTTGGGGAGCCATAGAATATGGAATGATTTATTAGGTGATAGTTTATCCGAAGTGACCCCTTCAATCAGGCATAGGATGCTGAAAGATTTCATTTAGTGATATTTTTTTACTCCTGAAGTAAACACTGCACATGATAGAACATCGGCTATAATGAGTGACAGCCATCACCAAAAAAAAAAAAAAAAAAAAAAAAAAAAAAAATCAAGCATGTCTACTGCAGACATACCCTTATGATTTTGCTGTAATTTTTACGGAAAAAATAAAATCAATATTACGGGAATTACCCCCCCCCCCCAAAAAAAAAAAAAGAAAAAAGAAAAAAAATTACGGAAAAAAAATTCAAAGAAAGAAAATTGTTGAACACGAGGTTTCATCTGCTACCGTTTTGGTCAAAAGCAGCAAGAAGACATTTCCCAGCGTGCCTTGCGTCTTTTAACTTGTCAAAGATGTTGACGAAGCGGTCTTAACGCGCCAACGGCTGGCTCTTCCAAATCTTCAAAAGTTGCGAAAGTATTGCATTATGAAGATTACTTTTTTTTTTTTTCAATTGACAGGTTTTTGTCTGAGATATTACAGGTACACAAATTTGGGGTAAACAGGTCTGCTACTGACTCTATGTTATGACCCTGTCAGGTAACCATATCTGTTATTACAAGGGGTCTGAAAAGAAACCTGTCATGGTGAAACCATGTCCAGACCAATTACCGCAGCAGTTTGATCTGAGTTATTTTGTCATTGTTAGATAATCTGTTAATGTAGCAAAGGCGATGGTTTGATTAGTTATTGTGCGAACATTACACAGGTAATGGTTTGATTAGTTATTGTGCGAACATTACACAGGTAATGGTTTGATTAGTTATTGTGCGAACATTACACAGGTAATGGTTTGATTAGTTATTGTGCGAACATTACACAGGTAATGGTTTGATTAGTTACTGTAATGATGATACAAAAGTAACAGTTTGATTGGTTACAAAGTTAACATTATTGTGTTGTTATACTGAATTAATGGGGGGTGGTTAGATATTGTTTTAGTGCTACAGGTTTGATGAGTTTATATGTTAATGTAACAAAGTGAACAGTGTAACTAGTTATTGTATTGGTATTAGAAAATTAACAGTTTGATTAGTTATAGATTTTAGTGCTCGAGGTTTGATGAGTTTGTGTGTTAATGTAACAAAGTGAACAGTTTTAACTAGTTATTGTATTAGTATTAGAAAATTAACAGTTTTTTGGTTATTGTGTGATATAACATTTAATTTCAAATGCTTCCTTTTCCCCTTTTTTGCCTCCTTTTTATCCTTCCTGCCTATCTCTCCTTTTCTTTTTTTGTTTTTTTTGTTTCTTTCTTCCCATTTTCTTTGTGCAGTAACGTTTGGAATGGCTTGCCTCATAAATCGTTTCGACACCATGCGTGTGCGACTGCTTGGCTACGATGAGATGTTCATGATTGTGAGTGACATCACTAATTGGCTGGTACTAGTAATACTGGCATGGCAGAAGCGGCTTTGTAATGAATTTCCTCCTTTTCCTTCCAGCAAGCTTTGGAGTGGAGGGGGCATGGGGTTGTGAGGGGTATGTGTGTGTGTGCAGGAGGATGGTTTTCACTACAGGGAGGAGGGAGGAGGGTGTTGCTTTGTAAAGCCTATTGACACGGAAAGACAGTGAGACCAGGAACAGCATGGGAAACCTGTGCTTTGGCACACATGCTCCTGCAAGTTACTTGGTGATCCTGGGGTTGCGGGTTCAAATCTCCACTGGGCCGTTTTGGTACTGGGGGATTTTTCCCTCAGAGTGCATTGTTTCTGACTCCATTTTCCATACAGTCCTTCCAATGAGACTATAAACCGAGGTTTTGTGTGTGAATGCACACATAACATCTTGCACACACGTAAAATCCCATCACCAACTTTCGGAAGAGAAGGCCAGTTTGGCCTTTGGTATGGATGACACGTTACACATAGCATGCACCTTCCCCGAAGCTGGAGTGTGGCTGCCTTAATGGTGGGATGAAAAACGGTCAGACACACAAAACTCCTCTCCCTTAGTTTGCTGGGTAGATGAGATTAATCCTTGCCTGTCTATACAGGGAGTGTCCACAGGAGTAACAGCCTGCGTACGTTAAAAAAAAACAAAATCAGTTACTTGCAGGGATTTGATCATTACGTTCAATGTCATCACAAAATCAGATATGAGAAAGTGCGTCATATTGTAACTGACAGTTTCACAGGTATCAGAACTTTCATTTTGTAATGTGCGAGTGCCTCTCGGTAGAAAGGAATTTTCTACTTTAAGAGAGTGTTATGACATACTTACCTGTCCAAACAAATGCCTTAACTTCAGTCAGGTGGAGCATCGTCGTACATTAGGATGTATGGCAATGTTCCATGCCAAGTGGAGAGGGTGCATTTGTTTGGACAGGTCAGTATAAAGAAATAACTTTTTTAAAAAAGATATTAACCCGTTCCCTGCCTGGAACGAGTAACGCTTGTTCAGAAAACCGCAGAAAACCGAAAATCGCTATGCCCCAAACGAGAGTGTCTCGCCGTAACTTTGTAACAGAAAGCAGAAAATTCTACTTGGGAGACGACCCTCTAAAATGTTCTCACCTCTTCTACTGGTGTCAAGGAACAGCCCCTTTCCCTTCTCGCGAGCAGCCAGCTGACCACATGTTATGCAAATTGCGAGTTGAGAGGTCACAGCTGATAAGCATATTCAAGATGGCAGCTCAACCTAGCACTTCGTCGACACGTCCCGTTTTCAGGCGTCACACTGCCCTTGATATTTTAGACGACGTTCTAAAGTATCAAGATAGTGATGAAGAAGACCTTTGAGGATGGGATCCTGATACTAGGGATGAGGAGGAGACGGATGGGAATCAGCACTATCCACTTTTATCGGAGATACATGCTGGTGATGACGTGGCTTCACTGTTCTGTACACAACACAGCAGTAAATAAAGCGCCGTTAGCGTGGGCGACGAAGCGGAAATTGCCGAACCCGTGCCGTGAACGAGCACTGCACCCCCTCCTTTCTTGACGAACGGGGTGGTGGACGTGGTACGGGCTCAGAAGAACGGTGAAGGTCCTGTGGAAGCGGCCGGGGGCGTGGCATGGGGCGTGGTCAGCAACAGCTGATCAAAGAATGGCGAGAAAGAGGTGCACAGCCCTTCAACCTTGCTGTTGTTTTGACTGGAATTCTGGTCTGCAAGTCGACTGTGCTAATTTTCAGCCGTACAAAGTTCCAGTCTTCAGTTCCTTCATGACCAGAAACTGGTTTCAGGCAAGTAGCTCAATTTTTCTTTTGTTGTTTTTTGTTTTTGTTTTTACTACATGATTCTTCATTCCTTGACTATTCATTTTCTGTATTTCTTTTCTTTGCCCTATTTCCTACTGAAACCACATAATTATGGCAAATAATGACTGTATGGATAGGTGGGACTGTGTGTGTGTGTGTGTGTTTGTGTGTGTGTGTGTGTGTGAGTGTGTGTGTGTGTGTGTGTGTGAGTGTGTGTGTGTGTGTGTGTGTGTGTGTGTGTGTGCGCGCGCGCGCGCCTAAGCATTATTCATTTCTGTTTGCAAGTTTTCCATATAAGGTTGTTTTTTTGTTTTTTTTTTGCTGTCCCAACCTCTGCGCCACCTCAGAGGCAGTGCACCCACGCCGCTCATTCCGACACCCCGTCCACAGCCACAGCCCGGTCGGCCCCACCGCAGCCCAGGCACCAGCAATCCACAAGGAGCAGTCAATGTCGAGTCGTCAAGAGACAACCCACCGGAGGAGACACTGCACTGCTGCCGAGTCACTTCGGTGGTGTTCAGTGGCGCCTGTTCTGATCTAACATTCGCAGGACACCACCTACTAAGCCCCCTACTGACGACAATAATTGCTTAGTCGCGGAGCCGGCGTGAGTGAGCTCTCCCTCCGGAGGGCGCCACCACGTCCATCCAACGACAGCCCCCATGGACTCGCCGATACCGGTGACCCCAACGGAACCAAACCAAGGCCACAGACGTGGAGAGGACATCGAAACTGAGGTCACCATGAGAGCAGGGCATGAAGGCCACAGAATTTGAGACTTTTTTTATGCTGATCGATGAGAATGAGGATGATTAAGATGATGCTACGGATTTCCATTTCGGTCTGAGACTACATGACAGGGCTGTACTCTACGCTTCCTTTCATAATATATCCCGGCGTCAGCCAGGCCCGAGAGATACAGGCACCTGCAGTGTTGGTCAGGAAATTTGAGCAACACTCTCTGAAACGCATCCATTAAGTGGATGAAACTCGACTGTGTGGTCCCAGTCTTCCCAACTGAGTCCGCAGCAAACTCAACTCTGGGTAGGAGCCGGTCGGGGCAGAAAAACCCACATGACTCTGATGGGATTCGAACCCACGACCTCCCAGCCGGGAGTCCGCGACGCTAACCACTTCGCCACGGCGGCTGGTTGTTTTCCATGTAAGTTTGTTCATTTTGTAAAACACAGAAGCTCTCATCCACAGCAGTTTTTTTTTTTTTTGTATCATTGTGGTGTTTTTACATTCATGTGTTGTGTGTGATACTGTTAGTGTGTGTTTGTGCATATGTGTAATGTATGTGTGTGTGTGTGTGTGTGTGTGTGTGTGTGTGTGTGGAAGCTGTTTGTGTGTATGCATGTGTTGTTTCAATTCAATTCAAGACACTTTATTTTCTTTCATAAGAACTTTGTGTTGTGGTGGGAGCACATAAACACATGACATATGAGTACACAACATTGAATAATATAAAATGTGCAAATGCACTCACACCTGCATATGCCCACAAATTTAAAAACAATATAAATAAAGTAAGGCTTATTTTCACATAAAACTAATCAATAACTCTACTCAACATACACTCCATTTTACATCCAGTCAGTTTAATAAAAACAGCTGTACGCTAAAATAAACCGTAAAAAAGGGGCACACACACACACACACACACACACATACACACACACACACACACACACACACACACACACACACACACACACACACACACACACACAATCTACACGGGATGAGAACTGAGGTAATTTTAAAATCATTGTCACTTGATTATCATCCCCCTCCCCAAAACATCTACACTCTCATTCTCTCCCCCCCTCCCCCCCCCCCATCCCCACCCCTCTCTCTCTCTATCCAAGTCTCGCCCTCACCCTCTCCTCTATCTTTATAACGACAGCATTAAACATTTACTCAGGATGGTCAGGTCAGTGATTATTCAATGAACGGATTGAAATAGGCAAGAAACTACGATTCAGTCTGTTGGTTTCACATTTCAATTGCCGGAATCGTCTATCTGAGGGCATCTTTTCATAAAAGGGGAACAGAGGATGGGTTTCATCACATACAATCTTCTGAGCTTTCTTAGGCACTCTTATTTCAAACATTTCTCCTAAACTTTGTTGCTTAACACCAATAATCTTACCACACCGTTTCACGATCTTTTCCAGCAAGCATTTGTTTTTCACATTTAATCCACCATACCACACTAAAAATGAAAAAGTGATCACAGATTCAATATTGCTTCTGTAGAATGCTTTTAAAACGTTACAGTTCACTCCAAGGTATCTCAATTTCTGTAAGCAATACACTCTTGACTGACATTTTTTATACACAGAGAGAGAATTAGAAGTGAATGTAAGTTTGTCATCGATAACAGAACCTAAGTACTTATATTCAGTCGTATGTGTGTGTGTGTGTGTGTATGTACATGCTCAACTGTGGGTCTGCTTACTGTGTGTGTGGTGTGTGTGTGTGTGTGTGTGTGTGTGTGTGTGTGTGTGTGTGTGTGTGTGTGTGAAGCTGTTTGTGTGTATGCGTGTGGTGTGTGTGTGTGAGTGTGTGTGTGTGTGTGTGTGTGTGTGTGTGTGTGTGTGTGTGTGTGTGTGTGCTAAAACTCTCACATTGAAAACAAAACAAAAACTGTTTTATCACATGTTATTTGTGTGAACCATCATCATAACAAACAAAACCAATATAGAATGATGTGAAATTGTAGACAAGGTATAAGTAAGTAATCCACACAAAAATCTAACAAATAACTCAACAAATGGTGAATAATGTACATGTTAGTGAACATACCGTGAAAAGCATGATTATGCCCCTTTTTACCCAACAAATAGTACCCCCAATTATGAGCAGATTGTCATCAAGAACAACATTCCTTGGGATTTATATGACTGTCATGTGTTAGTGCTGATGTTGAACAATTAGTCACATCACTTTTTCATTGTTTACACTGATTTTATATGGTGCAATTTGTTTATGTATACCTGAAAACTGTTCTTTTTGTAAAACCACCAATATATGTATCCCTGTCCATCCCCTAATGGCTCACAAAACTACATTATTGTTATATAGCATCAACGTTTGTGGCATAAGGAAAGAGAAGTCATAAAATCTAAGTCATATGTAAAGAAATACATAAGCAGTGATTGAGGTACTGAGCCTACCCCAAATAGTAAAATTATGCCCCTTTCTAGTAGAATTGGGGTACCCCCAGTAACAGACAGATTGTTACACAGAGGGACATTTATTGACAACAATATGAATCCCAGGTGTTTGTAATGTTGTTGAGCTAACACCAAAAGGTATTTTTGTTGTGTTTAGTGGGTTTTTATATGCTCAATTATTCTAAAACTCTCACATTGAAAACAAAACAAAAACTGTTTTATCACATGTTATTAGTGTGAACCATCATCATAACCAACAAAACCAATATTGAATGATGTGAAATTGTAGACAAGGGTATAAGTAAGTAATCCACAAAAAATCTAACAAATAACTCAACAAATGGATGAGTAATGTACATGTTAGTGAACATAACCACAAAAAGCATGATTATGCCCCTTTTTACCTAAAAAATAGTACCCCCAATTATAAGCAGATTATCATCAAGAACAACATTCCTTGGGATTTATATGACTTTCATGTGTTAGTGCTGATATTCAATAAGTAGTAAGACCACTTTTTCAGTGTTTTGACTCGTTCTGTTTGGCGCAATGTGTTTGTGTACACTCAAAAACTGTTATTTTTGGTAAAATTTTTATAATTATGTCAATTTCTGCTATACTAATTATCAACATAATCAAGCCATTTTGATAGAACATTGTAGACAAATGCATAACAACAAAACATGCAAAAAATCAAAGAGATCTGTCAAGAAATAAGTGAGCAGTAACCATTTCATTGAACCTACCCAAAAAAGCTCAATTTTACCACGGCATACAGATTTTCAAATGTGCTATTATACTGTGGGAGTGAAGGGGTTAAAGTCTAAGTGATGTTCCCCATCCTACCCTCCATATCTGGCATCATGAAAGGCTGCTCAGACCGTGGGCTCCTGAGGGCTTGAAAAACTCCTGACTTGTGTTGCTTCAGTTGTACATGTTTTCTTGTCTTTTCCTCACAACACTGCAAGAAGATAGATGGCTTCCACCCATTGCAGAGGGTTTGATTGTGACAGACTAACAGTATCAAATGCCCTGAAACAAGAAGGAAAAAAAACAACTGATGGAGAACGGTACTGGACGTTGCAGGCCTTTGGAGGACTGCGAGGGGCGGTGGCCTTTTCCTTGGCTGCCTTACTGATTGAAGAGGAGCTGCCGATGAAACGAATGTTTGTCACCACCACCTTGTGTGTCGTCATGTTCACCGTCTTTGTTCAGGTGAACGGGAGATCATTACTGTGTCTTGCTGTCTATGTACCTATCTCTTTCTGCCCGTGCTTTCTAGTTTAACTCTGTTCATATGTCTGTACTTCTGTCTGTCTTTCTGTCTATGTACCTATCTCTTTCTGCCTTGCTTTCCAGTTTAACTCTGTTTATGTCTGTACTTCTGTCTGTCTTTCTGTCTATGTACCTATCTCTTTCTGCCTTGCTTTCCAGTTTAACTCTGTTCATATGTCTGTACTTCTGTCTGTCTTTCTGTCTATGTACCTATCTCTTTCTGCCTTGCTTTCCAGTTTAACTCTGTTCATGTCTGTACTTCTGTCTGTCTTTCTGTCTATGTACCTATCTCTTTCTGCCTTGCTTTCCAGTTTAACTCTGTTCATATGTAGGTACTTCTGTCTGTCTTTCTGTCTATGTACCTATCTCTTTCTGCCTTGCTTTCCAGTCTAACTCTGTTCATATGTCTGTACTTCTGTCTGTCTTTCTGTCTATGTACCTATCTCTTTCTGCCTTGCTTTCCAGTTTAACTCTGTTCATATGTAGGTACTTCTGTCTGTCTTTCTGTCTATGTACCTATCTCTTTCTGCCTTGCTTTCCAGTCTAACTCTGTTCATATGTCTGTACTTCTGTCTGTCTTTCTGTCTATGTACCTATCTCTTTCTGCCTTGCTTTCCAGTTTAACTCTGTTCATATGTCTGTACTTCTGTCTGTCTTTCTGTCTATGTACCTATCTCTTTCTGCCTTGCTTTCCAGTTTAACTCTGTTCATATGTCTGTACTTCTGTCTGTCTTTCTGTCTATGTACCTATCTCATTCTGCCTTGCTTTCTAGTTTAACTCTGTTCATATGTCTGTACTTCTGTCTGTCTTTCTGTCTATGTACCTATCTCTTTCTGCCTTGCTTTCCAGTTTAACTCTGTTCATATGTCTGTACTTCTGTCTGTCTTTCTGTCTATGTACCTATCTCATTCTGCCTTGCTTTCTAGTTTAACTCTGTTCATATGTCTGTACTTCTGTCTGTCTTTCTGTCTATGTACCTATCTCTTTCTGCCTTGCTTTCCAGTTTAACTCTGTTCATATGTCTGTACTTCTGTCTGTCTTTCTGTCTATGTACCTATCTCTTTCTGCCTTGCTTTCCAGTTTAACTCTGTTCATATGTCTGTACTTCTGTCTGTCTTTCTGTCTATGTACCTATCTCTTTCTGCCTTGCTTTCCAGTTTAACTCTGTTCATATGTAGGTACTTCTGTCTGTCTTTCTGTCTATGTACCTATCTCTTTCTGCCTTGCTTTCCAGTCTAACTCTGTTCATATGTCTGTACTTCTGTCTGTCTTTCTGTCTATGTACCTATCTCTTTCTGCCTTGCTTTCCAGTTTAACTCTGTTCATATGTAGGTACTTCTGTCTGTCTTTCTGTCTATGTACCTATCTCTTTCTGCCTTGCTTTCCAGTCTAACTCTGTTCATATGTCTGTACTTCTGTCTGTCTTTCTGTCTATGTACCTATCTCTTTCTGCCTTGCTTTCCAGTTTAACTCTGTTCATATGTCTGTACTTCTGTCTGTCTTTCTGTCTATGACCTATCTCTTTCTGCCTTGCTTTCCAGTTTAACTCTGTTCATATGTCTGTACTTCTGTCTGTCTTTCTGTCTATGTACCTATCTCATTCTGCCTTGCTTTCTAGTTTAACTCTGTTCATATGTCTGTACTTCTGTCTGTCTTTCTGTCTATGTACCTATCTCTTTCTGCCTTGCTTTCCAGTTTAACTCTGTTCATATGTCTGTACTTCTGTCTGTCTTTCTGTCTATGTACCTATCTCATTCTGCCTTGCTTTCTAGTTTAACTCTGTTCATATGTCTGTACTTCTGTCTGTCTTTCTGTCTATGTACCTATCTCATTCTGCCTTGCTTTCCAGTCTAACTCTGTTCATATGTCTGTACTTCTGTCTGTCTTTCTGTCTATGTACCTATCTCTTTCTGCCTTGCTTTCTCCTATACCTCGTTCCCCCCCCCCCCCCACCCCTACCCCTCCCTCCCACCACTTCCGCTCCTGCCCTCTCTGAATCCTGGCAATTCCCTGCCTCCTTCTTGATCCAAGCTGACAGAAGCCGGTCAGAGGGAGGTGGCATTGTGTCAGAGGGAGGTGGCATTGTGTCAGAGGGAGGCAGCATTGTGTCAGAGGGAGGTGGCATTGTGTCAGAGGGAGGTGGCATTGTGTCAGAGGGAGGTGGCATTGTGTCAGAGGGAGGCGGCATTGTGTCAGAGGGAGGCGGCATTGTGTCAGAGGGAGGTGGCATTGTGTCAGAGGGAGGTGGCATTGTGTCACAGCTGTGCGCTGTATGAGGGAGGGCAGCCTGAATTTCTGACTGAATTTTGTTGTTTTGATACAGTATATACTGCACAGTGGAAGTGCAATACAATGCAGTGTGATACACTACATCATCATAGTAGGCTGTGTGCATTCAGTTTAACAGAACAAAGCAGCATGATAATGAACATGGCTCAGCACATGGTAATATAGCGTGGTGTTACACTGTTTGATTTTGTGCAGCACTGAACTGTATGGTGAAACACAACAGAGCGCGCAGCATAGCTCATGGAGAATGTACATGTAAGGTTTCTCAGGAGTTTGTACACAGAAGAACAGCAACAGTACTGTTATGGCAGAGTTGACAGATAGTTCTGTCTTCAGTTACTGTGTTGTCAGGCAATATTATTTTGGTTCATGTAACTGAATTAAAGAGGAGAGATACCTAAAACATGCCAGTAATGTTAGGAACCACTATTCCTATAACTAAATCAGAGAAGGGGAGGTATCTGAAACTTGCCTATGAATGGTAGGATGGTAAGTTACTGATGGAACCATAATTTCTGTACCTGAATCAGAAGAAGAGAGCTACCCATAACATGCCTATAATGATAGGTTATTGATAAAACTCTTTACAAGGTTCCCAGGACAAAACTGTAACACTGGCCACAGTCGCATTCCTTGCATACCTGGCAAAATGAGGGCATAGAGACCATAAGATACCTTCAGTTTTTCTCTTATTACAACTAGATTACAGCGGAAAGAGATTTTCAGTTTTTTTTTTAAAAAGGCACACACAAAAATTGTTAAAGGCTTTTATTTCGTGACAGAACAGTGGATTTCCATAGCCTTCAATGTTACTACATAATGAACATAGAAGTCCTAGAAAGAGCTCAACTGCAAAGCATCAAGTCAATGCTCATGCTAAAACAACTTCGCTGGGCAGGGCACATCACCCGGATGCCTGACACTCGCATGCCAAAAGCAGTATTCTATGGGGAGTTGGTCCAAGGCAAACACAATACAGGCGCACCACAGAAAAGATTCAAGGACCAACTGAAGAAGCAACTATCCCAAGCGGACATCAACCCCAAAACTTGGGAGCAGTTAGCATCAGATAGAGGTAGCTGGAGAGCTTCAACGCTCAGGGAACCCAACACTTCGAGGAAACCAGACGACAGAACATCCAGGAGAAGAGAAGGAGAAGGAAAGACCCAGGTCCACAGCCCAACAACGCAGGCCAGATCTAGACCTGTCCACAATGCCACAGATCCTGTAGATCACGAATTGGACTAATTAGTCATCAAAGGGCGTGCCACCCATCCCTGGCTCTTCCCACTAATCTTCGCAAGCGAAGAACTAGCCAGTCAATCAATCAATCAATCAATGTTACTTACCAGCCTGAAAGAATGCCGAACAGGGAGGGGCACTTTGGCGTTTAGGATGAAGTGTACATGAAGTAGAAGGGAAGGAGAGGTATGACTGCAGCACTCCCAAACATGCACGTCAGTTGTGTGAAGTCAGGCAGTTTTGTGTGTGTGTGTGACTACAGGGCATCACCATCAAGCCACTGGTCAACTGCTTGTCCATCCGCCTGGCCCCAGAGAAAAACCAGAGCATGTACTGTGAGCTGAGCAGTCATGTAAGTGGTAGTCTCCTCTGTGTGTGTGTGTCTGTGTCTGTGTGTGTGTGTATGTGTGTGTGTGTGTCCTTCTGTAAACTCCAGAGCATGTACTTTAAGATGAGCAGTCATTTAAGTGTTGGTCTTCTTTGTGTGTGTGTGTGTGTGTGTGTGTGTGTGTGTGTGTGTGTGTGTGTGTGTGTGTCCTTCAATAAACTCCATAGTATGTATTGTGAGATGGGCAGTCATGTCAGTTTTGGTCTCTTCTGTCTGTCTCTGTCCTTTAGTGTTGAAGGAAATCTCCATTTGATGGCAGGTGTTATTACAGCTCACAGGTTACCTGATGGCAGGTTATTGAGGCTGAAGATCACCTGATGGCAGATAGTTATTACATGCTAAAGATCACCTGACAGCAGGTGTTAATACAGGTGACAGATCACCTGATAGCAAGTGTTATTACAGTTGACCAATCATCTGGTGGTAGGTGTTAATATAGGTGACAGATCACCTGATAGCAGGTGTTATTACTGTTGGCCAATCATCTGATGGCAGGTGTCATTCCAGTTGGCCAATCATCTGATGGCAGGTGTTATTACAGTTGATCAATCATCTGATAGCAGGTGTTATTACAGTTGGCCAATCATCTGATGGCAGGTGCTATAACAGTTGATCAGTCATCTGATGGCAGGTGTTTATTACAGTTGGCCAATCATCTGATGGCAGGAGTAATTACAGTTGATCAATCAGATAGCAGGTGTTATTCCAGGTTACAGATCACTGATGGCAGGTGTTATTCCAGGTTACAGATCACCTGATGGCAGGTTTTTTTTTTTTTTTTTTTTTTTTGTGTGGCATCAGTTATCGGATCACTGGAGCACCTAAGGCGGTGATTTCTTTTTTTTCTTTTTTTTCTTTTTTTTTTTCCCCCCTAATGCCAAAATCCACCTCTTCATTTTTTGGTGCTTCACACTGTCCTCTTCATCTGCCAAAAAAACAAAAATCGGAAAAAAAGAAACAATTCCACTACTAGCTTTTTTTTTTTTTTTTTACCTCCAACCAGTCTCTTTCACTCCATGCATCGTCTGTATGTTCTTTAAAAATGTACATCTTTTGCTGATTTTAATGTTTTTTGCGTTTGATACAAAGTGTCTGGTTTGTTTATGTTCTAATGTGTGGTGTACTGGCACTCTCACGCTGATATTGTGCTGTTTATACAAGAAAACAACATGAGTTAAACAGTAGACTTAATTATTTTCTTTTCTTTCACTTTTTCCAAGAGAGAGAGAGGAGAGAAGAGAGAGAGAGAGAGAGAGAGAGACAGAAAGAGAAGAGAGAGAGAGAGAGAGAGAGAGAGAGAGAGAGAGGAGAGAGAGACAGCAGAGAGAGAGAGAGAGAGAGAGAGGAGGCAGACAGACGGACAGAAAGAGACGGCATCGTAGCAATAAATGTAAAATTTGTTCCAAATCGTCTTACCAATTGGCTATTCCATGATACAGCCAGCCTCATAGCGAACAGAAAGACAAGGAAGACAAGGGCTATTCCATGATACAGCCAGCCTTATAGCGAACAGAAAGACAAGGAAGACAAGGCTATTCCATGATACAGACAGCCTTATAGCGAACAGAAAGACAAGGAAGACAAGGCTATTCCATGATACAGCCAGCCTTATAGCGAACAGAAAGACAAGGAAGACAAGGGCTATTCCACGATACAGACAGCCTTATAGCGAACAGAAAGACAAGGAAGACAAGGGCTATTCCATGATACAGACAGCCTTATAGCGAACAGAAAGACAAGGAAGACAAGGGCTATTCCATGATACAGCCAGCCTTATAGCGAACAGAAAGACAAGGAAGACAAGGGCTATTCCACGATACAGACAGCCTTATAGCGAACAGAAAGACAAGGAAGACAAGGCTATTCCACGATACAGCCAGCCTTATAGCGAACAGAAAGACAAGGAAGACAAGGAAAGCCTATACGCATGAAAAAGACTTAGGAGTTTTTCTTTCCCTCTCCCTATCGTCCCCCCCTCCCCAAACGTCCATCACCCCCCCCCCCCCCCCCCCATCCCGTTTTTGTGCACACCTGAAAGGATATCTTGGTCCAAATTTTCCGGCCTTCCCCTCAATCTCTCTACCGAAGTGCGTGAGCAATACTCACACCACACACCACCACCACCATCCCCCGGAAAAAGAAAAAAAAAAAAAAGAGAGGGGCGGCGGCGTGGTGAGCAACAGACAGACAGACCGTCAGACAGACAAAGAGCAGACAGACAGGTAGGAAGAAACGGATTCGTAGAGATGAAATTAAGAAGCCTGTTATGTGTCGTCTCACCATTGGATGTTCCCCGATGAAGCCAACCTTACAGCGAAATGAAAGGTCCGCAAGGAAGACACGAGGAAATCCAGGAAGTGAGACAACAGGCATATTTGTATTCCCTCACTCCCCCCTCCCCCCTCCATCCCCCCGCCCCAGATAACCGACCCTCCCCCTCCCCTACCCCGCAACTCTCCCGCAGAGATCCTCTCCCCCCCCCCCCCCCCCCCCTCCTCCCACACCTCTTTCATATTAAACGCATGAACAATGTATTTTTTTTCCTTCACTCCTCCCTCCCCCCCCCCCCCCCCCCCCCCCCCTCCCCCAAGCATATTGAGACTCACACTCTCTCGCTCACCCAGGGAAGTTTTCCTTTTACACCCCCCTTCGGACATTATACTCTTTCTCAAAAATTAGTTGCAGAGGGATACCCGTGTTCCTCTTTTTGAAAATACTAATACACATTTTACTCAATAATATGATAAAATTGATACATTGATAATTTGTCTTCGAAACAATCGATTTACTGATGCCAAACAATACATCTGTGTTTGATAATTTAATATGAGCATGTGTTTCTAAGTAAATTTTTTGCTCAATAAATCTCCAAAAATTGTTGACGATTGGACACTCACAGAAAAGTGTTCAATGAAATCAGTTGTGTTAGGACAGTACGAGCATTTGTTTGACTCTTTTATTTTCATTTTACTAAGCATGATATTAGTAGGATATATATTGTGTCGTATTTTCCAGTGGAGAACTCGAAGTCTTACCTCTTTTGTAACGTCTGTGACTCGACACCATGTGGATTTGTCTAAGTCAATACCAAACTTTCTGTTCCAGAAGGCATTCGCAGTAGGTTTTTCTTTTCCTTTGTATGTGATTTTATGCTAAATTTTCCGATATCTTAACTGATTTTCAAATATCATGGACATTGGTAATTTTGATTCAGTCTTTTTAGCAATACTTACACACATTTTTGCTATCAAAATTATATAATTAATTTTCTTTAGGTTCACTGCATCGATATCGATGCTCTTTTGCTTTCCAAACAGAACATCAACCAGAGATAAGGATACATTAATGTCGCACTGTACTAGTATAAATTGACAAATGTATTTCCAGAAGTATCTAACAGTTGGACATTCATAGAAGAAATGCTCGATAAAATCGATTTCGTCAGTGCAATAAGAACATTTTTTATCATCACGTATTTTCATCTTGCATAACATAATATTAGTGGGATAAATGTTATGCAAAATTTTCCACTGCAGCACTCTCAGTCGTGTTTCTTTTGTACACAAACGAGGGATCTGCCAAATATTCTTGTTTAATTCTATACCAAATTTGTTTTTTCCAAAAGCTAAAGGCACAGGGTTCCGATTTTTGCAACATACCTATTGTTTTTCCGAAATTCTTTACAGGTTATCAATTTCTTACCACAAAAGAGAGGGGGATCTGAAAAAACACTGTTATACTGATCTTCTTCACTTATACTTGAAACATAGTGTCGGACAGCAGCGGTTACTACATTATATTCGAGTGTTCTGGAGGGTGAGTCTCCAATCCTATTACATATTTCAGGCAAAGATAACATTCCATTGGCACCAAACATATCCTGAACTATCAGTATACCACCTCGAATCCAATCGGGAAAGAAAAGAACATTTCCCCGATATATAATGCCACAGTTGTTCCACAAAAGAGAAGAACATGCTAAAGATCCATCATGCTTATTAAGATCTAACCATGTTTTTAACACTGTTTTCCAGAAAAAAGAATTAACTAAATGTAAACCTTTAAGCACAGCACTATTAACATTTGCATAGAAGCACACGTAATTACTGCCAAACGGAGCAAAAATCTTTTTCGGAATAAAGGACCACTTCTCATTTTCTCCGGCTCTCCACAAACGTATTACCCATTGCAGAAGAAACGCTGACTGCATTTGTCTGACATCTATCATTTTCAAACCTCCCTGTTCAAATTCTTTACACATAATATTTCTCTTAACTTTTTCATACGCTCTTTTATTACAGTTTTGCTTACGCCATAGAAACCTGAAAAGTATTCTATTGATTTCTATAAGCACATTGTCTGGAATTACTAACGCCTGCATGACGTAGACTAATTGAGATATCAAAAATGTCTTTATAATATGTACTTTACCCATTACACTTAAATTTCGTTTTTCCCAAGAATGAATAATTCTTTTTATGTTATCGATTCTTTGCAGCCAGTTTTCCATTACCAAAGAAGCACATCTATCACTGACAAAATAAACTCCAAGAATTTTTAATCTGTTTTTCCAAGAAATTCCATACCATGCATCTTCACAATGTTTTTTACTTCCTAACCACATTGCCACTGTCTTGTGACGATTTATCTCCAATCCTGAAAACAATGAAAAGTCAAATAATATGTTGAGTGCATGCAGCATGTCATGCTCATCCTTCAGAAATAAAGTTATATCATCCGCATAAAGTGCAAGTTTAATTAAAGTAGCCAAAACATTGTTACCAGATCTCCATAAATCAATCCCTTTAATATTACGACAGTTTCTTATTTTTATTGCTAAAATTTCTATAGCAGTTACAAAGGCCAACGGTGGAAAATGGACAACCTTGACGAATTCCTGTTTCTACCGGAAAATAGTCGGATATCTAGCCACAGTAATTCACACAACTCGTAGTATTTTTCATTATTACTTCAACCCATTTAATAAAATCCATCCCGAAACCAAATTTTTTAAATGCGGTTATCATGAAGTCTTTTGAAATACGATCAAATGCTTGAGTGTAGTCAATACTGAGTAGCACACCAGGTTTATTATTTGCATTCAGTTGCTCAATTACATCATCAATTTGCCTAACTAATGTCCCTACGCGCCGCCCTTTAATATACCCCACTTGATCTTCGTCAACAACATCTTGTATTACCTGCCCCAAACGGTTAGCTAAGCATTTGGCCAAGAGTTTATAATCAGTATTTGTCAGAGATATAGGTCTCCAGTTTTTTAACTCATTCCTCGGTAGATCCTTACCTTTATGTAATAAAGTAATAACTGCTTTTCTTTGTGTAGGTGAAAGTGATCCTTTATCAAAAGCGGCGTTAAAAGTCAGAGTGAGCAATGTTTTTATGTGTTGCCAGAAGACTTTAAAAAACTCGACCGTAATACCGTCACAACCTGGTGATGTTCCATTATTTAAATTTTTTAGTGCGTCAAGGAGTTCGTCTTCTGTCACCGTACCTTCACAACTAATTTTCTGAATCTCAGAAATATGAGGAACACTTGCGTCTGCCAAAAAGTTATCTATTTGCTCAGACATGTTAGCATATGACAGTTTCTTTGTGTACAAACCAGCAAAGAAATCTTTTTGAACTTTTAATATCTCGGTCTGATTAGTTCTTAATACATTATTTTTATCTAAAACACCTTCCATTATTTTAGAATTAGCTCTTGATTTTTCAAGACTGAGAAAATATTTTGTATTTTTCTCCCCTTCTTCTACCCATTTTACTCTTGCTCTGACCTGTGCAGCACGTGCCTTATAATTTTCC
>CM031623.1:29594922-29664794 GCA_018398815.1 Conus ventricosus
ACTGAGCATATGGCAGAACTGTACCAAGGGGTCACTAAGCAGGGGACCTAACTCTTGGTCTGCGGCTTCAAAGATTGTCTCTCTTGAGCAGTCTATCTTTTTCTATGTCTGTGGGTGTGAACTGATGTGACCAGTTCACTGTTGTTGGGGGATCCCCGTCCGTTTGCTCCTGATTCAAACCGGTGTCAGGTCGGGCTGGTTCCCTTTCTTTCACGGTGTTTACCCGGCCAGATTTAAGGTGAGGTGTAACTGAATTACTGTCCTCTGGCACCGAACGAGGTGACTCCTCTGCCTTTGCCTTTTCCATAGCAGAGAACTCCGCATCTGCAGCCTGAGTGAGTTGAGTCTCAGGTACAATGTCTGTATGAGAATCTTCAAAGACGTCCTCTGTCTCATCAAAGGTAGACGGTGCAAGGTCAACGTCCTGGATCAGAGGGGTAAAGTGCGGGGAAGACGCATTACTGCTGTCTGTAGTCATCTCCTCCAGACCAGGTTCCAAGGATACAGGATCAGGAAAAGCACCACACTCCGGGTCCCCACGTCTGTGTCCACTCTGATGACACTCTCTGCAGGTAACCATGTTTTGGCACTGGTGCAAAAAATGACCAGGCTGTAAACATCTGGAGCACACCGGCTTCCGTACCACCTTTGGTTGTTCTTTATGATAAAGTCTTGCCGTGAAAGAGCCGACCTTTATAAATCGCTCCAATGGAACAGCGGGAGTATTGATAAAGACAAACCGTCTTCCAGTCACAAAACGAGTTAGTTTACCGTCTTTATTTCGGATTTTTTCCATGAGAAGGGAAGATCTCAAAACACAACCTAATCTGACCAGAGCAGATTCAATGTCATTCCCTGCCACTGAAATGGGTATGTCAGAAATGAACAGCTTTGTCACAGGCGCCTCTTCTGTACCACCTCTGACAATATACGGATTCTTGTCATGGAGAGACACTGTATGGCCATTT
Organism: Conus ventricosus; assembly: GCA_018398815.1. NCBI lineage: Eukaryota > Metazoa > Mollusca > Gastropoda > Neogastropoda > Conidae > Conus > Conus ventricosus. The sequence goes on from CM031623.1 coordinate 29,595,891, forward strand.
AACACAATGCCTTCAATCAACAGTTGATTTCTGGCGGTTCGATTCATGGGATAAACACGCCATAAACCCCTTATCAACTGAGCTCCCAGAACAGTCTCAGATCCACATATCCGCTCAGCTGCCAGGCAAATGTCTAAAGCAGTAAAACTATCATTGCCAATAGGTAACCTGGTAGCATCCACAGGGGGTAAGTCCCTCCTCCTTATAAACACCGGCTCCACGTGCGTGGAAGCCATCGTCACGCACTCACACACACACAGGCTCGCTCCTTACCTCGGTGTTCAAGCCGCACAAACGTCAACAGGCACGTGCAACATAAGAAAATCGGCACGAACCTATAACATGGCGTGCCACACAAACCCGAGCCAAGGAAGAAAGTCAAATCAATTAAATAGAAAAAAGCAAATTCCTAATAAGTTCTACTTCCTACACTCACACAATTACATCACTATACAGAGCACCCCACCACCAATCTGCTTGCACACACACGACCCAAAAGGACGATGACATCCCGATCAAGCACAGAAAAAACTGCAGAGCCTGCACAACACGTCCGCTCGACGTCGAGTGAACAAACCTTCCCACCTGATGGCAGGTGTTATTCCAGGTTACAGATCACTGATGGCAGGTGTTATTCCAGGTTACAGATCACTGATGGCAGGTGTTATTCCAGGTTACAGATCACTGATGGCAGGTGTTATTCCAGGTTACAGATCACTGATGGCAAGTGTTATTCCAGGTTACAGATCACTGATAGCAGGTGTTATTCCAGGTTACAGATCACTGATAGCAGGTGTTATTCCAGGTTACAGATCACCTGATGGCAAGTGTTATTCCAGGTTACAGATCACTGATGGCAGGTGTTATTCCAGGTGACAGATCACTAATGGCAGGTGTTATTCCAGGTTACAGATCACCTGATGGCAGGTGTTATTCCAGGTGACAGATCACTAATGGCAGGTGTTATTCCAGGCTACAGATCACCTGATGGCAGGTGTTATTCCAGGTGACAGATCACTAATGCAGGTGTTATTCCAGGCTACAGATCAATGATGGCGGGAGTTGTTACAGGTCACCTGATAGCAGGTTTTATTACAGGTGACACATTATTTGATGACATGTGGCATTACAGATAACAGATTACCTGTTGGCAGATGTTACTTCAGATAACACATGTCGCCTAGTGGAAGGTGTAATTACAGAGGGCATATCACCTCATGGCAGTGGTTATTAATGATGACATATCACTGGATGATGGGTGGTATTACAGAGGACAGATGACCTGATGGCAGGTGTCATTATAGAGGACAAGATCACCTGATAGGAGATGTTATTACAGGGTACAGATACCTGATGGCAGGTGTTATTACCAGCTACAGATCATCTGATGGGAGGTAGTATTACACTTTACTGGCCACAGATCACTTGAATGCAGGTTTTATTAAGGTGGTAGATCATCTGATAGCAGGCGTTGTTACAGCTTACAGATCAATAAAAGGCGCGTGTTAAAACAGGCTACAGATTAGTTAATGACAGGTGCTGTTGCGGGTCACAGATCACTTGATGGTAGGTGTTATTACAGGTGACTGATGACATCAAGGCAGTTGTTACAGCGTGTCTGTCATGCCATCATGATCTTCAGTTGTCAGAGGATGCTGTGTTGTTGTTGGGTAATAAATCACTGAAAGGCAGGTGTTATAGCAGGTTATCATAGGATGTTGTGTGTTGTTGACAGGTCACAGATCACCTGATGGCAGGTATGAATACAGGTTTTTTGTGGATGTTGTGTGTTGTTGTGAGGTCACAGATCACCTGATGGCAGGTGTGATTATAGGTACTCAGAGAATGCTGTGTGTTGTTGTGAGGTCACAGATCACCTGATGACAGTTGTAATTACAGGTTCTCAGAGGATGATGGGTGTTGTTGACAGGTCACAGATCACCTGATGGCAGGTGTCAATACAGGTTCTCAGGTGATGTTGTGTGTGGTTGACAGGTCACAGATCACCTGAGGGCAGATGTCAATACAGGTTCTCAGGTGATGGTGTGTATTATTGACAGGTCACAGATCACCTGATGGCAGGCATAGAGGACGTGGTGGGCAAGAGAGGAAAGAATCACATCCGGGTGAGTCAGCCCCACCCATCCATGGCCCCATCCGTCCATGGCCCCACCCGTCCATGGCCCCACCCGTCCATGGCCCCACCCATCCATGGCCCCACCCATCCATGGATCCACCCATCCATGGCCCCACGCATCCATGGCCCCACGCATCCATGGCCCCACCCATCCATGGCCCCACCCATCCATGGCCCCACCCATCCATGGCCCCACCCATCCATGGCTCCACCCATCCATGGCCCCACCCTTCCATGGCTCCACCCTTCCATGGCTCCACCCATCCATTTGTTCTCCTCGCAGACGCAGATCATCTGCCTGTTTCGAATCATTGAAAGACTGTTTTCCATTTGAGAAGTAATTGTAATTCATTTATGTCTTTTTGTAAATTTATTTGTTTCATTTTTGTTTCATTTTTCTTTCATTTTTGTTGTTATAGGCAACACTTACAAGCAGTATGAAGGTAGTAATGTAAAACATGTGAGTAAATTGTCTTAAAAAGTGTCACTGAATTGTCTGTGAAAATATCAGCAGGTTGTCTAGAAACTTTTCAGCGAGTTGTCTCAAACATAATATATCGGTGAGTTATCGTAACTCTGAACAGTTTTTGAGATTTTTGCATTTTGCATGATGGATGTTCTTTTTTTCGTAACATTCTGCGCATTATTTCTAAAATAATATTTTTGTGATGAATTTTGTGTATTCCGTTTTTTTTAGGTGATATATTGCTTCAGTTAAGGAAAATGTTTAAATACCTTAACTCCGGCAAGAAAATCATCGTTCACAGGTGATCAAAATTCAAGGAAAAGAACTGAAGAGAGTTAAAAAAAACCCACTAAATGCTTGGATTGTCTTCTGAAGATGTGTCGCGTAATGGTCTTGAAAAATGTTTTATGAATTACCACAAAAAGTGTCTGTGAATGGTCTTGAAAGTGTCTACAAGGCCTTAGAAAGTGTGGGTTAATTGCTTTAAAGATGTATTGGTGAATTTTCTGAAACTTCTGCTGCTGCTAGATCGTCCTTCTACCTGTTAATCTCTGTCCCTCATGTCACAACTTCATATCATCTAGGCAACACAGTTATTCCAGAACAATGACACTGTCACGGGTTTGTTACGAGGCCTATGACGATTGGCCCATCTAGGGTAGTAGAATTGTTCATTTAGTTGTTGTCGTCGTTGTTGTCGTATATCCGTCCCTTAATGTGGCTTGTGGTGTGGTTGCACCTTTGGTGTGGTTTAGCTCAGGTTAGGTTTACTTTCTCTCTCTCTCTCTCTCTAATTCCACTGCCCGTGCAATTCATCCTGCAGGTTCACGGGTGGCTGGTATCTTTTTCTTGTACTGGCTGTCTCTATCGTCCTCTCACCTGTCTTTTCACCTGCCGCACGTGCAAGGTTCCTCTTAGGTTTGAGGTATTCTCACCGTGACGCAGCGTGGCATGTTGGCCGCCATCGCTGAGGCAGGTTTAGACTTCACTCGAGCGGAAGATGTCTCTGGGAGCGCCTGCTCCGGTCCTGGTTCTTCACCATATCGTCGAAGGTACAGTCGGTACTTTCTGTTCCTACAGTCGGCCTGTAGGAGGGAGACATCACTTCATCTCTTTCCGCATCTGCGCTGCTGTTCTCTCGACTGGACAGAGGGCAGAGAGAGTCGTTTGACCCACCACTCGGGTCACCCACGGGTAGCTGGTAAGCATCAGTTTCGTGGTTTATTTGTTGTTGTTTTTTTTTTGCCGGCTAAGTCTTCTCTTTTGCGCAATTTCTTTTGTTTTTCAAAATTATAAAAGAAATATTGTTGAGACCACTTTTTCTGGTTAATTCAATCTTTAACCTGGCCATTCTAAATTATATCCAAAATTCTTCCTCCTTTTTATGCATCTGGTGATGCGGTAGTCGGTGGGGATGGGAGAGAACCTGGTGATTCAGGGTTGGTACTTGCTTGGTCTCGCTCGTCCGCCCCTGTCACAATTGCCGGTCTCGCATTCTTCGGCCACCGTCTGTTTGTGTGTGCAAGGAGAACGAGTTTTATGTTCGCGAGCGCGCGTGCGTACGCATGATTAGTTGTTTGGATGCGTGGTTGAAAATTTGTGTTATTTTGAAATGTTGCCATAAGATGTGGGGATAATTGTGCCATTGAATTATTATTATTTGCAAATGTGGTGGCAGATGTAAAGCCATGGTTGCTTTATTAGTTCAATTCCTAAGAAAGGAAAATGTTAAACGTGAGTGAGAGAAGGATGAAGATAATTCATATTTGTTTTATAGCCTGTTAATTTAATGCAGTCTCTTACCTGCTTCGAATGAGAAGACTTTAACGAACATTCCTGATTTGGTTGGTTTGCCGCGTTATGCTCAGGTCTGTGTTGAGCTGATGGTGTATTTAGTAGACCTCCCCTCGCCCATCATGCGAGTGGCTGTTAAGGTTTAACAGCATGTGTCAGACCCGTACTGACTGCGGGGTTCCAGTGCCCGCCTTTCTACTTTCCTCCCAGTTACCTTCACCCTCCTCCCGGAGACTTCACCCGGAGCACGCACTGGTGGGGACCACGCGCTGGTGGATGCCACGTACTGGTGGAAAAGCTGTGGACTTGGCTGGACGGTCCTGATCCCCGTCTAGGACCTCCAGCAACAACGCCTTGTCCCCCGAGACGCGCTCTCCACCGACCGTTTGTGCGGGTCAAGGGTGTCGGCCTTGGACATCTCTCTCTCTAGGAACCGACCCGGTTTGGGGCACTCCTTTGCAACAGGGTGTTCCTAGTAGACTTTGGAGAGGCAGGGGTGTGGGGGCACTACATCTCGGGAAAGGGATGGGTGCTGGGATCATTTATTTATGATTGTGATTGTGCACGTTGTGTGTGCTGGAATTATTTATTTACCATTATGATTGTGTATGTCGTGTATTGGAATGCTTGATTGTGATTGTGCATGTTGTGTGTGTTGAGATGCTTGTTGTGTGTGTTGGAATACTTGATTGTGATTGTGCATGGTGCGTGCGTTGAAATATTTATTTGTGATTGCGTGTGTCGATGTGAATAAATGGGGTGTTGTATCGTAATCTTTCTGGTGTGGTCTCTTGCGAGGCGTGTGAGGTCAGTCACTCCCTTCACTCCCATCTAGACCGATCCTGTCAGGGCAGACCTCCAGGGGTCGGTCGTGACAGACACGAACAAGCGTATCCCAAGGTTTTGATCTGTTAGGGGCACCAGCATGTCAGGGGACACTAGTCTGTTGTCAGTGACGGGGCTGATCTGTCATCAGTCACAGAGGTTCATTGTGTTTCCATTTCATTCGACCGGTGTATATTTACTACATGGACATTATGTGTGGAGGAATTTACATGCATGCACGCACGCACGCACGCACGCACGCACGCACGCACGCACGCACGCACGCACGCAGCACGCACGCACGCACGCACGCACGCACGCACACACACACACACACACACACACACACACACGCACACACACACGCACGACGCACACACACACTCACGCACGCATGCACGCACGAATGCACGCACGCACGCATGCACACATGCATGCACACACGCACGCACACACACACACACTTTTGGCAAGTCATCCCCAGCAGTGTGTGTTGTCTGACAGGAAAGAATAGAACAAGTGGACGCCACCTACTTCAAGAAATGGCTGATGAATGAACCGGACCCTGGAGACATCAGCCTGCAGGAGTTCTACACCAAGATCGTAATCAGGTGGGTCATCGTCATGTCATCCATGGTCGTTATCATCGTCATTATCATCATCATCATCATCATCATCATCATCATCATTATCATCGTCATCATCGCCATCATCATCATCATCATCATTATCATCGTTGTTGTTGTCATAGTCATCATCATCATCATCATCATCATTTATCATCATCATTATCATCATCATTATCATCATCGCCATCATCATCATCATCATCATCTTTATTGTCATCATCATCGTTGTCATCATCATCACCATCATCGTCATTGTCGTCGTCGTCGTTATCATCATCATCATTATCATCATCATCATTATCGTCGTCATCATCATCATTATCATCATCATTATCATCGTTGTTGTCGTCGTCATAGTCATCATCATCATTATCATCATCATCATCGTTTATCATCATCATTATCATCATCGTCATCATCATCTTCATCATCATCATCATCATCTTTATTGTCATCATCATCGTTGTCGTCGTCGTCGTCGTCATCATCATCGTCTTCATCTTCACCAGTGGTATCATCAGTAATTTCATGTCTTAATGATATTGTAACCCACTTGACCACACAGATCCTTTCCAGGGCTGTATCATCGTCATCATCATCATCATCATCATCATCATCATCATCATCATCACCGTCTTCATCACCGCATCATCATCATCATCATCATCATCATCATCATCATTATTATCATCATTATCATCATCATCTCTATCATCTTCATTCTCATCATCATCATCATCATCATCATCATCATTACCATCATCATCATTACCATCATCATCATCATCATCATCATCATCATTACCATCACCATCACCATCATCATCATCATCATCATCATCATTGGCATCATCAATGTTTTAATGGTATTGTTGCCCACTTGACCCACTCAGATCCCTGTCATAGCTGTATCATCATCATCATCATCATCATCATCATCATCATCATCATCATCAGTGTGATATATGATATACGATGAGATGATATGATATATGATATGAAATGATATGATATGATAAATATGATATGATATAGTGTGATGCAATATATATTGTGTGATGTGGTACAGTATGATGTGGTATGATATTGTGGCACGATATGTGTAGTGTGGTGTGATGTGATATGGTATACTGTGGTTAACATAATGTGGTATAATGTGGTGTGGCGTGGTATAGCATGGTGTAATGAGTCATGATATGGTGAATGTGGTTTGTGGGATGTGGTTTGTGGGACGTAAATGTGATGTGATATGATGAATGTTTTTTTATGTGGTGGTGAATGTGATATGTGTGATGTGATACTGTGAATATGGCTTTTGTGATGTTTTGTTATGTGATGTGGTATGATGTGATGTGATATGGTATGATGTGATGTGATGTGGTGTGATGTGATGTGGCATGAAATGTGATGTGGTATGATGTGATGTGGCATGAAATGTGGTGTGGTGTGATGTGCAGGGAACACTACAACAACCTGAAGCTATGTGGAGCAGCCAATGTGGCTGTACCTGCCACATTGTAAGTACTGGGACAGTTCGACTCAGGATGGTTTTTGTGTGTGTGTGTGTGTGTGTGTTTGTGTGTGTGCACACCTGCGTGTGTGCATGCATTCTCCAAAACGCATGAATACTGTGACATCTGAACATTTTTGGTGCAAAGTTTTTTTTTTTTCCAGTTCTCTTTCAAAGTACAGGATATGCTGACATAGTCTGAACCTGTGTAGTGCCAGTTAGGGCCAGGGTTTTTTTTACATTGTTTACTTTTTTTCCAGAAAGTGCATCAATATTCTGCCATAGTCTGGACCTCTTCGGTGCCAGTCTGGGTTATTGTATGTGTTTGTTCAGTTTCTGTTTATCTCAATAAGTGCAGTGGTAATCTGACATTGTCTGAACCTCTTAAGTGCCAGTTTGGCCCTGTTTTGTTCTTGTTGTTTTTGTTGTACCTCTTTAATGCCAGTTTGGCTCTGTTTTGTTCTTGTTGTTTTTGTTGTTGTTGCTGCCCAAAGTGGAGCAGTACTGTGCTATTGTCTAAACCTCTTTAATGGCAGTTTGGCTCTGTTTTGTTCTTGTTGTTTTTGTTGTACTTCTTTAATGCCAGTTTGGCTCTGTTTTGTTCTTGTTGTTTTTGATGTACCTCTTTAATAATAATAATAATAATAATAATAATAATAATGTGCATTTCTTGCACCTAATCTTTAAAAGCCCTAAGCGCTTACAATAAAGAATAAATAAATCAAAAGGAACAACCAATATGATAAACAACAAAAGGCAATCTTCCAAACACACACACACAACATTTCTACATGCTTAAGCTGAGCACACAAACACGCACACACACAAACACACACACGCACACAATCACACAAACACACACATACGCCAGGTGTAGGGTACATCTGCTTTCGACAGAAAGAGGGGAAGGGTCATGACTGGAAAAGGGTAGTCTTAAGAGAAGACTTGAAGGAAGAGAGGGAAGTCGCAGAGCGGAGAGACAGAGGGAGGTTATTCCAACAACAGGGGGCCTGGAAAGAGAACGAACGTTCACCAGTAATGCCAGTTTGGCTCTGTTTTGTTCTTGTTGTTTTTGTTGTTGTTGTCGGTGATGGTGGTGGTGGTGATGGTGGTGGTTCCTCAAAGTGCAGCAGTATTGTGACACTGTCTGTGTGGCTTAATGTTGTTGTTGGTGATGGTGGTGGTGTGGTAGTGGTGGTTCCTCAAAGTGCAGCAGTATTGTGACACTGTCTGTGTGGCTTAATGTTGTTGTTGGTGATGGTGGTGGTGGTGGTAGTGGTGGTTCCTCAAAGTGCAGCAGTATTGTGACACTGTCTGTGTGGCTTAATGTTGTTGTTGGTGATGGTGGTGGTGGTGATGGTGGTGTTTCCTCAAAGTGCAGCAGTATTGTGACACTGTCGTGTGGCTTAATGTTGTTGTTGGTGATGGTGGTGGTGTGGTAGTGGTGGTTCCTCAAAGTGCAGCAGTATTGTGACACTGTCTTAACCTGTTCAGTGCCAGTATGGCTCAGTTTTGTTGTTGTTGCGAGAGGGAGCGCTGGGCTGTTCCGACAGTCCCAGTTTGGTGTAGATCGCAAGCATAGGCCTGATCCAAGATCTTTTCATTTGTTCATTTTTCCCAAATACTTTGCCATTGTCATGTAGAGCATTCTTTCCAGGGTGGGTGAATGATGCAGTGGGTGTGGATGGAGGGTGAATGATGCAGTGGTTGTGGATGGAGAGTGAATGATGCAGTGGGTGTGGATGGAGGGTGAATGATGCAGTGGGTGTGGATGGAGGGTGAATGAAGCAGTGGGTGTGGATGGAGGGTGAATGATGCAGTGGGTGTGGATGGAGGATGCAGTGGGTGTGGATGGAGGGTGAATGATGCAGTGGGTGTGGATGGAGGGTGAATGATGCAGTGGGTGTGGATGGAGGGTGAATAGGTGTGGATGGAGGGTGAATGATGCAGTGGGTGTGGATGGAGGATGCAGTGGGTGTGGATGGAGGGTGAATGATGCAGTGGGTGTGGATGGAGGGTGAATGATGCAGTGGTGTGGATGGAGGGTGAATAGGTGTGGATGGAGGGTGAATGATGCAGTGGGTGTGGATGGAGAGTGAATGATGCAGTGGGTGTGGAAGGAGGGTGAATGGGTGTGGATGGACGGTGAATGATGCAGTGGGTGTGGATGGAGGGTGAGTGATGCAGTGGGTGTGGATGGAGGGTGAATGATGCAGTGGGTGTGGATGGATGGTGAATAGGTGTGGATGGAGGGTGAATGATGCAGTGGGTGTGGATGGAGGGTGATGGAGGGTGAATGATGCAGTGGGTGTGGATGGAGGGTGAATGATGCAGTGGGTGTGGATGGATGTGAATAGGTGTGGATGGAGGGTGAATGATGCAGTGGGTGTGGATGGATGGTGAATAGGTGTGGATGGAGGGTGAATGATGCAGTGGGTGTGGATGGAGGGTGAATGATGCAGTGGGTGTGGATGGAGGGTGAATAGGTGTGGATGGAGGGTGAATGATGCAGTGGGTGTGGATGGAGGGTGAATGATGCAGTGGGTGTGGATGGAGGGTGAATAGGTGTGGATGGAGGGTGAATGATGCAGTGGGTGTGGATGGAGGGTGAATGATGCAGTGGGTGTGGATGGATGGTGAATAGGTGTGGATGGAGGGTGAATGATGCAGTGGGTGTGGATGGAGGGTGAATGATACAGTGGGTGTGGATGGAGGGTGAATGATGCAGTGGGTGTGGATGGAGGGTGAATTGGTGTGGATGGAGGGTGAATGATACAGTGGGTGTGGATGGAGGGTGAAAGATGCAGTGGGTGTGGATGGAGGGTGAATGATGCAGTGGGTGTGGATGGAGGGTGAATGATGCAGTGGGTGTGGATGGAGGGTGAATGGGTGTGGATGGAGGGTGAGTGATGCAGTGGGTGTGGATGGAGGGTGAATGATGCAGTGGGTGTGGATGGAGAGTGAATGATGCAGTGGGTGTGGATGGAGAGTGAATGATGCAGTGGGTGTGGATGAAGGGTGAATGATGCAGTGGGTGTGGATGGAGGGTGAATGATGCAGTGGTTGTGGATGGAGGGTGAATGATGCAGTGGGTGTGGATGGAGGGTAAATGATGCAGTGGGTGTGGATGGAGGATGCAGTGGGTATGGATGGAGAGTGAATGATGCAGTGGGTGTGGATGGAGGGTGAATGATGCAGTGGGTGTGGATGGAGGGTGAATGATGCAGTGGGTGTGGATGGACGGTGAATGATGCAGTGGGTGTGGATGGAGGGTGAGTGATGCAGTGGGTGTAGATGGAGGGTGCAGTGGGTGTGGATGGAGAGTGAATGATGCCGTCGGTGTTGATGGAGAGTGAATGATGCAGTGGGTGTGGATGGAGAGTGAATGATGCAGTGGATGTGGATGGAGGGTGAATGATGCAGTGGGTGTGGATGGAGGGTGAATGATGCAGTGGGTGTGGATGGAGGGTGAATAGGTGTGGATGGAGGGTGAATGATGCAGTGGGTGTGGATGGAGGGTGAATGATGCAGTGGGTGTGGATGGAGGGTGAATGGGTGTGGATGGAGGGTGAGTGATGCAGTGGGTGTGGATGGAGAGTGAATGATGCAGTGGGTGTGGAAGGAGGGTGAATGGGTGTGGATGGAGAGTGAGTGATGCAGTGGGTGTGGATGGAGGGTGAGTGATGCAGTGGGTGTGGATGGAGGATGAATGAAGCATGGGTGTGGATGGAGGATGAATGGGTGTGGATGGAGGATGAATGGTGTGTGGATGGAGGATGAATAGGTGTTGATGGAGGATGAATGGGTGTGGATGGAGGATGAATAGGTGTGGTTGGATGATGAATGGGTGTGGATGGAGGGTGAATGATGCAGTGGGTGTGGATGGAGGGTGAATGATGCAGTGGGTGTGGAGGGAGGGTGAATGGGTGCGGATGGAGGGTGAGTGATGCAGTGGGTGTGGATGAAGGGTGAATGATGCAGTGGGTGTGGATGGAGGGTGAATGATGCAGTGGGTGTGGATGGAGGGTGAATGGTGCGGATGGAGGGTGAGTGATGCAGTGGCTGTGGATGGAGGGTGAATGATGCAGTGGGTGTGGATGGAGAGTGAATAGGTGTGGATGGAGGGTGAATGATGCAGTGGGTGTGGATGAAGGTGAATGATGCAGTGGGTGTGGATGGAGGGTAAATGATGCAGTGGGTGTGGATGGAGGGTGAATGATGCAGTGGGTGTGGATGGAGGGTGAATGATGCAGTGGGTGTGGATGGAGGGTGAGTGATGCAGTGGGTGTAGATGGAGGGTGCAGTTGGTGTGGATGGAGAGTGAATGATGCAGTGGGTGTGGATGGAGAGTGAATGATGCAGTGGGTGTGGATGGAGGGTGAATGATGCAGTGGGTGTGGATGGAGAGTGAATGATGCAGTGGGTGTGGATGGAGGGTGAATGATGCAGTGGGTGTGGATGGCGGGTGAATGATGCAGTGGGTGTGGATGGAGGGTGAATAGTGTGTGGATGGAGGTGAATGATGCAGTGGGTGTGGATGGAGGTGAATGATGCAGTGGGTGTGGATGGAGGTGAATGATGCAGTGGGTGTGATGGAGGGTGAATGGGTGTGGATGGAGGATGAGTGATGCAGTGGGTGTGGATGGAGGTGAATGATGCAGTGGGTGTGGATGGAGGGTGAATGATGCAGTGGGTGTGGATGGAGGTGAATGGGTGTGGATGGAGAGTGAGTGATGCAGTGGGTGTGGATGGAGGTGAGTGATGCAGTGGTGTGGATGGAGGATGAATGAAGCAGTGGGTGTGGATGGAGGATGAATGGGTGTGGATGGAGGATGAATAGGTGTGGATGGAGGATGAATGGGTGTGGATGGAGGATAAATGGGTGTGGTTGGATGATGAATGGGTGTGGATGGAGTATGAATGGGTGTGGATGGAGGATGAATGGTGTGGTTGGATGATGAGTGGGTGTGGATGGAGGATGAATGGGTGTGGATGGATGATGAATGGGTGTGGATGGAGGATGAATGGGTGTGGATGGAGGATGAATGGGTGTGGATGGAGTGTGACAAAGACAGTGGATGTTGGTGGAGAGTGAATGATGCAGTGGTGTGGATGGAGGATGAATAGTGCGGATGGAGGGTGAATGGGTGTGGATGGAGGATGAATGGGTGTGGATGGAGGGTGAATAGGTGCGGATGGAGGATGAATGGGTGTGGATGGAGGATGAATGGTGCGGATGGAGGGTGAATGGGTGTGGATGGAGATGAATGGGTTGGATGGAGGGTGAATAGGTGCGGATGGAGGATGAATGGGTGTGGATGGAGGATGAATGGTGCGGATGGAGGGTGAATGGTGTGAATGGAGGATGAATAGGTGCGGATGGAGGTGAATGGTGTGGATGAGGATGAATGGGTGCGGATGGAGGTGAATGGGTGTGAATGGAGGGTGAATGGGTGTGGATGGAGGATGAATGGGTGCGGATGGAGGGTGAATGGGTGTGAATGGAGGATGAATGGTGTGATGGAGGGTGACAAAGACAGTGGATGTAGTTAAGAGGTAAATGATACAGTGGGGGTGGATGGTGAAGCTGCGCAATGAAAGTGCTGACGCTACAGTGTGAAGATGTCATGTGGGCAGGCCGCACATCGATACAGCCATGTACCTGAACACCATGGCTGAGGACAAGAGAGCGAAGATATCCACAAGGAGCAAGATGGAGAAGGTCAGTGTCATCATCATCAGGAGCAGCAGCAGCAGCAGCATTATCATCATCGTCATTACTGTCATCATCATTGTAAAGGACGTCAACAGGATGAACACTGAATATAGTAACAATAATAATGCTTCTGTTGAAAATAATAAATGATAATGATAATCATTCTTATAATAATAATGATAATGTAGTCATAGTTTTGATAATAATAATAATAATGATATTGATAATAGCAACAATAATGATGATAATAATAACAATGATAATAATAAAGATGGTGATGATGATGATGATGATGATGACGATGATAGCGAGCAGAAGAAAATATTAAGGGCTTTGACTTATGATTATGATGATTATGATTGTATGATTCAGCAGCAGTTTAGTAGTAATAAAGTAATACTGATAAAAGCCATTGGCGTGGTCAAAATAGCAGTGATGTAGATAATAAAGGCATTGATATTTGCAGTAAAGAGGTCTGTACAGCAGTGATGAAGATAATAATAAAGACATTGATAATGGCTGGTATTTGTTGGTAGAGGTTAGTACAGCAGTGATGAAGATAATGATAAAGACATTGATAATGGCTGGTATCTGTTGGTAGAGGTTAGTACAGCAGTGATGAAGATAATAATAAAGACATTGATATTGGCTGGTATCTGTAGGTAGAGGTTAGTACAGCAGTGATGAAGATAATAATAAAGACATTGATGTTGGCTGGTATCTGAGGTAAAGAGGTTAGTACAGCAGTGGTGTAGATAATAAAGGCATTGATATTGGTGCTCACAGGGAGAGGGGATAAGATAGATAAGATAATGTTGCTTATAGCCCAGCCGACCGCAGAGGGCCACATCAGGGCTGTAGGGAGAGGGGAGGTGAGTACTCACATGGAAGACAGGGAGAGGGGAGTTTTTGCTCACATGGAAGACAGGGAGAGGGGAGTTTTTGCTCACATGGAAGACAAGGAGAGGGGAGTTTTTGCTCACATGGAAGACAAGGAGAGGGGAGTTTTTGCTCACATGGAGGACAGAGAGAGGGAGTTTTTGCTCACATGGAGGACAGAGAGAGGGGAGTTTTTGCTCACATGGAGGACAGAGAGAGGGGAGTTTTTGCTCACATGGAGGACAGAGAGAGGGAGTTTTTGCTCACATGGAAGACAAGGAGAGGGGAGTTTTTGCTCACATGGAAGACAAGGAGAGGGGAGTTTTTGCTCACATGGAAGACAAGGAGGGGAGTTTTTGCTCACATGGAGGACAGAGAGAGGGGAGTTTTGCTCACATGGAGGACAGGGAGAAGGGAGTTTTTGCTCACATTAGACAGGGAGATCGAGTTTTTGCTCACATTGAAGACAGGGAGAGGGAGTTTTTGCTCACATTGAAGACCGTGAGAGGGGAGTTTTTGCTCACATGGAAGATAGGGAGAGGTGAGTTTTTGCTCACATGGAAGATAGGGAGAGGTGAGTTTTTGCTCACATTAGACAGGGAGAGGGGAGTTTTTGCTCACATGGAGGACAGGGAGAAGGGAGGTGAGTTCCCACTCATCATGGAGAACAGAGAGAGGGAGGTGTGTGCTGAAGAAGTGGCCGGTTTGTTTTTTCAGAGGAAGAGCGACCTGAACTGCGTCGACGATCACGAGGGCCATCCAGGAGATCCGGCAGCTCCGATCTGCAGGGTCTGAGAAACCTTCTGAAGGGTCACCGAATGTCACGCCTGGTTCGTTCACCTCTCTCTCTGTCTTCTGAATGCCCGTCTTAGGGTGAGTCTGTCTGCCTCTGTCTGTCCGCAAAGATTCTGTACCAAGAACAACAAACAGAACCACTAGACAGAAGAAGAAAGTTTTGTTGTGTTAGTAACAGTTTCAAAATGCTTCATGGGAGAGAGAGGAAAGGTGCTGGGTGAGGAAGGAGAGTGAGGGTGGTTTGGCAGCTAAAGTGTGATGATGTCAGAAGCAGGAAGATGTTTGCTGGAACATTGCTTTTCAAATTCCAATGGACATCGTAAGGTACCATAAGTCTTTGCAGAGGAGCTCAAAGATTGCCAGACGCATTCCTCTACGAAGTCTGTATTATCTTGTATTGTTCTCAGGGCCTGGTTGCGTGTATGTGTGTGTGTGTGTGTGTGTGTGTGTGTGTGTGTGTGTGTGTGTGTGTGTGTTTGTGTGAGCATGTGCATGTGTGTGTGTTTGTGCTTGTCTGTGTGTGTGTGTGTCTGTGTATATTTATTTCAGTCTTTTTCCACTTTTCATCCAGAGTCTTCACTCCAATTTCGACCGCAACCTGGTGACGGAGCAAACCCGCAACTTGCAAAGGGAGATCGCTCTGAAGAGCGCCCATAATCGCCGCCTCCAGCGACTGATGTCTACCACGGTCAACCACCCCCTGACTCGGTGCGCATCGTGGGGAGAAAAGTCGGCCCAGATCGCCAAGGAACGCAGCGCAGAGGTGGCCAGCAGCAGCGCAGTGGGGGCCTCCAAGAGAGCAGTGTCCATCGACCTGGGGTCACAGGGCGTGTCCTATAGGTGGGGGGTGCTGAGAGTGTGCGTGTTGGTGGAAGGGGGTAGGTGAGAAGATGGGCGATGGGAAGGGTGGACACGTGATGAGAGGGTGTCGAGATGAAGGGGAAATGGAGAGTAGGGTGGATGAGTGTGTGTGTGCAAGTGTGCCCATCTTACTTTTATTATTCCTGGTAATCAGGTGTGAATGTCTGTGTGTCTTCTGTCTGTTTGTTCATCTCTTGTGACTAACTGTGTCTCCTTTCTACCTATCTCTGTGTGTCGGTATGTTGACATATCTTCCCTCTGTCTGTATGTCTTTCTCTTTTCCTATGTCTTCTTCTGTCTCTAGGTCTCTGTCTTTCTCCCTGTCTCCTCCTCTCTTCATGACTCCTCTGTTCATTTATCCTGTCTGTCTGTACTCCTCTCTCACAGTGTCTTCTCTCTCTCTCTCTCTCTCTCTCTCTCTCTCTCTCTCTCTCTCTCTGA
Organism: Conus ventricosus; assembly: GCA_018398815.1. Lineage (NCBI taxonomy): Eukaryota > Metazoa > Mollusca > Gastropoda > Neogastropoda > Conidae > Conus > Conus ventricosus. The sequence continues at coordinate 29,611,944 of CM031623.1, forward strand.
CACCCTCCCTTCATGTCTCCTGTCTTTAGCTCTCCGTTCTTCTCATTGTCCTCTCTCTCTTTATGTGACCTCTTTCTAATCTACTTCTCTGTCTCTGTTTTCTCTCTGTCATCCTTTCTCTCTGTGTCTCCTCTTTTCTATCTCCTTCTCTCAGTGTCTCCTCTTCTCTATCTCCTTCTCTCTGTGTCTTCTCTTCTCTATTTCCTTCTCTCTTTGTCTCCTCTTCTCTGTCTCCTTCTCTCTGTGTCTCCTCTTCTCTATCTCCTCTCATTGTCTCCTCTTCTCTATCTCCTTCTCTCTGTGTCTCCTCTTCTCTGTCTCCTTCTCTCTGTGTCTCCTCTTCTCTATCTTCTTCTCTCTGTGTCTTCTCTTCTCTATCTCCTATCTGTGTCTCCTCTTCTCTATCTCCTTCTCTCTGTGTCTCCTCTTCTCTATCTCCTCTCATTGTCTCCTCTTCTCTATCTCCTCTCATTGTCTCCTCTTCTCTATCTTCTTCTCTCTGTGTCTTCTCTTCTCTGCCCTTTGCGGTCGGCTGGGCTATAAGCAACATTCTCTTCTCTTCTCTTCTCTATCTCCTTCTCTCTGTGTCTCCTCTTCTCTATCTCCCTCTGTCTGTGTCTCCTCTTCTTTATCTCCTTCTCTCTGTGTCTTCTCTTCTCTTTCTCCTTCTCTCTGTGTCTTCTCTTCTCTTTCTCCTTCTCTCTGTGGCTCCTCTTCTCTATCTCCTTCTCTCAGTGTCTTCTCTTCTCTGTCTCCTTCTCTCTGTGTCTTCTCTTCTCTATCTCCTTCTCTCTGTGTCTCCTCTTCTCTATCTCCTTCTCTCAGTGTCTTCTCTTCTCTATCTCCTTCTCTCTGTGTCTCCTCTTCTCTATCTCCTTCTCTCTGTGTCTTCTCTTCTCTGTCTCCTTCTCTCTGTGTCTCCTCTTCTCTATCTCCTTTTCTCTGTGTCTTCTCTTCTCTATGTCCTTCTCTCTGTGTCTCCTCTTCTCTATCTCCTTCTCTCTGTGTCTTCTCTTCTCTATCTCCTTCTCTCTGTGTCTTCTCTTCTCTATCTCCTTCTCTCAGTGTCTCCTCTTCTCTATCTCCTTCTCTCTGTGTCTCCTCTTCTCTATCTCCTTCTCTCTGTGTCTTCTCCTATATGTCTCCTTCTCTCTGTGTCTTCTCTTCTCAATCTCCTTCTCTCTGTGTCTTCTCTTCTCTATCTCCTCTCTGTGTCACCTCTTCTCTATCTCCTTCTCTCTGTGTCATGTCATCTGTTCTCTAGCTCTTTCTCTCTGTGTCTTCTCCTCTTTATCTCCTTCTCTCTGTGTCTTCTCTTCTCTAACTCCTTCTCTCTGCGTCTCTTTCTGTCATTGTCCTTTGTTTTTCAGTGTCTCCCCTCTTTGTCTTCTTTCTCTCTGTGTCTTCCCCTCTCTCCCTGACTGTATGTCTTCTGTCTCTCTGTCTTCCCCTCTCTCCCTGACTGTATGTCTTCTTTTCTCTCTCTGTCTTCCCCTTTCTCCCTGACTGTATGTCTTCTTTTCTCTCTGTGTCTTCCCCTCTCTCCCTGACTGTATGTCTTCTGTCTCTCTGTCTTCCCCTCTCTCCCTGACTGTATGTCTTCTTTTCTCTCTGTGTCTTCCCCTCTCTCCCTGACTGTATGTCTTCTGTCTCTCTCTGTGTCTTCCCCTCTCTCCCTGACTGTATGTCTTCTTTTCTCTCTGTGTCTTCCCCTCTCTCCCTGACTGTATGTCTTCTGTCTCTCTGTCTTCCCCTCTCTCCCTGACTGTATGTCTTCTGTCTCTCTCTCTCTCTGTCTTCCCCTCTCTCCCTGTCTGTATGTCTTCTGTCTCTATCTCTGTCTTCCCCTCTGTCTGTCTGTCTGTCTTCCCCTCTCTCTGTATGTATGTCTTCTGTCTCCCTGTCTTCCCCTCTCTCCCTGTCTGTATGTCTTCTGTCTCTGTCTCTGTCTTCCCCTCTCTCCCTGTCTGTATGTCTTCTGTCTCGACCTCTGTCTTCCCCTCTCTCCTGTCTGTATGTCTTCTGTCTCTACCTCTGTCTTCCCCTCTCTCCCTGTCTGTATGTCTTCTGTCTTTATCTCTGTCTTCCCCTCTCTCCTGTCTGTATGTCTTCTGTCTCTCTGTCTTCCCCTCTCTCCCTGTCTGTATGTCTTCTGTCTCTCTCTCTCTCTCTTCTTCCCCTCTCTCCCTGTCTATATGTCTTCTGTCTCTCTCTATCTGTCTTCTCCTCTCTCCCTGTCTATATGTCTTCTGTCTCTCTCTCTCTGTCTTCCCCTCTCTCCCTGTCTGTATGTCTTCTGTCTCTATCTCTGTCTTCCCCTTTCTCCCTGTCTGTATGTCTTCTCTCTCTCTCTCTCTCTGTCTTCCCCTCTCTCCCTGTCTGTATGTCTTCTGTCTCTATCTCTGTCTTCCCCTCTCTCCCTGTCTGTATGTCTTCTGTCTCTCTCTCTCTCTCTCTCACTGTCTTCCCCTCTCTCCCTGTCTGTATGTCTTCTGTCTCTCTCTCTCTCTCTCTCACTGTCTTCCCCTCTCTCCCTGTCTGTATGTCTTCTGTCTCTCTCTATCTCTGTCTTCCCCTCTCTCCCTGTCTGTATGTCTTCTGTCTCTCTCTATCTCTGTCTTCCCCTCTCTCCCTGTCTATGTCTTCTGTCTCTCTCTATCTGTCTTCCCCTCTCTCCCTGTCTGTATGTCTTCTGTCTCTCTCTCTCTCTCTCTCTCACTGTCTTCCCCTCTCTCCCTGTCTGTATGTCTTCTGTCTCTCTCTCTCTCTCACTGTCTTCCCCTCTCTTCCTGTCTGTATGTCTTCTGTCTCTCTCTCTCTGTCTTCCCCTCTCTCCCTGTCTGTATGTCTTCTGTCTCTCTCTCTCTCTCTCTCCTCTCTCTTCTCTCTCTCTCACTGTCTTCCCCTCTCTCCCTGTCTGTATGTCTTCTGTTTCTATCTCTCTCTCTGTCTTCCCCTCTCTCCCTGTCTGTCTGTCTCTTCTCTCTCTCTCCTCTCCTCTCTCTCTCCTCTCTCTCTCTCTCTCTCTCTCTCTCTCTCTCTCTCTCTCTCTCTTCCTGTTTATGTGTCTCCCTGTCTCTAAATATCTCTTTTCCTCTCTCTGTCTCCCCCTCTCTCCCTGTCTGTCTGTGTGTTTCCCAATATATGTTTACATGTTTCAGTCAATCTGTCTGTGTGCCTTCTCTCTCATTAAGGTTTCATAGTTGGTATGGTTGTGTGTGTGTGTGTGGTGTGTGTGTGTGTGCGTGTGTGTGTGTGTGCGTGTGTGTGTGTGTGTGTGTGCGTGTGTGTGTTTGGGGGGGGGGGGGGGGGGGGGGGGGGGGGGGGGGGGGGGGGGGGGGGGGGGGGGGGGGTGTTCAGCCAGTCACTGGATGGCAGTGTCAGTGCCCAGTGTTGTATCCTGATGGCAGGAATGGAAGGATTCGTGCAGTGCACTGGGCGCCTCTGCAGTAAGCAGGGATAAGAAGGGGACAGTCAAATCCTGCGCTGTCGTAACAACCCACATGCTGTCGACAAGTATCTGTCATGTAAAAGCATTAATCAGAAGTACCTCTGTAATCATCTGGAAAAGCCAGTATAAGTTTACAAAACAATAGATACATCAAAATAAGAAATTGAAAAAGAAAAGAAGAGGAAAGTTCTTTCTTAATGGCAGTTGTCAATTTGTTCTTTTTTTGCTTGCTGCAGAAACAGGTATTGAAAATGCAGATAGCTGCATGACTTCTGGTCACTAGGAGTAGTCCTGTCAGTCATTTGAAGGGTGTAGGCAATCACAGGCAAAGCATGTGTGTATGGCTGCTGGTAAGTGGGAGTACTGTTGTCAGGCATTAGCAAGTTGTTGTCAATTACAGACAAATCAGATGTGCCAATCTGGCTTGTTGTTTGGAGATTCGGTGAATCAACATGCCTCCAAAGTGTTCCCGTTTTCCTGAGCAGCAGTAGTGATGTGTTTGCCATCTTTAACTGCTATGAAAATAACCTTTAGATGATTTTCTTACTGACTGAACAATTGAGCTAGGAAAATATGGACCCCATAGGTCCGGATATAGGTACTCCTCAACGTTGATGAAAAACCAACTCCTCACGGATTCCCCACAATGCAAGGTAGATGAGTGTGTGTGTGTGGTGTGTGCGTGCTTGCATGCGTGCGTGTGTGTGTTTGTGCATGCATGCATGTATGCATGTGTGCGCATGTGTATGTGTATATGCGTTACATTTGGCACAACAGAAAAAACATGTACTCAGACCATTTTGCTTTTGCAGTCTGTTTATCAGTGAGTTGGCTTTGGCTGCCTCCGCCTCTGAGAAAGCCTCATGTGAATCGTGCAACACAACTGAAACTATGAATTGAAAGGCAGAAAAATGGCTGTGCTCATGTTGATTGGCTTCTCTGCCTTCACTTGTGAGAAGGTCTGGTGTGAATCATGCCAGAGAGGAAAAAGAAAGGCTGTGCTCTTGTTTGGCTCATGCACCAGCTGGACTTCAGTTTGCTAGGTATGGAGGCTGTCAGTGTCTGCAATATATCTGTGCACTTACACCCAACACTTTGATCTGTTGGCGGATACTGGACTCCATATGACAGCTTTACCCTGTATCTGCACACCAGCTAAAAAAAAAAAAAAAAAAAAAGAGCAGCCAGCAAAAAAAAAATTTGCGTTGCATGTTCACAGTGTGTTTCCTGGCTAGTTGTGATTGTACATCTGTCTGTAGCACCAACTGAAGTCAGCTAAGGGACGGATGTGCCACAGGCATTTCAGGGGGGCAAATGCTGTAGCTGTTTGTTCTAATGATTCTGAAGTGGACATGGTCTGTGTGCCCTGCGGAATGAAGGAGCTGCAGAGAGGGCGCAAGTGGACGGAACAGGCCAGCTGTCCTGAAAACACACCGTCATGATAACTATACCGCTTTCTGTGTCATGGTACATACTCCATATCTGTGTCATTATACTTACTCCATTTCTGTGTCGTGATACATACTCCATTTCTGTGTCATGGTACATACTCCATATCTGTGTCATTATACTTACTCCATTTCTGTGTCGTGATACATACTCCATTTCTGTGTCATGGTACATACTCCATATCTGTGTCATTATACTTACTCCATTTCTGTGTCGTGATACATACTCCATTTCTGTGTCATGGTACATACTCCATATCTGTGTCATTATACTTACTCCATTTCTGTGTCGTGATACATGCTCCATTTCTGTGTCATGGTACATACTCCATATCTGTGTCATTATACTTACTCCATTTCTGTGTCGTGATACATGCTCCATTTCTGTGTCATGGTACATACTCCATATCTGTGTCATTATACTTACTCCATTTCTGTGTCGTGATACATGCTCCATTTCTGTGTCGTGATACATGCTCCATTTCTGTGTCATTATACATACTCCATATCTGTGTCGTGATACTTACTCCATTTCTGTGTTGTGATACATGCTCCATGTCTGTGTCATGATACATACTCCATGTCTGTGTCGTGATACATGCTCCATTTCTGTGTCGTGATACATGCTCCTTTTCTATGTCATGGTACATAACTCCATTTCTGTGTCATCATACATACTCCATTTCTGTGTCATGATACATACTCCATGTCTGTGTCATGATACATACTCCATGTCTGTGTCGTGATACATGCTCCATTTCTGTGTCATTATACATACTCCATTTCTGTGTCGTGATACTTACTCCATTTCTGTGTCATTATACATACTCCATTTCTGTGTCGTGATACATGCTCCATTTCTGTGTCATGATACATACTCCATTTCTGTGTCGTGGAACACAACTCCATTTCTGTGTCATCATACATACTCCATTTCTGTGTCGTGATACATACTCCATGTCTGTGTCATGATACATACTCCATGTCTGTGTCGTGATACATGCTCCATTTCTGTGTCATTATACATACTCCATTTCTGTGTCGTGATACTTACTCCATTTCTGTGTCATTATACATACTCCATTTCTGTGTCGTGATACATGCTCCATTTCTGTGTCATGATACATACTCCATTTCTGTGTCTTGGAACACAACTCCATTTCTGTGTCATGATTCATACTCCATTTCTGTGTCGTGATACATGCTCCATTTCTGTGTCATTATACATACTCCATTTCTGTGTCGTGATACATGCTCCATTTCTGTGTCGTGATACATACTCCTTTTCTGTGTCATGGTACATAACTCCATTTCTGTGTCATGGTACATAACTCCATTTCTGTGTCGTGATTCATACTCCATTTCTCTGCGGTCGGCTGGGCTATAAGCAACATTATCTTATCTCACTCCATTTCTGTCTCATCATACTCCATTTCTGTGTCGTGATACATGCTCCATTTCTGTGTCATGATACATGCTCATTGTCTATGTCATGGTACATGCTCATTGTCTGTGTCATGATACATCCTCATTGTCTATGTCATGATACATCTTCATTGTCTGTGTCATGATACATACTCATTGTCTGTGTCATGATACATCTTCATTGTCTGTGTCATGATACATACTCATTGTCTGTGTCATGATACATACTCTTTGTCTCTCATGATACATACTCATTGTCTATTCATGATACATCCTCATTGTCTGTGTCATGATACATACTCTTTGTCTGTCATGATACATCCTCATTGTCTATGTCATGATACATCCTCATTGTCTATGTCATTATACATCCTCGTTGTCAGTGTCATGATACATCCTCATTGTCTGTCATGATATATCCTCATTGTCTATGTCATGATACATACTCATTGTCTGTGTCATGATACATACTCATTGTCTGTGTCATGATACATGCTCATTGTCTGTGTCATGATACATCCTCATTGTCTGTGTCATGATACATGCTCATTGTCTGTGTCATGATACATCCTCATTGTCTGTGTCATGATACATACTCATTGTCTGTGTCATGATACATGCTCATTGTCTGTGTCATGATACATACTCATTGTCTGTGTCATGATACATACTCATTGTCTGTGTCATGATACATACTCATTGTCTGTCATGATGCATCCTCATTGTCTATGTCATGATACATCCTCATTGTCTGTGTCATGATACATACTCATTGTCTGTGTCATGATAAATGCTCATTGTCTGTGTCATGATACATACTCATTGTCTGTGTCATGATACATACTCATTGTCTGTGTCATGATACATACTCATTGTCTGTCATGATGCTTCCTCATTGTCTATGTCATGATGCATACTCATTGTGTCATGATACATCCTCATTGTCTCTATCATGATACATCCTCATTGTCTGTGTCATGATACATACTCATTGTCTGTGTCATGATACATCCTCATTGTCTGTGTCATGATACATACTCATTGTCTGTGTCATGATACATACTCATTGTCTGTGTCATGATACATCCTCATTGTCTATGTCATGATACATACTCATTGTGTAATGATACATACTCATTTTCTATGTCATGATACATCCTCATTGTCTGTGTCATGATACATGCTCATTGTCTGTGTCACGATACATACTCTTTGTCTGTGTCATGATACGTACTCATTTTCTATGTCATGATACATCCTCATTGTCTGTGTCATGATACATGCTCATTGTCTGTGTCATGATACATGCTCATTGTCTGGGTCATGATACATCCTCATTGTCTGTCATGATACATGCTCATTGTCTGTCATGATACATACACATTGTCTATATCATGATGCACTCCACATTTGGGTGGTCTGGTCTGCCATGGGGTCTGACTTCACAGTCTCGGAGCTATCAGCTGTCAGGTCAGAGTTCACAACACAAACAGGGGGATGAGCCGACCTTTCCTCATACGCTTCTGTGGCCTGGTTTTGCCATTTTTTCATCTGAACAGTTTTTATACGAAACGGTCCAGTCCAGCAGAGAATGGACATGGTAAGTGTCAAGTGTGCTTCAGTGATCTGTATCTGCTGTGTCGACCATGATGACCTTGTCATGATGACCTTGAACCGCGCTGTAGAACCGTGTGGCACCCAGCGCTTCCCTTCCAGGGCTGTACACGTGTGCCCCACTGAGACTGTTGGCGTTTGCCTACCTGTGCCTCTGGATTCCTGAAAACTAGAAAAGTGCCTTCATGAGATGTCTGATAATGTGACTATCCTTGTGCTTATCATGACAGAAATTGGTGCTTTCTTGTGGTATTGGCTGGCATGTGATCACCCCATGTGTTCATCAAAAACAAACCAGTGCCTTGCTCTGATGTCCTTTGCCCTTTGCTGTGTTTACCGTGAAACAAACCAGTGCCTCTCACAGATATCTGACAGCACATGACCTTTGCCCTTTGCTGTGTTTATTATGAAACAATTCAGTGCCTTCATCACATAGCTGATAGGATGTGACTGACTGTCTATGTGTTTTCTCATAAGACACATCAGTGCCTTCTTCAAATATAGCTTGTGACTGCCAGAGTATATCACGAGACAAATCAGTGCCTTGAAATATAGCTTTTGAGTCCCAGTGTGCACCACTAGACAAATCAGTGCCTTGAAATATAGCTTTTGAGTCCCAGTGTGCACCACGAGACAAATCAGTGCCTTCTCGGAATATCAGATACCATTTAACTATGCCTGTGTTCATTATGAGACTGAAGGAGTGCCTTTCTGAGATACCGGCTTGCCTTTGTCTAGCCCTGTGTTCATTATGAGACTGAAGGAGTGCCTTTCTGAGATAACTGCTTGCCTTTGTCTAGCCCTGTGTTCATTATGAGACTGAAGGAGTGCCTTTCTGAGATACCTGCTTGCCTTTGTCTATCCTTGTGTTCATCATGAGACTGAAGGAGTGCCTTTCTGAAATACCTGCTTGCCTTTGTCTACAGCCCTGATGTGGCCCTTTGCGGTCGGCTGGGCTATAAGCAACATTATCTTATCTTGCCTTTGTCTAGCCCTGTGTTCATCATGAGACTGAAGGAGTGCCTTTCTGAGATACCTGCTTGCCTTTATCTATCCTTGTGTTCATCATGAGACTACAGAAGTGCCTTCTTCAGATATCGACTTGTCTGTTGCTTTTCTTGTGTTTGTCACAACACTAAAGGAGTGCCTTCCTTGGATATCTGTTTGCCTGTGGCTGATCCTCGGGCTGTCTGTTGTCTGACCATGGACCTTGTTTCTTTGTGAAGAACGATCTGCTTCTGGTGAATTTCTGGAGGAGGATATGTGAACTAGCGTGACTTCCATCATGAACCAATGCCTCTGGATGTCTGATGGCTGAACAAGTGCCTTAACGATATAACTGTCAGCAGATCATGATGTGACTGAAAAATGTGCCTCCATTTTGTTTAGCCAGCTAGGGTGGGCAGGCTTTCTGTGGATCTCTGTAGGGTGGACATACAGTGCCTTGGTGAGACTGAAATGAGTGTAGTGTACTTGCAAGAACTGAAAATGTGCCTATTTTATTTTTATTTATTTATTTTAATTAGAAATGGTGTTCATCTTTTGAATTTCTTTGAGAATGTGTGTGATAAGAAACTTGCCTCTGTGTTCAACTTGCCATGCTGAAAACGGTGCCTTATCAGTCTGTTGGCTGTGACCTGCCTCCTGTCTATTTCTTGAGGGGGATATGTGCCTCAGTAGAACTTCACCTCAGTGTTCAAGCCTCGGTGTTCGATTGGCCAGTGTTTTGTGTCAGTTACTGTTGCCTTGCTGTCTGCATTTAAGAGGGGGGAGTGTGGTTAATGGGACTTGCCTAGGTGTTCAACTTGTTGGTGTTGTTCGTCACTGACTCTCTGCCTGTTTCCTGAGGGGAAGGTGACATCTGTGGGACTTCCATCTGTGGTCAACTCGTCAGTGTTGTTCGTCACGGACTGTCTGCCTCCTGTCTGTTTCCCGAGGGGGAGATGTGCTGTCAATGGGACTTCATCTGTGTTCAGCCTCCCAGTGTTGGAAAAACCTGCCATGCGTTGGCCACAGCAGTGGTTTTTGTGTGTGGATTTCAGTGTGTGTGTGTTTTTTACTCACATTTTATAAGTTTGCATGTACATACAACATTAAGTTCGAAAATCTGATTTCTGTCAATTGGTGTAAGTGTGTGTGTGTGTGTGTGTGTGTGTGTGTGTGTGTGTGTGTGTTTGTGTGTGTGTGGTGTGTGTGTGTGTATACACTACAGGAAAAGATCTTCGAAAGACCCTTGCCATTTTCCTCTCTTTTAAAACCATCACATTATTTTTTCCACAGTCTCGGAGATATACTGTGCATGCCACAGCATCAAAGCAGATGACAATTTTTCAGCAGTCATTCTTTCAACTCGATCAGCCTGCAACTAGGCATTTCTTGACGGCTGCTGAACAATGACAAAAGAACTTGTCAAACTTGTTCAAAGACTGGATGATGCTTCAACAACATATGGCATGGAAATCAGGGCTGAGAATGTCAAGTCAGTGGTCAGCCACAACACCACCATCGTAACAGTCCAAAGACTGTTCCACATGGGTTCACCTCACCTGTCAAGTCAGTGGTCAGCCACAACACCACCATCGTAACAGTCCAAAGACTGTTCCACATGGGTTCACCTCACCTGTCAAGTCAATGGTCAGCCACAACACCACCATCATAAGGGTCCAAAGACTGTTCCACATGGGTTCACCTCACCTGTCAAGTCAATGGTCAGCCACAACACCACCATCGTAATGGTCCAAAGACTGTTCCACATGGGTTCACCTCACCTGTCAAGTCAGTGGTCAGCCACAACACCACATCGTAACAGTCCAAAGACTGTTCCACATGGGTTCACCTCACCTGGGGTCCACCGTCAGCAATGAGGGATACAAACCAGAAACCCTCTCAAGGGCAGCAGAGACACCGTGAGCACTGTCCAGTCCAAAGCCTGTATGGAAAGACGGTAACATCTTCAGCAACACACAGGTCCAGCTCCTATGTGCCTCGTTATATTCCATCCGCGATATCGTCCAGTACATGCATGCGAGATGTGAACCCTCACAGCAGATCTGAAAGAAGAATCCGAGCCATGGCAATGAGAGACAAATGCAAGAAACGAAGCATTGGAAATACTGATCATCACATCAATAAGTGCAGCAAACGGAGAAGCAGAGCAAATTATGAGGATCTGTCAACATTGTTGAAGAAAAGGAAACGACAGTTGCTGTGGCCATGTAACAGAATGGCCAGTGGCCTTGTTGAAACGGTCCTCCGAGGGGTTGTCGAAGGAAGGAGGTGGAGAGGAAAACAGAAGAAAACAAAACAAAAACAACAACAGCAAAACCCAGTGGATTTACGGCTGAAGAAAGGACAGAGAAAAGATCCACAGAGATCCAAGCGTTGTCACGGCAATGGACAGAACTTGAGGAACCTGTTGGTTTTCAGTGTGGTGCCCCAGGGACTCTGCATGGAGTTAAGGGTGGAGAAGAAGAAGAACAAAGTGGGAGAACATAATATATGAGATGAAGTCAAAAACAGCTCTCTCATCGTCCACTTGTAAAATGATAATTTTAGAAAACTGAAATTTTGCTGCATCAATGCTTCTTAAATATCAAGAAAGAGGAGAGCACACTGTAAAGCACAGCAGAATAAAAGCAGTAACATTTTCACTTCTAAAAACGAAGCTTGAAGCAGTAGTAAGTGTACCTATGTGGATTCTTTGTGTGTGTGTGTGTGTGTGTGTGTGTGTGTGTGTGCGTGTTTGTGTGTGTGAGTGTGCGTGTGAGTGAGTGTGTGCATGTGCGTGTGTGTGTGTGTGTGTGTGTGTGTGTGTGCACGCGCGCGCGCATGTGTGTGTCATTTCCAAGCTCATTTCTCCGATATTTCTGAATGCAGCATCTGAAAATTGGGTATTGACAATTAATTCAAGAATTTGATGGGGGGCCTCCAAGAATCTTGTGATAAAGTGTGTACACATGAAACTATTGTGTTTTTTTTTTAAATGTTGGTGGTGGCGTGGTGTCGAAGTAGTTTTGGTTAACAGTTTTTGGTGTAGGATGAGGTCATGATGGTTTCTGAATGATCAGGTGTTGGGAATTGTGAGTTGACAACTTCACCTAAAGCAGGTTTAAAAGTGAGGTACCACGAGGAACACCCTAGATATAGAGCATAGAAAGGGAGATGATTGTTCCTTGCATGGCACTTTAAAGGAACTCTTTAGTTCTCTAATGCAGAAAAGGAGGCAATGGTCCTCCTGCATGAGACTTTAAGGAACTCTTTAGTGATCTAAAGTTCAAAAGGAGACCCAGCTTAAAGCTTCCTTGATTTTTGATCACTCATGATCAAAGTTTTTTTTCCTTGTGGAAAAGATCATATCAAAAGATATGTTTTTTTTGTTATGAATGGAGTAGTTTACTTAGATAAGCATAAAGAAACGCATTTACCAAGAAAAAAGAAATAATGAGAAATTTAAAATCTTGTTGCATAGATATTGCTAAAAACATGCGGAAAAACTAAAAAAAACTGATGAGAAGTAAGGGACTCCCTAGTTATCTAATGTACAAAGGAAGACAATAGCCCCCCCCCCCCCCCCCCCCCCCTGCATAACTCTTTAAGAAACCCCATAGTTATCAAAAGTACAATGGTCCCCTTGTTCTACAATGTAAGGAATCCCATACTCATCTAATGTACAAAGGGAGACAAAGGTCCCCCTGCACTTTAAGGAACTCCCTAGCGGCATAATGTACAAAGGGAGACAGTGGTGCATGACATTTTGTTAAGGATCTTCGTAGTTATCTAATGTACAAAGGGAGACAATGCCCCCCCCCCCCCCCCATGACATTTTAAAGATCTCAGTTATCTGATGTACAAAGGGAGACAATGGCCCCTCCTGCATGACATTTTAAGGATCTTCCTAGTTATCTAATGTACAAAGGGAGACAATGCCCCCCTACCCTCCCTCCCCCCCTCCCCCCCCCTCCTCGAATAACGTTTTAAGGAATTCCCAGTTGATCTTATGCACAAGAGGAAGACAAAGGTGACAGAACAAGAGGTGAGTCAGGGAAGAAGGAAATGACAGCGGAACGGACAGTGGGATGTTGTTGAAGTGTCTCCAAGGCGCAGAATGTCCCTGTCAAAGACAGAAGCACATTTGCATAGATGCATTCAGTTCCTGTGTATATTAAAAAAAAAAATAATCATGAACAAGCAGCGGACATTATCAGAGATACACACGCCATCACCCCTGCCAGGAATTGGAATAATTTGCTTCATGTTCAAGATGCATGTTTTTCAATTGCACATCTCTGCTTTAAAACAACAAGAAAACTTTGTGGAGGAGCAGCCTGATGAAGTCTGCATGTTTATTCATAGGCTTTCAGCTAATAACAGAATCATGTTAAACATGTTGTTGGAATCCCAATAGGAAGGTTTTCAGTACAGTGAATGCCTACATGGGAGTGATATTTAGAGAGAGATTATTTGACATCTCTCTCTCTCTTTTTAACGACAGTCAGCCTTGAGGTAAACAAACTTTCCTAATCCTTCGGTGGTCCGAGTTTTGTGTGAATGTTGTCTTCTTTGTGCTGGCTGCCATCTTGCGCCCTCTTTTCATGGTTTTGTTTGTTTTCTTTTTGAGAGTGGTTGCATATATATTAAATAGTCTGTGCAGGGAGATTACTCTCCATACCTTTTCAGGAATTTTTAACCATCCTAACAACCTGGGATGTCCTCCAGTGACTTTGTTGTGTGTTGCCAGTGGTGCTGGTAAAGGCTATGTTCGTTGGTTTTTGGTTTGTCAGTAAGAAGAGGAGAGGTCAGTATTTGGTTCATGTGCTTTTCGATTTTGGTGGAGTATTTGTGGAGGAGATCTGTCGCTTAAACGTTTTAAGTATATATGCTGAAACGTACACTCTTACCTCAGGTCTGGTGATCTTTAATACTTTCTCTTGTGGTGCTTCAGTTTCTTTCTCATCTGTCTGGGTTGTCTTTCTTGTGTAAGCTTTTTGCTGTTGGATGTGGGCTCTCTCTGTCTGTCTCACGTTTGTGTTGTTGTTCTGTGTTGTTACTGCTCCTCAGTTGTGATTGAAATGTTTGGTCATTTTTCTCCATGTCCGTCCGTCTGTCTGTTTTTGTCTGTCACTCTCCCAGTTTGTCTGCCTCTCTGTTTCATTGTGTGTCTCCCTTTGTCTGTCCTGTCTCTCCCTCAGTTTGTATACACAACTATCTCCCTGTGTCTGCCTGTCTGTCTCATTGTGTCTCCCTCAGTCTGTCTAAACAGCTATCTCCTTGTGTGACAGTGTCTTCCTCAGTCTGTCTGTCTGTCTGTCTGTCTTGCTGTGTCTCCCTCTGTCTGTCTGCCCGTCTGTTTCACCATGTCTCTGTCTGTCTGTCTTGCTGTGTCTCCCTCTGTCTGTCTGCCCGTCTGTTTCACCATGTCTCCCTCTGTCTGTTCTGTCTCACCCTTTGTCTGCCTGTCTGTCTCACTGTGTCTGTATTGTCTGTCTGTTGTTCTCTCTCCTTCATTCATTCTCTGTCTCTCACTGTCTCTCCTTGGTCGGTCACAGCCCTGATGTGGCCCTTTGCGGTCGGCTGGGCTATAAGCAACATTACCTTACCTTGGTCGGTCTGTCTGTTGTTCTCTCTCCTTCATTCATTCTCTGTCTCTCACTGTCTCTCCTTGGTCGGTCTGTCTGTTGTTCTCTCTCCTTCACTCACTCTCTGTCTCTCACTGTCTCTCCTTGGTCTGTCTGTCTGTTGTTCTCTCTCCTTCACTCACTCTCTGTCTCTCACTGTCTCTCCTTGGTCGGTCTGTCTGTTGTTCTCTCTCCTTCACTCATTCTCTGTCTCTCACTGTCTCTCCTTGGTCGGTCTGTCTGTTGTTCTCTCTCCTTCACTCACTCTCTGTCTCTCACTGTCTCTCCTTGGTCGGTCTGTCTGTTGCTCTCTCTCCTTCACTCACTCTCTGTCTCTCACTGTCTCTCCTTGGTCTGTCTGTCTCTTGTTCTCTCTCCTTCACTGACTCTCTGTCTCTCAGGAACAGGAAGAACTTTCTGATGAGAATGATAAAAAAGATAGGAAAGAACTTTCTGGTGATGATGGAGAAGAAGAAACAACTTTCTAAAGGGAATGATCAAGGGTTGGATGAACATTCTGATGATGATTGAAGAGAAGAACACGAACAACATTCTGATGAAGAGGGAGAAGCGCAGGTAAAACTTTCTGATGATGATGGACAAGACAAAGCCGAAGACCTTTCTGATGATGTTAGAGAGGGACAGAAAGACCTTTCTGATGATGTTAGAGAGGGACAGAAAGACCTTTCTGATGATGTTAGAGAGGGACAAGAAGACCTTTCTGATGATGTTAGAGAGGGACAGAAAGACCTTTCTGATGATGTTAGAGAGGGACAGGAAGACCTTTCTGATGATGTTAGAGAGGGACAAGAAGACCTTTCTGATGATGTTAGAGAGGGACAGAAAGACCTTTCTGATGATGTTAGAGAGGGACAGAAAGACCTTTCTGATGATGTTAGAGACGGACAGGAAGACCTTTCTGATGATGTTAGAGAGGGACAAGAAGACCTTTCTGATGATGTTAGAGAGGGACAGGAAGACCTTTCTGATGATGTTAGAGAGGGACAGGAAGACCTTTCTGATGATGTTAGAGAGGGACAGGAAGACCTTTCTGATTATGTAGAGAGGGACAGGAAGACCTTTCTGATGATGTTAGAGAGGGACAAGAAGACCTTTCTGATGATAGAGAGGGACAAGAAGACCTTTCTGATAATGTAGAGAGGGACAGGAAGACCTTTCTGATGATGTTAGAGAGGGACAAGAAGACCTTTCTGATGATAGAGAGGGACAAGAAGACCTTTCTGATGATGTTAGAGAGGGACAAGAAGACCTTTCTGATGATGTTAGAGAGGGACAGGAAGACCTTTATGATGATGTTAGAGAAGAACAGGAAGCACTTTTTGATGATGATGGAGACAAAGAACAGAAAGAACTTCTTAATGATGATGGAGAAGAATATTAAGAACTATCTGATGATGATGATGGAAGAACTTTCTGATGATAATGATAGAAGAATTTTCTGATGATGATGATGGAAGAACTTTCTGATGAAAATGATGGTGGAGCAGAAGAACAGAAAGATTTGTATATGTATGATGGAGAAGAACATGAAGAACTTTCTGATGATGATGGAGAAAAGAACATGAAGAACTTTCAGATAATGATGGAGGAGAAAACAGGGAGAACTTTCTGATGATGATGGCGGAAAGAACTGGAAAAACTTTATGATGATGATGAAGAAGAACTTCCTGATAACGATGGAGAAGAACAAAAGGAACTTTCTGATGATGATGCAGGAAAAGAACAGAAAGAACTTTCTGATGATAATGGCTGAGAAGAACAGGAGCAAGTTTTGGACGATGAAGGAGAAGATCAGGAAAGACTCTCTGATGATAGGAGAAGAAAACCCGGAAGAACTTTCTGATGATAATAATGACGCAGAATAGGAGGAATATTTTATTGCAGGAGGTATAGATTTTGGTGGTTTCTCAGATTGAACTGAAACTTAAAAAAGAAACTTTTTAGTTCTGGAACTTAAAAAACCACAACAATGGATCCAGAGGACTCTGCTACCTTTTCTGTTACCACCAAAAAAAAAAAAAAAATGTAAAAAGCAAAGTTCATTTAGTTCCTGGCTTCAGCTTTGTTCTTATCCTGATTGTTCCCAGTTTTTGTTGTTCTTATCCTGATTGTTCCCAGTTTTTGTTGTTCTTATCCTGATTGTTCCCAGTTTTTTTGTTGTTCTTATCCTGATTGTTCCCAGTTTTTGTTGTTCTTATCCTGATTGTTCCCAGTTTTTGTTGTTCTTATCCTGATTTGTTCCCAGTTTTTTGTTGTTTTATACTGATTGTTGCCAGTTTTTGTTGGTGGTTTTATGAGGGGCAGAGCAGAGAAAGGGGGGGGGGGGGGGGGGGGGGGGGGGGGGGGGGGGGGGGGGGGGAGGGGGGAGTCAAGGATTATTGGCTCTCATGTATCTTCTCTTTCAAGAAAGAGACAGTTGTACTGACATGAAGCCTTCTGCTGCACTGTGTGTTGTACAATGGCAAAGATGGATAGAGTGACTTGTCGGACAACATGATGAGTGTCCTCTGACATTGCAGAGTTACAGCACATTGTAAGTGCCCACCTTTCTGGTCAGCGTTGTATTTCAGAGGGATGATAATGGAACAAGAGGGGAACCGGTGGGTTCACAACTGGCATTGTGTTCACAGGAATGACTATATTGATGCTACAGTATGGGGGACCTGTGGGTTCACAACTGGCATTGTGTTCAGAGGGATGACCATATCCACATGGTATTGTACTGTATGGCGCATGGTTCAGAGGGATGACCATATCCACATGGTATTGTACTGTATGGTCCATGGGTTCAGGGGGATGACCATATCCACATGGTATGGTACAGTATGGTGTTCAGAGGGATGACCATATCCACATGGTATTGTACTGTATGGTCCATGGGTTCAGAGGGATGACCACATCCACATGGTATTCTACTGTATGATCCATGGTTCAGAGGGATGACCCTATCCACGTGGTATTGTACTGTATGGTCCATGGGTTCAGAGGGATGATCCTATCCACATGGTATTCTACTGTATGGTCCATGGGTTCAGAGGGATGACCCTATCCACATGGTATTCTACTGTATAGTCCATGGGTTCAGGGGGATGACCACATCCACATGGTATTCTACTGTATGGTCCATGGGTTCAGAGGGATGACCACATCCACATGGTATTCTACTGTATGATCCATGGGTTCAGAGGGATGACCATATCCACATGGTATTCTACTGTATGGTGCGTGGGTTCGAGAGGATGACCATATCCACATGGTATTCTACTGTATGGTGTTCAGGGGGATGACCACATCCACGTGGTATTTTACTGTATGGTCCATGGGTTCAGAGGGATGACCATATCAACATGGTATTCTACTGTATGGTCCATGGGTTCAGAGGGATGACCACATCCACATGGTATTCTACTGTATGGTGTTCAGGGGGATGACCACATCCACATGGTATTCTACTGTATGGTCCATGGGTTCAGAGGGATGACCATATCCACATGGTATTCTACTGTATGGTGTTCAGGGGGATGACCACATCGACATGGTATTCTACTGTATGGTCCATGGGTTCAGAGGGATGACCATATCCACATGGTATTCTACTGTATGGTGTTCAGGGGGATGACCACATCCACATGGTATTCTACTGTATGGTCCATGGGTTCAGAGGGATGACCACATCCACATGGTATTCTACTGTATGGTCCATGGGTTCAGAGGGATGACCACATCCACATGGTATTCTACTGTATGGTGCATGGTTCAGAGGGATGACCACATCCACATGGTATTCTACTGTATGGTCCATGGGTTCAGGGGGATGACCACATCCACATGGTATTCTACTGTATGGTGCATGGTTCAGAGGGATGATCCTATCCACATGGTATTGTACTGTATGGTCCATGGGTTCAGAGGGATGACCACATCCACATGGTATTCTACTGTATGGTCCATGGGTTCAGGGTGATGATCCTATCCACATGGTATTGTACTGTATGGTCCATGGGTTCAGAGGGATGACCACATCCACATGGTATTCTACTGTATGGTCCGTGGGTTCAGGGGGATGATCCTATCCACATGGTATTCTACTGTATGGTCCATGGGTTCAGAGGGATGACCACATCCACATGGTATTATACTGTATGGTGTTCAGGGGATGACCATATCCACATGGTATTCTACTGTATGGTCCATGGGTTCAGAGGGATGACCACATCCACATGGTATTATACTGTATGGTGCATGGGTTCAGAGGGATGACCACATCCACATGGTATTCTACTGTATGGTCCATGGGTTCAGAGGGTTTGACCACATCCACATGGTATTATACTGTATAGTGCATGGAACATGAAGAAACTGAGGGGAGACTATTTCTTCCATTTGCGCAACACTTAAAAGATGATTGTTATCGTTGATGTTGTTGCTTTTGTGTCATAATCAGTGGTGTTAACTTTCGTTGCCGTATTAGTTACTGTTACTAATACTTAAATAGCTGCAGCAACTAACACTATTTTAGCTGCAGCTACTACCACTATTTCAGCTGCAGCTGCTAATGCTGCTTCAGTTGCAGCTACTACCACTATTTCAGCTGCAGCTACTAACACTATTACCAAGACAAGACGTGTGTTACAGATAGTCACTCCCAGTCTGACTGTTATTTCAGGCCACAGGGCAGTCCCATGTCTCCCAAGAGCCCTGCACTGGGCTCTGTCTTTGAGGAGAGTGAAGAAGCCATCCCTGACACCACGGAGGAGCACGATTCTGATGGGGAGGCCAGTGCGCCGTTGATCAGCGGTGTCGAGGAGCCGGAAGCGGTCACCACGGTGCCCACCATCACCTTCTCAGAGGAGGAGGGGATGAAGCGGAGAGAGCCGTCGAGCCGGAAGCGTCTTCAGCGTCAGGATGACATCAGAACGTCCGACGATTCCAAACCACCGTCAGTCTGAGGCTGCGGTGAGAAGGGACGTTGTGTCCGCAAATAACCTCACGGCTTTCATCGTGGGTGAAGGTTGAAAGGAGACTTGATAAAGGAGAGAATGATGTCGGACAGACAACCACATGACTCCCATCTCGTGTAGTGTTTTTGTCACATGCCCATGGAAATGGATTTTTTTTTTTCTGGCAAGCTGTCAAATGTTTTGTTTGATGACAAGAGAATGTCATGACTTTGTGACTTTTTCATATCGTGTTTATGACAGTCTTTGTTACAATTAACACGACTTTTTCGTATTATGTATATGAGAGTCTATATTACAGTTAACACAAACACTGATAATCATGATCGTCTCACATCTTAATGATGGTGACCATGACATAAGATCCAACGATAAAGCTTTTTACATATTTTTGAATGCACATGTAGTGATAATAATGTTATACTCACTATCTTTAGAAATTATGCATTGTCATGTTTTGCTTTGTTTAATTCTCTGGTTTGTACTGCTTTCTGTGGGAAGCCAGTGCCTGAGATTAATGAGATTTCATTTCCATGGAAACGACAATCATAGAATAATGGGCTTGAAGAAACATTCAAGTTGCTGCTGGAGTTGGTTCCTTTGCTGCTGCAAAAAAAGCACAGTTGGACACAGTAGAAAGCAACCAACATGTGTTTTGTTCAGATAGGGTGAAGTTTGTTGTCATTATTGATGGTTGCTTAGAAATGTTGCAATGTTTTCACCTTTAGAATGGACCTTTACTGCCTGCATGTATGTATGTACGTGTGTGTCTGCCATGTCAGCACACTTGTGTCTTTAGTATTTCTGTATGTACAGTGTGTTAGAATTTGGAGAGAGCCTCAAGCTTTTTATTTTCAGGCTGAATTGTACTAGAAGTATTGCAATTGTCAGACAGTTTTATTTGTGATTTTTTTTTTTTTCCTAAATGCAGAGGATGTAGGTATAGTGGCTAAGTCGTAGTTCTGAGGCTATGCTAATACCAGTGCATTTTTGTTTTACTTGTGTCCACTGTGTCCCAGTGTTTTCTCCACCTGACCTGACCCTGTTCCAGTCCCTAACTTATCTCAACGCTAGCCCCGGGTGTAGCTGTCGGCCAAGTGTAACTCGGTGAAACATAGAAACCTTCCTGCTGTTCGTGATGCCTGTGAGAGTGACCTCCTGTGACCTTGACACTTGTGCTATGGCAAGACGTGGATGTAACAGCTGCGTCTGTGTGCTAACTTTACAGAGTTGTCTGGCAACCAAGGGCCTGAGGGTTGGTTCTGCCTTGACAAAGTTGTGGCATTGGTAGCTTCAGTATGTCGCATGCAGCACGACCTCCCACTTCGTTACTTTGGCATTGGTAGCTTTAGTATATCGCATGCAACACGACCTCCCACTTCGTTACTTTGGCATTGGTAGTTTTCGTGTGTCACTTACAATACAGCCTCCAACTGGCGTTCATGTACCACCAGCTTCATTGGCCCAATTCTATTCAGATTTATGATGTTGTCGTGAACCATGTCACCAAATCCCATTGGCCCATTTCTGTTCAGATTTATGATGTTGTCACAAACCAAGTTTCAGATTTATGATGTCATGAACCAAGTTTCAGATTTATGATGTTGTCACGAACCAAGTTTCAGATTTATTGTTGAGATTTTTTACATCAGTATGAACCAAGTCATTAAATGCCAGTGAGTTACTTCTGTTAAGATTAACGGCGTTACCATGAACCAAGTCTGTGATGCTGAAAATTGTAGTCTTCATTTGCGTCCTTTCTGAGTTATAACAATGTCATTGAAATTCATTGGAAATGTCAGGTCAGACTTTTTTTCTTCTTTTTTTTTTCGCTGAAAACTTTGTTCTTTCTTGCATGTTAAGGTATTACAAAGTCATTGACATTCATTGGAAATGTGAGGTCAGACTTTTTTTCTTTTTTTTTTGCTTAAAACTTTGTTCTTTCTTGCATCCTAAAGTGTCACGAAGTCACTGATGTTCATTGGAAAATGCGAGGTCAGACTTTTTTTTTTTTATGTCAACATTGTGCCTTCTGCAGCGGATGTCTCTTGAGATGCAGGGAATCAGAAGTTGGACACTGTGCCTTTCGTAGAGTAGACAGCTCGGAGATTGACCAGGTCTGGTGTTAGGATTCACAGGTTTGAGGTTGGGTCAGTTGTAGAGCTGATAGTCTCAGGGTGACTCTTGACCTGGTTTGCATTAGGGATTGGCAGGCTGGACATGTGTGCATTTTCTTGTAGAATAAATCTGGCGATGTCTGTTGACCTCGTTTGGTGTTGGGATTCCCAGGCTGAGCTTTGCATCTGCTGATTGACAGGCTGAACTTTGCATCTGCTGATTGACAGGCTGAACTTTGCATCTGCTGATTGACAGGCTAAACTTTGCATCTGCTGATTGACAGGATGAACATTGCATCTGTTGATTCACAGGCTGAACACTGCATCAGTTGATTGACAGGCTGAACATTGCATCAGTTGATTCACATTACATCTGTTGATTCGCAGGCTGAACACTGCATCTGTTAATTCACAGGCTGAACATTGCATCAGTTGATTCACAGGCTGAACACTGCATCAGTTGATTGACAGGCTGAACACTGCATCTGTTAATTCACAGGCTGAACATTGCGTCAGTTGATTCACAGGCTGAACACTGCATCAGTTGATTGACAGGCTAAACATTGCATCAGTTAATTCACAGGCAGAACATTGCATCAGCTGATTCAGAGGATGAACACTGCATCTGTTGATTGGCAGGATGAACACTGCATCTGTTGATTGACAGGCTGAACATTGCATCTGTTGATACATAGGCTCGACGTTGCATGTGTTGATTGACAGGCTGAACAGTGCATCTGTTGATTAACAGGCTTAAAATTGCATCTGTTGGTTGACAGGCTGAACATTGCATCTGTTGATACATAGGCTCGTTGTTGCATCTGTTGATTCACAGGCGAAAAATTGCATCTGTCGATACGTAGGCTGAACTTTGCATCTGCTGATTGACAGGCTGAACATTGCATCTGTGGATACATAGGCCGGACATTGCTGCCATTGATTCACAGGTTGAACAATGGTCTGTTCATTCATTGGCTGAGCAGTGGGCAAGTTGTTGTCGAAAAAATACGAGTTGCTGTTTCCACATCATTATCATTCAGCCATCAGTATTGACTGCTGATCTCAAACCATGACAGCATGCTGTCTAGTGCTGACCGTCTGCTGGCTGCTGCACCTGACACAGCTTAGCTTTCACTGATTTGATACACCTCCAGTTTAAATAGTGCTTCAGGAAAGACAGCAATGAAAGCCAGCTTTTTCTTTTTAACAATGGCAATGTTTTCTGATGTACTGACTCCGTCAAGGTCGTGCACAAACATTTTGGCTACATTCATCAACAGAAGGGACAGTGAAGTGATGGAACAGACGGGTGTAGCGGCCGAGAATGGGTTGTTCGTGCTCAAAATGCGAAACACAGACTTTCCAAATATGAAACAGCATGATCGCTTATTCATTACTTTTGTGCCGGCTTTTTCATGTTTTTGATGACCAAACTTGAAACAACATTGCTTATTCCATACTTTTGTGCCGGCTTTTTCATGTTTTTGATGACCAACTTGAAACAACATTGCTTATTCCATACTTTTGTGCCGGCTTTTTTCATCTGTTTTTGATGGATTCGTTTTTGACGTAGCTAAGCAGAAGTGAGCTTAGACTCAGTCACTTACCATGGCTTTTTCTTGTGTTGTCTGCCATTGAAAATGCACAGCTTATTGACTGACCAACGTTAGAGAATGCACATGAATAATTATACTGCTATTCCATTGCTATCGGGCGGTAAGATTTGGACAGAAAGCTGGATTGGACTTGCGGGTGCCTCTCCATGATAAAGGGTATACTGATTTTTACCTCAAATTATTGTGGTATGTGTAGGGGGTGCCCCCTGCCATAACAATGCAGTGCATATCGTGCCATCAACAGATGTTGCTTTCTTAAGTATTGAAGCCTTTGTAGCCAGAAAAATGCAGTAGATATCACGCCAACTACACATGCTACTGTCTGTGTGATTGAAGCCTTTTGTAGCCAGAACAAAGCGAGGTTTACCATACCCACTTATACATAGTAGTGCCTTCTTCTCAGCGTCTGAAACTTTTGACTAGTGGGAAACGGACAACCTAAACACAAAAGATTTATGTCTTTTTGAATAACCAGTTTGTGTTCATGCAAAAAGTAGCAAAACTGGCAATCTTGCCCGCTCCACATTTAACTTTACTAGTTTTCTTTTGTTTTGTTTTTGTTTTTCCGTGCTGCTCACTTTCTTTTAGTTTGTAGTTTCTCTTCTGGTTCTGGTCTCTGTGTGATTCACCTTCTGATGAAGATGGCTTGAACCCCCCCCCCCCCCCCCCCCCCCCCCCCCCCCCAATCTTTCCCTCCCCAATGCTTTTTGTCTCTGTGTCTCACCTTCTCTCTGTGGTATTCTGATTCACCATACTAATTCAGATGTCACACTGAATGTTGATAATTGCTTAATGGCAACATGAGGAAATCTTTTGTCACATCCTAACCCTAGACATTGGTTGCCTGGTGTTGATTATCTGCTGAACCTGTCAATGTGGATAATTTGCTTCAATGTTGAGAGTGAAAAAAGCAACTGCTTAATTCAGGAAAGCTAACAGCTCATTCTCTTCAGTTCTTTCCCTTGAATTTCGATCACCAGTGATGGACGGTTTTCTTCCCGGAATTATGGTATTTCAAACAACATTTTTGTTATCTGAAGCAATATATCGCCCCAAAAACCTGAAAGACACATTCATCACAAAAATATTATTATTTTAGAAAAAAAAGAACATCCGACATGTAAAATGCAAAAATCTCAAAAACTGTTGAGAGTTAATGTTGATAATTGGCAATTTGCATGCCATGTGGTGAAAATTAGGCCATGGTCAACATTTTGCATGACAGGTATATTATTTTACGGTTCTCAATTCTTTTCATTGATGGAGGGGTTTCATAATTGGCTTCATTATTACTTTCTGCCCCTTCCTCTTTTCTAACCCCCACCTCCCACCCCCTCTCCCCTTCACCACCACCCCCCCTCCCCTTTTCCTTCTGCCTTCTCACGTTTTTTTCCCCACCAGTTCTGTCATCCCTGCTCAGGTATTGATATTCTGAGAACCATGAACGCAGTGTTGGCATTTGATTTTGTTGCTTCAATTTTACACTTCTTGTACTGGTTTTGAATTTCTTTCTTACTTTACTGTGACCACCTGCTTTATCACTTTTCCTTTACAGTAAGGTATAGAGGAGGCTGTATTTGGGTTTTTTTTTTCCCCATTAAAGAATGGCTCTGTCTGTCTGTGTCTCTAAAGAATGGCTTTGTCTGTCTGTGTCTCTCTTTCTGTCTCTGTCTCTGTCGCTTTTTCTTCTTCCTCTCTCAGTCCGTCTCTTTCTCTCTCGGTCTCTCCCTCTCTGTCCCTGTCTCTCTCTTGCCATCTGTTTTCTTGGATATGAGATTCAGGGGTAGCGTCAAAGAAGAACAGGGCATTCATTCTGACTGGGGAATGGCGGGCGTTTGGCAAAGTCTGGCAGATTTCTGCTGATCGGGCTCAGCATCATGGCTTTGATTGATGGTGCAGGCATGCATGGTGCATGAATTTTTTTTTTTTTTTTTTTTTTACATATACGCCTTTA
The DNA here is from genome assembly GCA_018398815.1 of Conus ventricosus. Taxonomy (NCBI): domain Eukaryota; kingdom Metazoa; phylum Mollusca; class Gastropoda; order Neogastropoda; family Conidae; genus Conus; species Conus ventricosus. The sequence continues at coordinate 29,637,162 of CM031623.1, forward strand.
TTGTATCTCTTCTTTAAAAATTTTTTTTTTTGTGTGCACACCTTTGCAATTTTCATCGTAAATATGTTTGTTCGAACCTTTATAGCCCTTTTGTGACAACTTTTATGATAATTTTTTTTTTAACTTTTGCTTCATAGCTGCAATAGATATTTCTAAGTCTCTCTTTCTGTCTGTGTTTTAAAGTACTTTCATTGCTCTCTGTTGTGTGTGCATAGACTGTTCTTGTACAGGCTGACAGTGATATGTTGCTGATGTTTTGATGCATGTATATTGTTTATTTCCAGCAGCACTCTGGTTTGCATAATATCGGTGTAACGCTTGGTTGTGACCTGTTACAGATATGGCTTTATTAAAGAGTTTTTCTTTGATAAGCCATTTATTCGTTTATTTTTATTTCAATTAATCATAAATGTATGCAACAGATGTAGAAGCTATGCCGCTGCTCCAGAGTGGGGATCTCTGATGACTCTGGGGTGATGTGACTTTGCTCTTTTTCTCTTCACCTCTGTGGTTCTTATGTGTGAGCTTGATAAAGTTGCAGTCATGTTGTACTTGCCGACTCTTGAAATAGCACGTTTTTGCACATTCGAAAAAAAACAAAAAACAAGTAAACAAACAAGTTAGAAACAAATGATAAATTGGAAAGGAAAGGTACAAGTGCATTGAATTAAAAACTACTCACAATTAGCGTGTTGATTTCCCCACTCAGGTGTAGAATATACTCCTAGTAAAGTATCCAAACCAGCTTTCAGAAACAAGTGTTGAACCACATGATGCACCACATAAATATTCACCTAGTCCCAGCACATTTTGTCACAGCTTGAATGCTACTTGGAAGTGCTGACTTGAACTTGAAGGAAGGTTGCAAACATTCGTACATTCTGGTCAGGTCTGGTAAAAAAGAGAAATTAATCAAAGTTAAGTTGAAAATGGTTTCTTCTCCCTGCCGTCTTGAAAACGAGATGTAAACACCTCTGTTCAGTGACTTGGGAGGGGGGGGGGGGGGGGGGGGGGGAACTAGGCAAACCTAACTGGCTATGAAACACGGCGTAAGGAAAGGAATTGATGCGAAAATGACTGTCCTTTCTCTTTTTAACAGCTATCTCCACCAATGCCGCTTACATTGTCAATTAAATTTCGTCACAGTCTGAGTGCCGTCATAATGTGACACAATGTTCAGAGTGATGGACACCCCGCTGCTGTCAAGACGTTATTGAGTGAACTTGCCAGGGTCAGAGAGAGAGCTAGCATGCTTATGGGTAGGTCATGTAGTGACCTATGGGTCATCGAACAGTGTGCTCGTTTCTGTGCACCGGTGTGATTCTCCTGCGTCAACAAACCAGAGTAACTCAAAGCTAGCATTGCTGCTGGTTGGTTAAGCAATGACCCAAGCATCATCTGACGCAGTGATCTTTTCCCTTCACCTGTGTGGTTTTCCTATGGTAACAAAGTGAGTGCTGTGAACAAGTAGCATGCCATAGGTTAGTTATAGAATTGGAGCATTCTGGGTTGCTGTAACATGCTGTGCATTCCCTGCAATAAAATGTGTTCATGACATAAGCATTTCCGTGGCAAAGTAAAGTCCAGGTGAGATTTCTGTGGTAAGGTTTAACACATTGGCCACGCCCATGACAAAGTTTAACACACTGTCCTTTACACGGCACGATTTAGCGTAGCGGCCATTTCCTTTATTAAATTGAGCACAGTAGCCATACTCATAATAATTTGAACCATGTTAGCCGTGTTCATTATGAAGTTTAGCACGGTACCATATCCGTGGTAAGATTTAGCATAGCAGCCATTGGCATTGAGTTGAGCGCATCAGCCGTATTCATTATAAAGTGAAACACTTTAGCCGTGTCTGTTATACAGTTTAACACAGTGCCATTTTACACGGTAAGATCTAGCATAGCAGCCATTTCCTTTTTGCAGTTAAAACCTTAGCCGTATCCATTGTAAAGTTTAACACAGCGCCATTTACATGGTAAGATCTAGCATAGCAGCCATTTCCTTTTTACAGTTAAAACCTTAGCCGTATCCATTATAAAGTTTAACACAGCGCCATTTACATGGTAAGATCTAGCATAGCAGCCATTTCCTTTTTACAGTTAAAACCTTAGCCGTATCCATTGTAAAGATTAGCTCTGCACCATATTCATGGCAGGATTTAACATAACTGTCAGTACCGTGATCAGGTTAAACACACTAATCATATCCATTGTAAAGTTAAACACATTAACCACATCGTTATAAAAGTTAGCACTGTACCATTTTCATGATACAATTTAGCATTATGTCCATTTCCGTCCTAAACCTAAGCACAGTAGCTATATCCATTGTAAAATGAAGCACAACGTACAGTCATGTCTATCATAAAATTTACCATATAACATTACCATTTCCATCATACTATTTAGCACACCAGCCATTTCTATTATAGAGTTTAATGCAGTATTATTTCTATGGTAAGATTTAGCACACCAGCCATTTTCATTATAGAGTTTAATGCAGTATTATTTCTATGGTAAGATTTAGCACACCCGTCATTTCCATTATGGAGTTTAATGCAGTATTATTTCTATGGTAAGATTAGCACAGTAGCCATTTCCAAGGTAGGATTCAGCACAGTAGCCATTTCCAAGGTGAGATTTAGCACAGTAGCCATTTTCAAGGTAAGGTTTAGCACAGTAGCCGTTTCCAAAATAAGATTTGCACAGTAGCCATTTCCATGATAAGATTAGAGCCCTAGCCATTTCCATGGTAAGATTTAGCACAGTAGCCATTTCCATGGTTAGATTTAGCCCTCTAACGATTTACATTAAAAATTGGAATATGGTAGCCATTTCCCTGGTAAAGTTCAGCTCTGTAGCCATTTTGGCGATGGGAGTACTTGCAAATGCTGAGAAAAAGCCAGTGTTAAAGTTTGCAACGGACACGGGGACGTGCGCACACACGCATGCACATGGATAACTGAAACTGGGTGACTATCTAGACTCACTGTGTTTACATGTGCAGGCCACAAATGCTTTTTTTTCTTCTGGTTATTGCTTTAAAGACAGAGTGATCAGCAGTTGAGTGCTTTTTTGGCCAAGTTACTTAACGTTCACTGCATATCACTGGTTCACTTTGTCTGCATTGTTCTCAGGTTCATGAATGTTATGGTGGGGTTTGCTTGGGGGCCTTTTCAGTTTTAACTGTAGTCGACACTTTCTAAAAAAAAATCCGTGCTAGTAATTTTCCTCTTTTCTGTTGTAACTCTGTTGGGTTTTTTTTCTTCTGTTTTATTGTCATCTGTTGTTTTTCTGCCTTTGTAGTACAGTCACCTGTGGTATTGTAGCAAAACTTTGCGCATTTCTTTTAATTACATAAACGTTAACATGTCAGTTTTTCTCCTTTTTTTCTTCTTTTTTCTTTTTGAATTGTAGTCCTGTGAGTAGGCAGTGAAAATGTATGCATTGTCCAGAGTTGATCGTAGCTACCCGTAGCGTAGCGTCCCTTTGCTCACATGGTCTGTGTTTTGTTACATTCATTTCTTTCATTTGTATTTGTAACCTGGAGGCAAGAATTAAAGGGGAGGAATGTGTGGCAGACTGCTTGTAGGTAGTTCTTTTCCCTCAGAGCTGATGGCTTTTCATTTGACAGCATTGGTGTTTGAGCAGGTCTCCTTGTACAGCAGAATTGTTCCAGTGAACATGTCCGTTTTTCTGGTCTGTACCGTCACTGTGTATAAAACCAAGATGGTACATGGGGCGCTATAGTGATCAAGCAGAAAAGACTTGCCTTGTGTGTGTGTAGTTATTGTTGTGCTTGGATCATGCTGTTTGTTTGGAAAAATGATGAGACTGTTTGTCATCTATTCACTGCCTTACTTTTGATTCAATAATGACAATACTGTTTCTGTTGTTGTATTTTTTCATTACTTTTACTGTCTTCTGCATAAGCATTCAAGTAAGATATTCATATCAATTAAGGTAATGCATATTTAGCGTACAAAATTTGTTTCTGTTAACTTATACATACCTAGATATATGTAAAGAAAAAGATGGGGGTGGTGGTGGAGGGGTTATTGTGGAAGTTGCTTGTAGCCCTGTGGAAGTTGCCTGTAGCCCTGTGGAAGTTGCTTGTAGCCTGTGGAAGTTGCCTGTAGAAACAGAGATTCTTGAAGCATGTAATGAAAGCAGAGTGAACAACCTGAAAAGGAGGAGCATTCCAAACCTGTGGGCCATAAAATCTCTTTTCATATTATGTCTCGTATGTACTTGAACCTTCTCATTACCATATTCAGCAGAGCAACACTCCTTCCATGTTTGAATACTTTCAAAGTTGTCCTCAACAAAAGAGAATGGAGCGTGGGCATTACAAGCTGTCTATCAGAAATCTGGTCACCAGCTTGTGAAGTGTGCCTGTTTGTATTTCCAAGTTTCTCATGTGATTTCCCATAATGTGTAACCCAGTACTTTTCTCCTTGACTCGCTCCCACACAGCTGCTACACTGGTAGTGGGCTTTTCATGGATTTTTTTTTTCAAATTCTGTTCTTAGAAGGCCACGGTCTTGTCTCCACAGGGTTTGTGCAGGCCTTGAAAGTCCTTAAAAGTCCTTAATTTTGGGGGGCCCCTTTTCAAGGCCTTGAAAGTCCTTAAAAATCAGGCTTTTGCTCATAGGTCCTTAAAAAGTGTGTGAATTTTGTCACTGCTAATGATTTTGAATAAAGTCTGTGTAAAAATCTTGAGGCTTTTTTTTTTTTTTCAATCTGAAATTTAATCTTAGAAAAAGTATGAAATTGAAAGAAGTCCGAGTCAGAGTTGACTCCGATAAATAATCTGCTACAGGTAGAAACACCAGAGTTACTGGCCTTCATGTAGCCTGTGCCCATGATCCGCCGTCTTGAAATTGAGAAGCCGACATGCAGGGGAAGTGTTCGTTTAACATTGTTGGATGCAAAAAATAAGTACAAAGAATGGGTGCAGGCAGACCCAGGTGGAGACAAAAACAAGGCCTTTTGCCGCATATTCGAAAAGGTCCTAGCCAGTGAAGAATGTAATTTGTGTCAGTATTTCATGATTATTTTTCTTAAAGTCATCCTTGAAGTAAGGCCTTGAATTTTTTTTTTTAACTGCTTGAAAAGTCCTTGAATTTTCTGTCAGAAAATCTGTATGAACCCTGCTCCAGATCTGAAGTTGATTGGAAACATTGAGATTCAGTATTTGAATTTCTTTTTGCTGAAGTGATGATTCATGCATAAGCGGTATGCATATGATAATTGCTAATGACAGTTGAATATTTCAGCTTGACCGATCACAAGCCAGACGAGGCACGATCAGTCCGGTCCAAATGCTCCCATCTATCCACAGAATGTGTTCAGACATTTTGTTTGTGTCCCGTCTGTGTCACTCTGCCCTCTCATTTCTCTCCAACCCTGCTTCTTCAGCGGTCAGTCTGTCATTTGGTGTGATCAGCAGTTTCATGGTGATTTGCAAATCGGATTCAGTCAGGGTGTGTATCCCTGGAGTGACCCCAACCTCTGTGAACCTGTCAGACAGCGAAAAAAAAAGTTCTGCCGGTGACTAGTGGCTGATTTTGTCCCTGTGTGACCCCTCCCCAGTGACCTCATCAGCCGTCTAAGCTCTGCCAGTCACTGAGGTTTTCATGGCAACTACCCGATTAGATCCAGGCTGCGTGGAACTTGCTTCAGAGTGACCGATATTGTTGGGAGTTTCAATGGCGCACAATAAATTGAATGATCATAAGCCTGTAAAACATTCTCAGCAAAGATTGAAGACTCCAGAAGTCGATGTTGATGTTTCTTTGCATTGTGTCTACTGCCATTTCCTCTTTGTTTTCCAGTTCACGTAAGTCATTCCACATGCTTTGTTTATGCTGTGTTGTGTCTCTGTCTTCATTCAGTCAGACAGTGTCTCTTCTCATATATGATATAATAATGTGTCACAGAAACAGGTTGTAAGTTATTTTTTCTTTTTTACAGGTCAGCTATAAACACCATATCTCAACTTTTACGCTTGATTATATGTATACATGTGTTTATTGTGAACCTGTGATATATAAAGTGTATGTTTGCACCTGTAGCTTAGTCATAGTGTTGTCATTTTTCCACAAACACAGAGCGACACAGAACTGCTGTTCCCCTACAGAGTGTTGGTCATGAGAATTATGAAAGCCATCACTATCTTGGTGGCACAGGGACACAGTTAAACACTTAACTGATGTTTCTGTCTGATGCTGTCACGCGGCCAATTGTAACACACTGCTGAAACATTCTTTTTCTGCCTTCTCTCATTTTAGTCTTTTGCGTCCATTCAATCAGATTAGCAGCCATTTTGGGCTTGAAATTTACTAATGAGGACCTCCACTTTGTGCTGAGATTAACACGTCCATTACTCGTATCTATTTGTGACGGAACGCACATTATCTGCAGTGTGTTTGTAGAGCAAGTTCAAAGTTTTTTCTTATCGTTGTTTCAAAGGTTGGTATATCTCGTCTCTTTCCTGTCTGTCGTTTGGCTTTGCTATCTGTCTCTGTTTTTTGCTCATGTTCTGTCCAATTATTTTGTGATTTGACTTTCTTGACTCGATTGTAATTTCAAAACCTTTCAGTTTCAAATGCTATTGTGTGCATCAAGTTACTGAAGAGATGCATCGCTGCAAGTTTTCAGGGAGTTGGATATGAGTGCCCCAAAAGGAGAACAAATAAAGGGATTTGTCCTTAGTATATCAGGGTGTCAGATCAAGAGAAGTGTGGTTTATTGGACTCGGGTCAATATGCAGCATTCCACACTATCATACCAAAGTTTCAGCTATTTACAACAGTACTGTTCATGTGATATTATGCTTTGTTTTGTATAGGTAGATGTTACGCTTTGATTTGTATAGACAGATATGCTTTGTTTTGTATAGACAGATAATCAGATAGAGTGATAAAGAAATAAAACTACAGTCTTTTCATGCCTTAAGACATACATATTTTTTACAAAATTTTCATGGATATATTAGCTTCCGGCATAAATACAAGTTCAAAGACGTGAAAAGACTGTTGTTTTTAATTCTTGTTTTATTATCTGTGGTACCTACATCGATATATTCATATACAAATTCTTCATCGTGTTCTGCAAATAATGATTTATATATTCTGAGATTAGTGTGTGTATGTGGTTTTCTTTTGTCCGATTTCATGAGATTTTTATTGTGTATTTTTTGTGATTTTAAAGTGTGGTGGATATATATCTTGAATATTTGTTTTGCGAGTTAGGAATGTTTTGTTATTTTTTCTTGCGCATTGTACCTGGAAGAAATAAAACTGACCCATTAGGCTCGCACTATGCATGAAGTAAAGTGTCGACGATCTGTGAAACTGACCCATTAGGGACCCACATTGGGCAGTTGTATATTCACAGTCTGTGAAACTGACCCACTAGGGACCCACATTGGGCAGTTATATATTCAGTCTGTGAAACTGACCCACTAGGGACCCACATTGGGCAGTTATATGTTCACAGTCTATGAAACTGACCCATTAAGAACCCACATTGGGCAGTTACATGTTCACATTCTGTGAAACTGACCCATTAAGAACCCACACTGGGCAGTTATATATTCACAGTCTGTGAAACTGACCATTAGGGCAGTTATATGTTCAGTCTGTGAAAACTGACCAATTAGAGACCCACACTGGGCAGTTATATGTTCACTGTCTGTGAAATTGACCCATTAAGAACCCACATTGGGCAGTTATGTATTCAGTCTGTGAAACTGACCCATTAGAGACCCCGCTGGGCAGTTTTGTATTCACAATCTGTGTAAACTGATCCATGAAGACCGTCACTGGGCAGTTATGTATTTACAGTCTGTGCTCACATATGATATGCAGTGTGGGGAAAAAATATCTGAAAAATTAACCTTTTTCTTTTTTTTAACCCAGTCTTATGCAGTTTTGCAAGTATATGCAAATATTGTACAGTGCATGTATTTTATCTGCAGTGAGAGAACCTTTTCTGTCTGCTTCATGGGAATTTTTTTCTTTTCTTTTTGAATTATGCATGACTTTTGTAAACGGGTTACAGATGGTGTACTCATTTTGCATAGTGCTGTTCCATTGTATCATGTGACTTGGTAGACGTAAATCTGGTGCTTCATAAGATAGACCTGGCAGTTGCTTGTTTTACGCTATTGTGAAGAAGTGGGTGTACCAAACAGTGACCCCAGCATGGTTCCAGGTAGTGCTTTATTGCAAATTTCAAGTCATTTTTTTTGGTGTTTTTGTTTCAGTATGGTGTCTAGTGAATACATAGCAGCATCATTTGCGATTAATGGTGAACTGATTTTGTTTCAGACCTGAGCATCAGAACTTTAATGTTGGAGCATTTCTCTTCAGTGATCAGAAAACTTGGCATTGAATTGGTGCGTTATGCAGAAAATACTCACCTTTCAGTTTTTTTCTTTTCTATTTTTTTCTTTTCTTTTCTTTTTTTTTTTGTGTGTGTGTTTGTTTGCTGAAAGATTAATGCTGGCCATAGGCAAGACTGAAATTTTTATGCTAGCCAAGGAGGAGGGTTGAAATGTTAATGGGAGCCATGGAGGTAGACTGAAATCCTAATGTTAATCAAGGGGAAGATTGAAAACTTAATGAATAACTTAAAATCAGGCAGGGGGGGGGGGGGGGGGGGGGGGGGGGGGGAGGGGGAAACTTAAAACTTAGTGCTAACCATAGGAGATTGGAAACTTAGTGCTAACCATAGGAGATTGGAAACCTAATGCTAACCATAGGGGAGATTGGAAACTTAGTGCTAACCATAGGAGATTGGAAACCTAATGCTAACCATAGGGGGAGATTGGAAACTTAGTGCTAACCATAGGGGGAGATTGGAAACTTAGTGCTAACCATAGGGGGAGATTGGAAAGTTAATGCTAACCAAAGGAGGAGACTGGAAACTTAGTGCTAATCATAGGAGATTAGAAACTTATGGCTAACCATAGGGAGAGATTAGAAATTTAATGCTAACCATGAAGGAAGATTGAAATTTTAACTTAATGCTAGCTACGGGGAAATATTTTTAATGTCTAATTCTAGCCATGGGGGAAACTAAGAACCAATGCTAGCTCTGGGGGAAGATTGAACACTCGATGCTAGCTTGGTGGAAAATTGAAGTGTAATGGTAACTGTAAGGGGAAATTGAAAGTGTAATGCTAACTGTAAGGGGAAATTGCAAGTGTGATGGTAACTGTAAGGGGAAATTGAAAGTGTAATGCTAACTGTAAGGGGAAATTGAAAGTGTAATGCTAACTGTAAGGGGAAATTGCAAGTGTGATGGTAACTGTAAGGGGAAATTGCAAGTGTAATGCTAACTGTAAGGGGAAATTGAAAGTGTAATGCTAACTGTAAGGGGAAATTGAAAGTGTGATGGTAACTGTAAGGGGAAATTGAAAGTGTAATGCTAACTGTAAGGGGAAATTGAAAGTGTGATGCTAACTGTAAGGGGAAATTGAAAGTGTGATGGTAACTGTAAGGGGAAATTGAAAGTGTGATGGTAACTGTAAGGGGAAATTGAAAGTGTAATGCTAGGCATGGGGAAGATTGAACATTTAATGCTGGCCATGGAAAAAGGTTTAAAGTTTAATGCTAGCCAATGGGAAGATTAAAAGCTCGGTGCAAGCTATAGGGCTAGATTGAACGCTTAATACTGCCCATAGGGGACGATAGGCTTGTCACCATGATTAGAGGAGTTCACATAAACAGTGTTGCAAATTGTAAGTGACCAATCCTTGTCAGTGGCCAGTCCTGTTCTTCTTACTAACTGATTTCCTATGAAGGGAGAGAACACTGAACAGTGCTGTTATTGGCTATCTCCTGTTCCAGTGTCGAGTGTTCAGCGACGAATCATGACATGTAAATACACTGCTCTGCTGTACTTGGGCACTGACCTGACATAATTGTCAATTTATTTTTAATGTAAAATGATGACATATTAACAAAGATTTTATTGTCTCAGTTATACTGAAAGAAAGGTCAACAAGCGTTACCATGGTATTTAATGAACACTGATTTTCTGTTAACTCTCAGTATTATACTGTGGGACAGTGGTCATCTTACTCAGAAAAAGTCGACGCAATCAAAGCCAACAAAACAACAGACATTCTGAAACATATGTGCGCACACACATACACGCATGATGGAAGTAGTATTAACAAACGTTTTATTTTTGTTTTTAGTGATTGTATGAAAAACTACTCCATTTGAATTAGATGGAGGTAAAGATCATGGATTATCCAAAAGTGTAGGGGGAGGTAAAGATGATCATGGATTATCCAGAAGTATTGGGGGAGATAGAGATCATAGATTATCTAAACGTGTAGGGGGAGGTAAAGATCATGGATTATCCAAAAGTGTAGGGGGAGGTAAAGGTCACGGATTATCCAGAAGTGTAGGGTGAGGTAAACAAGACCATGGATTATCCAGAAGTGCAGGGGGAGATAAAGATCATGGATTATCCAGAAGTGTGGAGGGAAATAAAGATCATTGATTGTCCAGAAGTGTAGGGGGAGGTAAAGAAAGATTACCAATTATCCAGCAAGTGCAGGTAAGAAAAATTACTGATTATCTGGAAGAGTAGGGGGAAGGTAAAGATCACCTGTCACCAGAAGCGTAGTGGGAGATAAAAGATCGTAGATTACCTAGGAGTGTAGGACAGCAGGGTATCTGGGAATGCGGGGCGTTGTGCAGTTTGTGTTTGTTGGTGGCCTGGCAAAAGCCATCATTTGGTGACCTGGCAAAAGCCATCATTTGGTGGCCTGGCAAAAGCCATCATTTGGTGGCCTGGCAAAAGCCATCATTTGGTGGCCTGGCAAAAGCCATTATTTGGTGGCCTGGCAAAAGCCATCATTTGGTGGCCTGGCAAAAGCCATCATTTGGTGGCCTGGCAAAAGCCATCATTTGGTGGCCTGGCAAAAGCCATCATTTGGTGGCCTGGCAAAAGCCATCATTTGGCTCCAGAGCTCCAGAGCTTTCTTCATTGATGAAACCTATACCCATGTAAACAAACATCTATCTTTAGCATCCATCACCAGAGCAACCGACCAGTATGGGATGCAAGTTGGGATACTGCTACCCATACGTGGGACACGTTCACTACGCACGCAGCAGTAATTGCTTCATTGAAATAAGATCTCATTTTCACAACCAGTCAGTGAGAGCAAGCATATTTCACGAGGTTTATTTCAGGTTTACTTGAATATTACATGCGAGATTGCCGTCAAGGATAGCAAGCCGTCTTTAATAGTTTACACAGGATGTATTTTTTCCTCACATCTTCGTTTTTCTTTAGCCTTTGCAAGCGAATACTGCACATGCCTTGTTGACAGATGTCAGTTGTGGGAAATTATTAGCTGCAAAGTTTGCACTCGCTGGGAGATGTCATGACTATACAGTCTGTGCATCTGTATTCCTGTCTGCTGGTCCCAAGTGCATTTACCTGTAAACGGACATTTCCATCGATTCACTGAACTGTGTGATGTGCATTTAGCTGATAACAATTATTAGACAGTTGTTTCAATAAATATTTATGATTATAACATTTAGTGGTTTGTGATCGAGAGAGAGAGGGAGAGAATGATTTGGGATTGTGCCGTTTGAACCCAGATCACTGTTACCCCCTGTCTGTATTACCCCCAAGTCTCTGTTTCGCCATGCATGCATTTCCTCCAAGGTCTCTGACCTCCAGGTCTCTGTGCTCCCCCCCCCCCCCCCCCCCCCCCCCCCCCCCCCCCCCCCCCCCCCTTCCACCACCGGGTTATATTCCCCTAGGTCTAAGATCTCCTGGCTCTATACATCACAGTTAAGTCATGTGATCCCAAATGGATCAGCTGTTCTGCATCGGTGTCAAAGGTCAAGTGACTTGGAGTCATCATTACCTTGATCTGAGTGAAAGGTCACGTGACCTATGTGGGTCAACTGACCTAAGTCTAAGTTAGGTCAAGGGCGGAAGAGGTGGAGGTGTGTGTGTGTGTTATTGGTCTGCTTCCAGCTGGTTTAACAGAAAAATGTAGCTCCATAACTACTTAACCCTTTCACCGCCAGACGTTCTGTTTTGCATAAATCCCCATCACCAGCCATTTTTCAGAAAATCTTTTATTTCATAACAGCATGTGTGAAATGCGGATATCTCAGAAAATATGGAAATAAGCAACCAATTCTCATGCTGTTTTTTGGGGAAAATGAGAGGAAATAAACTGTACTTTTCTTAAATTATAGAATGTTAGTAATAGTTAGACAACAACAATTTCAAATTTTTGGTAATTTCAAGTGCAAAAAAAATGCAAAATAAAAAAATTGAATGCTATCTTTAGTTTCAACATAAAAAAAGAAGAAAGCATGCAATTAAACTGAACAAAGAAGGAAAAATACTCCACTCACAAAATAAAGACCAGAAAGTATGTAATATCCAGCAGAAAAATGAAAAAAAAAACAGCAATAAATCAACATACCCCAACAGCAGAAAAAGAACTGGAAGAAGTCCACAGGTTGAAAATCATACTTGTTCACCAGCACTCCTGAGGAATAATTAGTGATATGACTAATGAGGTTATGCAGAAAAGAAACCACACACACACACACTCACAACAAACTGCTTACACCCCACTGGCACACACATCAAAGAAAGAAAAAGAGAAGGGAACACACACACACACACTTTTTTATGCCCCACTTGTACACACATGAAAGAAAGAAAAAGGGAACATGCACCCACACATACATCCCTTTCACTCTTACTGTTGAAAGCAATACTTTTTATGAAAAGTCATTCACTTGCATGTGGGTCTCTATAACCTGGAGAGCAATTCTGCTAGGGCCTACCAGTGCAGCTCACCACTCCAACTCATCTCTGCAGCAGACCTCTGACACGTGTCAGTCAGCCACGCCCCCTTCGACCTTGATTCATGGCAAGCCAGCTGGGCTTGCAGTTCATTCATGATCTTGTGGCTGCTAGTCGCCCCTATAAGGCCTCTCTCACTGTGTGATAGTCACTGAAAGTTGGCCCAGAGCCAGCAACACTAAGCTTGTTCAAGGGCCTGTGTGTGTTGTGTGTGCGATGCACTGAGCACTGCTCAGCCACTTGGCACGCATCCAACAGTCAGCCACTGTGATAATTCGGTCAAGTTCCCCCTTTCACGTTGGGCCAAATGTTTCCTGCTCACAATCTGGGTGTTCTTTATCAAATTCAGTGTCACTTGAACATCTTTTCAATATTTCCAGCACCTGATCTGTGGTAAATGTACGGCGAGGCTGAGTACGTTAAGTGCTTGGTTGTCACATCATAGTGAATGGAAAAACAATCAGTATAACTGATAAAAAAACCCCACTTAACTGAACACTGCTCTGACGAAGCAAATGGCTGTGAGCAGAGGACGGTGAATCCCCAACTGTGACGTTTCTTTTTGGCTTTCTGTCCCATCAGATTGGAGAGTGAGAATATCGGGAGTTAGGTCACCTAGTTTGTCGCATTTCGGCGACATTGGCGGTGAGCCACATGGTCGCAGAAATGCGAGGTCAGCGGCGTATGGGTTAATTACATGCCCATTTTAAGAACTGGAATTTCCAGTAACAAACCAAACACACTCAATGTTGAAGCATATATTTTCAATATAAAACAATTCAGACAATTCAAATCCTCTCATCTCATTGGCATGATGTGTGATTTGCTAATCTGCACTGGGAGAAAAACGGTAACATCCCATTTGGTCTACTCCCATTTGGTCTACTCCCATTTCGTCTACTACTCCCATTTCGTCTATTTCCATACTGACCATACTGCAAGGCTCCCCCCTGGCGTAACCAGTGTCCCAGTCTACTCCAAAGCAGAATCGATGGTCTTTAGATTAGAGTAGGGCGAAGCCCGAGAGAGGACGAAGGACGAATGAACGAAGGCCGTTAGGCCAAGTCGTGCTCACACATTTCTGAGTAGGCGAAATGGGAGTAGACCAAATGGGAAGTAACCGGAGAAAAACACTTCACTCATCAAACAAAACAACATACAGGTCAGAGCAAGCGATCATCCGTCACCTTTCCATGCAAGTACACCTCCATCTGTGTGTATGGTGAAGCAAGATGGGTGTCCACATCTTCCTACGAGAGAGTGCTCACTGAAATGTTTGGCAGTTGAAACCTACCAGACCACAATACTGGTCACAGTAGACCGTGTTCCATGCTGACCTTGACCTTGGCCAGGATGGCGGGAAGAATGGAGGTGCAGGAGTCATCTGAATTGTGCTATGACTTTCACCATGTTCATCAAGGAACACCAGAAGTCACCTCAGTGGCATTCCAGCATTTAGTCATAGGAGCACTACCAGAACAGGATTTGCAACGTGTACTGTCGATGGTGAATGAAGCACCTGTTGCCTTCTCCAGTGACGGAGAACCCAACCCCATCCCACGAGATCCCCTGTCAACATCGGGCCTTTCTGCCCCCCATCTCTCACAGTGACCTCCTCCGTGCTAATCATGTCTGTCAGCAGGTCTACAGGACATTTACAGCAAGGGTCACACAAGGCAGGCTGCATGGTATAAATTCCTATGTCACAGGGCCATCATCACATGGACACAACCTATGGCGCAATGTGGACCTAATGTGATGGAGATGGACAGTCTATTGCAAGCATGGACACAGTCTGTTTAGCATGTGTGGACACAATATCGCAGGAGTGGACATATCACTTTGCATGCAATGACACACTGCATGTTGCAGGCATGGACACACAACTAATCATACAGCTTGGGCAGAATATTGCAAGGTACTGGAATAACCAATGTCGCAAATAACACAGTGAAAAAGCAGTCATCATAGACCATAGTCCCCCCCCCCCCCCCCCCCCTTGCATGAAGACAAACTGAACAGCACACAGCATGCACAACAGCATCCGAGTGCTGTCCCACACACGCTACACCATACCCAGGTCTCAGGACTACATGTAACCTTCTCTTTCATGTTTCAACTCCGCTTACACACATACATACACTCGCACACACCATCCTTATTTTTCTACTATTACTTAAAGTGAAAAGATGTCCAACTATATACAATGGAACAAAATCTCGCCACACAACAAACTTCCTCTCTCCCTTCTCCAAAGACAATGAAACAAACTCTCCACGCCACCAACTTTCTCTTCTTTTCTCTAAAGACCAAACTTTTTCCACATATATTCTTCTCACCGTTTTTCAAAAGACAATGACATAAACTCTCTCCACACCACCAACTTTCTCTCCTCACTTTTCTCTAAAGACAAAAGAACAAACTTTTTCCACATACAAATTTCCTCTCACCGTTTCTCAAAAGACAATGAAACAAACTTTCTCCACACCACAAACTTTCTCTCCTTTTCTCTACAGGCGATAGAACAAACTCTCTCTACATAAAAACTTTCTCTCCTCCCAACAAAGCCTCAGCCTGCGTATAACTTAACTCCATGGACAACACACTAAGACACTGACACGCAAGCGCCACCCACACTGTCCTCATACGCAGTCTGGCAGAAGAAGAGCCTCCCCCTCTCCCCTCCACAGCGTGACCCAGGGAATAATAAAGCACATCACAGGAAGCAGCACTGACAATAACCAGTCCCTGATCGCTGGAGTGTTGTGAGGTGCTGTGAAGTAATGTGAAGTGTTGTGTTGCGCTTTGATGTGTCATGGGAAAAGAAAACAAATCTGTCAACAGCTGTGAAACACAGAGAAAATTTGTGAAGTGCTATGAAAATGTGTGAAGTGAAAAGTTGTGAACGTTGATATATGTGTTGTGAGGTGCTCTGAAATGTTAATTGTTACAGAATGTGGTGATATGCTGTGAAAGAGTTGTGAATGCTGTGGGGAGCTGTGAAGTGCTGTGAAATGCGGTGAAGTCCTGTCAAATGGTGTGAAAAGCAGTGAAATGTTGCAAAGTGTTCTAAGCTGTGTTCTAAGTTTAAAGCCTTGTGAAGTGCTGTAAAGTGTTGTGAAGAAATCTGAAGTGTTTTTGCAGTGTAATGAAGAGCTCTGAAGTGTTGTGAAGTGTTATCAACTAATCAAGCAATGTGATAAAATGTGAAGAAATATGAAAAGCGGTGAAGTGTCCCAATCTCCAGCAGTCGACGACCAGTTCCCTGACAGATGAAATGCTGTGACGCATCCTGAAGTGGTGGTGTGTGCGGTAAAGTCTCATCCAATCTCCAGGTCCTCTATTTCTTGCAGTAGAGCTGCCTCCGTCTTCAGCTTCTCCAGCTGCAAAAACACACCACAACAACATGGGTCATTGAGAGAAAGGTCGGAGATGGGTGGGTGGGATGGGGAATGAGATGGAGGGCTAGGGGAGATGGGGGGGGGGGGGGGGAGGTAAGAGGGAAGGTGTTATTCATCTTGGACTGGTTTATTTTCTGCAGATTAAAATTTAAATGTTGATTTATATACAACTTTTCCTAATCTGCCTATCTACTGTGCTTTTTCCCTGTTGCATTATCTACTGCACAGTTATCTATTGTGTTTTCTTCCCCTGTCTATTTATCAATCACAGATTTATGTGAAGTTTGAGTACATTCACCATCTGTGGATTCTGAGGATCACTGAAACGGCACAGTCACTACCTGATCAGACTCAGTGGACCACCCATACAGCACAGTCACCGACCTGATTCAGTGAACCAGCCATACAACACAGTCACTGACCTGATTCAGTGAACCAGCCATACAACACAGTCACCGACCTGATTCAGTGAACCACCCATACAACACAGTCACTGACCTGATTCAGTGAACGGCCATATAACACAGTCACTGACCTGATTCAGTGAACCAGCCATACAACACAGTCACTGACCTGATTCAGTGAACCGGCCATATAACACAGTCACTGACCTGATTCAGTGAACCGGCCATATAACACAGTCACTGACCCGATTCAGTAAACCAGCCATACAACAGCCACCGACCTGATTCAGTGAACCGGCCATACAACACAGTCACCGACCTGATTCAGTGGACCACCCATACATGATAATGCAACACTGTCGCTGACCCGATTCAGTGAACCATCAATACAGTACAACCACCATCTAACTTCATTCAATGAATCATCAGTAAAGTATGGTCACTGTCTGACATGATTCCATGAACCATCCTTACAAGTCACCGTCTGATCTGATACAGTGAACCGTCAAAAAAGTACAGTCACCATCTGACCCGATACTGTGAACCGTCAATAAAGTACAGTCACCATCTGACCTGATACTGTGAACCGTCAATAAAGTACAGTCACCATCTGACCTGATACTGTGAACCGTCAATAAAGTACAGTCACCATCTGACCCGATACTGTGAACCGTCAATAAAGTACAGTCACCATCTGACCCGATACTGTCAACCGTCAATAAAGTACAGTCACCATCTGACCTGATACTGTCAACCGTCAATAAAGTACAGTCACCATCGGACCTGATACAGTGAACCTTCAATAAAGTATAGTCACCATCTGACCCGATACTGTCAACCGTCAATAAAGTACAGTCACCATCGGACCCGATACTGTCAACCGTCAATAAAGTACAGTCACCATCGGACCTGATACTGTCAACCGTCAATAAAATACAGTCACCATCTGACCTGGTACAGTGAACCGTCAATAAAGTACAGTCATCATCTGACCTGGTACAGTGAACAGGTTATAAAGAACAGTCACCATAACCTCCCCTGTGTAGTCACCATCTGACCTGATTCAGTAAACCCTCAGTTAAGCACAGTAATTGTCTGACCTGATTCAGTTCCAGCTGTTTGCCACTCTTCTGCTGTTCCTTCAGTTTCTCAACCTGCTGCAGTTTCTGCAACACACACATCCAGTGTGAGCCTTTAGTGCACAGTGTATCACAAACCCCAGACCAAATATTTAACAATAAGTATATCATACATACGTGACCAAAGACAAAAAAAAACAACCACAAAAAAACTAACAAACTGGCCACAACCAATCAATCTGCCACAAGAAAATGGCTGTAAAAACTGATAACATAAATGGCAAACCCAGTGTAAACAAAGCCTGTATTCTCTGAAGTATGCAAAACCAGTGTAAACAAAGCCTGTACACACTGAAGTATGCAAACCCAGTGTAAACAAAGCCTGAGGTATGGCTATCATGAACTGGCAAGCAAGCGAGAAATGGTAATACATTCAATGATAGGAAAAAAAAAAATCAGCTATCTGCTTCTTCTTCATCTCAGCTTTCAGCCCCACTAAAAAAACACTGAAGGATTTATCTTCAGCGTCAGACCTGAAAGGTTTCAAGAACCTTGACGTTGTCCATATTGTCCGTAGACATCTGCAGAGATGCCTACCCCAATTTTCTACTTTCAGGAACACAAATCTCCAAAATCAGGGACACAGCATCATTTTCAGGGACATTACCAATAAACCTATTCTGTAAGAGCATTACTCTGTGCGTTTCACTCATGACATGCAATACAAATGTGTTTGTCAGACTCAATGTACGGCTGGCAGTCATCTCTCTCACCATGTTTGATTGAGGTACAAATTTCACAAAATGCATTCCACTCACCCTTCTTCCTGGCTTGATGAATGGCCACTTGGCCCTATAATCATTCTTGAATGTTTGCCATCGTTTCACAAAAGTTTTCTTCCTTGGGGGAGAAAGAGTGTGCTGCGAATCTTCTTCCATGGTCCTCTTCGACGCCATTTTGGAGAAAAACAGAAGAGACTGAGTCTACTTTGCACATGCTCTAGGAAGCACCAACCAATCGGCAGCTCACCAATGATTCCACCCCTGATTGGGTGTTTTTGCTGGGGGTCATCTCTAAAGTAAATTTGGGCAGATTCTTTGCCTTCACTACACAGCGAATTTCAATTTCTTGGGATGGTCAACGCAAAATAATATTTTCGAAACACGGCAACCGATTTCCTGATTTTTCGGGACAAATACAGACCACCCGTGATGATAAACATATCTGCATCTGGTACGTCCGGTTCTGTGCCTGTCCTCACTGTGACATCTCTATTGTTTGCTGTCAACTATGCCTACTCTCTTTTTTTCCAACACCCATCTTGCGCCAATTATGACCCGATAAGTGACTGCTCGTTCTTCAGTTTTGTTGTCCCGAGTGTTGTTTCTCTCGCCTGACGAAGACCTAGGTCAAAACCCGTAGTGTTTTCTTTGTAATTCTTTTGTCCATGTTAACTGGCAGAGTTATTTCAAATACCTTTTAAATTCTGTTTAAAGATGTTAAACAATCAAGGACTTGTGTGACTTTTTGCATGAGAAAAGTTTGCTGCACCAAATGCACTGCCATTGGACCATCCACTTGAGCTGCTGTACAGTCGCCCTTTTGATGAGCCAGATCAACAGCCTTCAAGTTGAAACAAGTTGAAATGCATGTTGTAGGCTTGGCTTCTTGACTTCACCATTCTTACCTGATAACAGTGTGCTGATGAGTGACTAACTGAGCAGAAGTAACTCTGTTGTGACTAATGATGTTCATGTTGGACGTCACTCATGCGTGATCATTCTTTCTGTGAAAAGCATTGAAATTTATTTCTTAAATATTGTCTGATCCACTGCAGATTAGAGGAAAACTATGGCGAGCTAAGAATAGAATTGGAAAAATCCACAAATAGAATGCTGCCAGTGTAGTAGCCATAGGGGTCAGAGTTTAGTTTTTTAAAAAAAAAGTGGCTTATAGCTTGAAAAGTATAATACATAAAAACATCCCCGAGCAACAACTTAGTTTTACAATTTATCCAAACCCATCTCTCAATTCTCTCTCCCTTTTTTTTTCTTTTTAAAGCAAGAAACCAACAAACCTTTCGCAAGTTCCTGATCTTTTTGTCTTTCTCTGGATCACCGGTGGAAAGGGCTGCAGGCGCGGCAGCAGGGAGGGAACTGGGGCAGGAGTTTGCATGATCCTCTTCATCTGCAGCACCTGCCTCTCCCTGCCATCAGAACGTGAAATCAGTTACTGTACAACCCACACGTTATTCAAGCTGATACTCATTTGACTAAATCGCACAGGGAAATATGATTCATGAAAAAGATCAATCCAGCAAAATGGTTTATTCTGGAGTGACGGCCCGTCTCACCATCTCATCTTCAGGTAATGGATACGAGTCATTCCATGTAACCAGTCACCACGTGACTAAAAACAGTCCCCCAATCAACATAAACATCTATCCCCAACATACCCTATCACCATGAACTATCACCAATACATCCTATCACCATGAACAACTAAACAACAATACACCCTATGATCATGAACTATCACCAATACACCCTATCTCCATGAACAACTAACAAAATACACCCTATGATTATGAACTATCACCAATACATCCTATCTCCATGAACAACTATACCTAATACACCCTATGATCATGAACTATCACCAATACATTCTTATGAATATGAACTATCACCAATACATCCTATCTCCATGAACAACTATACCTAATACACCCTATGATCATGTAACTTTCATCACCAATTACATCCATGATTATGAATATGTACTATCACCAATTACATCCTTTTCTCCAGGATACACACTAACCCTAATAACCCTATGATCATGAACTATCACCAAGACACCCTTTCAGCCTCTGACCAACTATGACCTAATACACCTATCACCAGGACCAACTATCTCCAATACACCCTATCACTCATGAAACACCTTGATACCTAGGACATCCCTGGTCAGCCATGCTCACCAACTATCCCTCAGAATACACACCTTGTATCACCAGGGACAACAATATGTAAACACACACTGTATCACCATGAAACATTATCCTCAACAACACACTACCCTATCCCCCTGCACACAACTATCCTTATTACACCCTATCACATGAAGAACTATCCCTTATAGACACCCTATCACCTATGACCAACAATATCTCCTCATCCACCCTATGCCCTTGAACAACATCCCCTATTTAACACCTATCACCCGATGACCAACAAGTTACTCTCCTCTACATACCTACCTCCAGACCAACTAGATTTATCCCCTATACACCTCATGGAACATGACCACCAATTATCCCTATACACCTACCACCATGCTCCAACAATTATATATCTCTTATACACCCTACCACCGCATTCAGGGTTCACACGATGTGCAATACAAAAAAATTCATACTTTTTTCAGGCTTTCATAATTTTCCAGGAACCCAGATGTGTGGTGTGCGTGGCACCTCTGTATGTGATTACTCATGTAACAAACACAGAAAAGAATGCTTTAATGATTGCATGGGCATTCATTCTTCCCAAAAAGTTTAGTGTGTGTGTGTGTGTGCGTGGCGCACACATGCTGTGAAGTCAGAGACGATGGAGAGAGAGAGAGAGAGAGGAGAAGAGAGAGAGAGAGAGAGACAGTGTAGGTGTCTATGTATGTGACGAGAGAAGAGACGGTGCTCTGTGTGAGTGTGATGTGCGCATGCGCGCATATGTCTGGGTGTAGGTGTGTGTGAGACGGTGTGAGTTGTGTGTGTGTGGGATCTGTGTGGTGTGTGTTGTGTGTGAGAGGAGCATATGGTATGGTCAGGTACAGGTCAGGTAATTAGGACACTAGGCCTCGCTGGCCTCTCAACGGTCCTTTCGTTTTAATTTGGGATGTTGTTCAACATTGGCTGAGTTACTTCAAGCCAATGTGCTCTCTATTCAATTCCGTTATTAAATTTTTGACATTTTTGGATTAGATGACGCGAGAGCGAGTGGCGTAGAGACAGCCGTGTGTGTGTGTGTGTGAATGTGTATGTACAGGGTTCCTACAGACGCCCAAGAACAAAATTTCAAGGAGTTTCAAGGTGCCTTTTCATATTTTCATGGTTTACGCATACTTGGTGTAAAATTGAAAACAGAAACGGCAGTTTGATTTGTTTTTTTTTTCCTGTGTTAAGAGTTGATGAAAAAAAAATATTGTACTTAAAATTATTTTTTTGTACAAAGAAACAAAAACTTCGTTTTAAAATTAAATTTTTTCATCAACCTGATCAGAGCAGATAAATCAAACTGCCATATCTTTTTCCAGTTTTTATCAGAGTTGATGTGCCAGTTTACAGCCACACATTAGAACTATAACAAACTCGGACTCTTTGTATTAAATGCCCAAAACACTTAAAATCAGCAAAAATATGTCCATTTGTAGAGAACATACAGACTATGCATGGCGTGTAAGAGACTGTTGGAGCGAAAAAAAATTAAAAAAAAAGAAAAAAAAAACTAGAGTGTAGAGAAAAAGTTTACAAACGTCGTTCGCGAGAGCGAGGAGAGAGAGTAGAGAGAGAGAGAGTGACACGTGTATGTGTTATGCTTGTGAGAGAGAAAGAGACGGTGTGTTGTGAGGTGTGATGTGCGCGGCGCCGCAGATGTCTGGGTGTAGGGTGTTGGTGGAGAGACAGTGAGTGTGTGTGTGTGTGGGAGTGTTGTGTGTGTGTGTGTCGAGAGAGAGATATGTATTGTTCAGGGTCAGGTCAGGTAATTAGGCATAGGCCTCGCGGCCTTCATTCTGTTCCTTTCATTTTAATTTGATGTTCACATGGCTGCGTACTTATACAAGCAATGTGCTGCTCTATTCAATTTCCGTTTTAAATTTTGACATTTTGGAGATATAAGAGGAGAGAGAGGAGTGCGTTAGAGGACAGCGATGTGTGTGTTGTTGGTGTGTGTATGTACGGGTTTCCTACGACTCCCAAGAAACAAGAAATTCTCAACGGAGTTTTCACGGGTGCCTTCCTTTTCTATTTCAAGTTACAAGACTTGTGTAAAATTGGAAAGCAAAACGGCAGTTTGATTTTTTGTGGTACGGTTGATTGAATAATAAAATTACTTAAAAATTTTTTTGTAAAAGAAGAAACAATAAAACTTGTTTAAAATAATTTTTTCATCGACCTGAACAGAGAAAAATTCAAACTGCCATATCAATTTTTCCAGTTTTTAGTCCGAGTGAGTGTGCAGAGTACAGCTACACATTTAGAACATAACAAACTCGGATCTCTTGGTGTATTATGCCAAAACACTAACATTCCGCAAAATTTGTCGCCATTTGTACTAGAGAAACCAGACAGACTATGCATGGCTGTGTACGAGAACTGGTTGGAGGAAAAAATAAATTTAAAAGAAAAAAAACAAAAAAATACTGGTTAAGAAAAAAAGTTTACAACCGTCGTCGCGAGAGCGTTTATACCAAGGGAGATAATTTTGATCAAAATTGATGAAGGATACAAATTACCTCATTGGTAATCGGTCTGCTAAACTCCTCAATTTATCCCCAATACACCTATCACAATGGACCCTCAAGTATCCCAATTACACCTCTGATCACCCAATGAAACAATTAGCCCCAATAAACCCTATCATATGACCACCAGTATCCCTATTAAGCCCGTCGCCATCGACCACCCATTATCCCTTATAACCCGTTCCCCAACCATGACACTAATTATCCCACATACACCCGTCTCCATGTCACCAACTATCCCCTATACAATCTATACCATGGACCACCAATTATCCCCTAGTAGCGCCCATCGGTCACCATGACCAACAATTATCCCCTATAACCTATAACCATGACACCAATTAACCCCTATACACCCCGTCACCATGACCACCTCAATTACTCCTACACACCCTTCTCACCTGAGACCAACGATTATTCCCCATTTAGCACATATCACCATAGACCACTAATTAAGCCCTATACACCCAGTCACCATGGCCTAACCATTATTCCCTATACACCAATTCACCATGAACCAACAACTATCCTATACACCCTGTCACATGACCAAAATTATCCCCTATACACCCTATCACTATGATGCGCCAACAATTATTCCCTCTACACCTATCACCATGAGCAACAATATCCCCTAGACACCCTATCACCGTGACCACCTATTATCCCCTATACACCCTATTTACACCTATTGACCACCAAATATCCCCTTATTACCCGCGCCCGTCCCATGACACCAATTTATCCCCTATACACACTGGTCACAATGACACACTAATTATCGCCCCTACACCCCAGTCACCATGACCACCAACGATCCCCTATATCATCTATCGCACCAGACCACCCAATTATCCCTTATACGCCGTCACCATGACCACCACTTGTATCCCTATACACCCTATCACCATGACACCAATTATCCCTTATACAGCTATCACCATGCTCAATCAATTATTCACCTTGCATTCACCCTATCAGCCATGACCAACAATTCTCCCCTTTACACCCTATCACCAGGCCCAACAATTATCCTATGCACCCTATCACCGGAAATGCCCAACACTTATCCCTATACATCCTGTCAACATGACTCACAATTATCCCTCTCTACACCCCCGTCACCCATGAACCACCCAATTATCCCCTAATACACCCTATCACCATGCACCACCCAATTATCCCTATACAACCATATCACATGACCACCATTATCCCCCTATAAACAAATTCAAAAAATCTACACCATATCACCCATGACCACCAGTTATCCTCTATACACATCTCACCATGACCAGCCAAATTATTCCCTATAAACCATATCACCTTGACCACCAATTCTCCCTTACACCCCGTCACTGACCACTCAATTATCCCCTATACACCCTATCACCATGACCACCATTATCCCTATACACCCTATCCCATGACCAACAATTTCCCTCTACACCCTAATCACCATGACCAACAATTATCCCTTACACCCATATCACCAATGACCCCAATTATCCCCTATACACCATATCACCATGACCACACTAGTTTATCCTCTATACTCAATATCTCCTTGACCACCAATTATCCTCTATACCCCATATCACCATGACGCACCAATTATCCCCTATACACCAATTATCGCGCACCTGACCCCAATTTAGATCCAACTACACATCTCACCATGTAGAACAATTATCCCTATACACCCTGTCACCACAAGGGACTACGGTCCAGTCAAACAGTCCAGAAGCTTACTTCGCCCCAGAGGCCTCTTGGCCTTGCGGGCAATTCCTCTTCTTCTGTTCTTGCTGGGAGTTTTGTTCGTCTCGATCACACACACACACACACACACCACACACACACACACTATAGAGCTTGTTACACACACAGCATGTACGCACAATCGCACACGTATGAATCACAGTTTGCACCATCAAGTGCTAAGAGATTTACCAGTTATGAAACAATAATGAACACACGAAACATATGACTCATAATGTCTGACCACTGTACACATAAGAGATTACTGTCCAACAGCATTTACGATACAGATCACAACATGCAGTGATTCAACAACAAAACACATGAAACAATTTCAAACATAAAAACGAAAGAGAGCTGTGTATATGCTATCATATGTGATTTTCGTGGGTTGATATGCAGTCAGCAGATGTCTGTATTGGGAGATCAACAGTCAGTAATGTGTCTGTACGAGGTCACGGCAGTCTGAAATTGTATAAGTGATATTTTCAGTCTCTATGTTATTGTACTATTTGGTGATCTGTGGTAGTCAGTATAGGTATTAGGTGAACTTGCAGTCAGCACTACGCTTTTGTGATCTACTAGTCCAAAATAATGTATTAAGTGATCTGTAGTCAGGCACAACAGGATTAAATGATCTGTAGTCAGCACTCTGTACTAAACTGATCTGTAGTATCCGTACAATGTTACTACATGATCTGTAGTCTAGAACTATGTTTTAGTCAGCACTTGCATTTGAGCTGCAGTGTGTTATTGTAGTAATGATCTGCAGTCAGCTATTGTATTAAGCGATCTGCAGTCAGCACTAGGTATTACGCGTCTGCAGTCAGGACACTATGTATTAACGTGATCTGCGCAGTCAGCACTATGTATATAAGTGCTCTGCAGTCCGCGTATGT
This sequence comes from Conus ventricosus, assembly GCA_018398815.1. Classification (NCBI taxonomy): domain Eukaryota; kingdom Metazoa; phylum Mollusca; class Gastropoda; order Neogastropoda; family Conidae; genus Conus; species Conus ventricosus. The sequence continues at coordinate 29,663,104 of CM031623.1, forward strand.
ATATAAAGTGATCTGTGTCAGCATATCTTGAAGTGATTTGCAGTCTGCACTATGTACTAAGTGATTTTGCAGTCAGCATATGTACTAAGTGATTTGCAAGTCAGCACTATGTATTCGTGCTCTGCTGTCAGCACTTACTATGAAGTGATCTGCATTCAGTACTATGTATTAAGTGATTTGCATTCAGCACTATGTTTCAGATGATCTGCAGGCAGCTACTATGTATTCCAGTAACTGCAGTCAAGTACTATGATTCAGTGATCTGCAGTCAGCACTTTGTATTAAGTGATCTGCAGTCAGCATATGTATGGTGTTATCTGTCAAGTCAGCACTAGGCATTCAGCTGATCTGCAGTCAGCACTATGTAGTTAAACTGATCTGCAGGGGTCACGCACTATGTATTAAAGTGATCTGCAGTCAGCACTATCTATGAAGTGATCTGCAGTGCAGCACTAGTATTAAGTTGATCGAAGTCAGCAACTATGTATTAGTGATCTGATAGAGTCTAGCGGCCACCAATCTATGAAGTGATTTGCAGGGTGCTGCACTTATGTTTCAGTGATCTTGCCGTCGAGCATATGTATTCAGGTTGATCTGCAGTCAGCACTATGTTTTCAGTGATCTGCAGAGTCAGTACTATGTTATTCGAGATTGATCTGCAGTCAGTACTATGTATTACGTGATCTGCTGTCGGCACTTATGTATTTCAAATGACTGCAGCTCAGCACATGTATTAAATGATCTGCAGTCGTACTATGTAATTAAGTGATCTGCAGTAGGCACTATGTTTTACGTGATCTGCAGTCAGCACTATGTATTAACTAGTGATCTGCAGTCGCAGCACTATGTTAAGTGATCTGCAGTCAGCACTATGTTAGACTAAGTGTCTGCAGTCAGCATATCTTGAAGTGGTCTGCATTCAGCAATATCTATGAAGTGTGTTGCAGTCAGCAATATGTATTAAAATCGATCTGCAGTCGCCACTATGTATTAGAAATGATCTGCAGTCAGCACTATGTATCCAAATGATCTGCAGTCACGCACTATGTATTAAGTGATTGCAGTCCGTACTTGTATTAAGTGATCTGCTGTCAGCACTATGTATTCAGTGCTCTGCATGTCAGTGTACTATGTTTTAAGTGATTTGCAGTCAGCACCTATGTATTAAGTGATCCTGCAGTCAGTCATATTTGATTTAAATGAGCGGCAGCTAGAGCCTATGTATTAGTGATCTGCAGCCAGCATTTGTATTAGGATTATCTGCGAAAGCAATATATATTAAATGATCTGTTAGTCAGACCTCTATGTATTTAATGATCTGCAGTCAGAACTGATGTATTCAGTGACCTGTGAGTCAGCACCATTGTATATAGTGATTTGCAGTCAGCACAGTAAGGATAAGCGTTGTCAGCACTGTATTCAACTGATCTGTCGTCAGATTCTGTATTAGGTGATCTGCAGTTAGCATAGGTCTGTAGATAGGTGATCTTGCAGGTTGAATGCACTATGTCTGTATCAGGTGATCTGCAGATAGCACTATGTCTGTATTGTTGATCGCCTGTCAAGCACTATGTCTGTATCAGGTGATCTGCGCAGTTCAGCACTATGTCTGTTATCGGTGATCTGCCGTCAGCACGTATTGCTGTATCAGGTGATCTGTTAGTTAGCACTATGTCTGTATCAGGTGATCT